>JALAZF010000915.1:600000-1115063 GCA_022829125.1 Lathyrus tuberosus | reverse complement strand
ACAATGACTATCTTTGAATTTAAGGGATGACTCTTCTATTTATTTTTTTATACCTATAATAAAAATTAGATTTAGCTAAACTCCTAAGATTAAATAAAACCCATTATACATATACATGCCCAAAAGCCTAATACAAAAAACTATGGCATAATATATATACAAGATGTTCCAGTGATAAAACTAAGAACTAGATCGTCAATGATCTCAAAAGTCCACAACGAAGTGTAGCGAGCGATTTTGGACGCGGTTCTTAAGCGCTGGTCGCTCTCTGCGGTTGAGCTTAAAACTACAGGTCGATTCATTTTTTATCCTATTGTGAGCTGATGAAGGAAGGGAAATAGATGTCTCCAATTAACCCTGCTTTGCATACTGAGTTTAAACAGCGGTCTGTTAGGTTACGAATGCTATCAATGTAGGGGGGACCTTTGTACTGGTTATTTGAATTTTCGCCAATACGGTTTTCTTTCTTTTTATCTGGGCAGAAGGTTTCTGGCGGGGAACAAGGATTAGGATGTTAGGACTGATGCCTTTTGAATTACTGCTTTTGATTGATGGAGGTATGGGATTTGGGTTTTTTGTTGATTGTGCTCGCTAAGATCTTTTCTTTCGATCTTATGCCTACGTATTCCCGTTTACCGAAACAGGGAAATCAGAGCGCTCGTAGTTCCTCCTATTCTATGGGAGGAAATGATTGTTTTTGGTGTCTTGTTTAAATCCCAAGACGTGAAGCGAAAGGTGATTTGTATCTTGTTCAAAGTCCAAGATATGAAGCTAAAACGTCTCAACTTTAGAGAGAATTTGTCACCTCTAAAGAAGGGTTTGTCTGTCATAACTGTTGGGTGACTGGTTATAAAGGAGAATTACTTTAACCGGATACGCGGATCCTAGCAATGCCATAATTTCCTTTATAGGGGGTTTTAACCTGAAGGAGAAGACTTTAACTCAGTGTAGAGTAATGCCATCTTTCCTTAAGAATTTCTCATGCTAAAAGAGGGACAGTGGCATGGATGTAGATGATCCAGAGGCTTGCCGCTTACAGCGATTAGATGAAGGGAGTTGTTTGATGTTTGTGTACTGTGAACGAGGCATAGTTTTGATGCTAAAAGGTTGATTGGATCAACCAGTAATTTTCTTATACTAAGCCTAAGAGGAGGCTAATATGTGTCTCGTACAAAGCCCGAGAGAGAGGCTAAAAGGTGTAATTGACTTAGCAAGGGAGTCTCTTATGTGTCTCGTACAAAGCCCGAGAGAGAGGCTAAAACGTTGTTTAACTCCGCTGGGGATAATCATTATATAAAGCCCAAGAGAGAGGCTATCTTTACTGGAGAAGGATCATTATACAAAGCCTAAGAGGAGGCTGTGGTTACTGTTTCAGTTGAGTGACAGGTCCAGTATACTAATTTTTAAAGAGAAAATCAGTTCTTATATGAGCAACACTGTACTCCTGGATTTGATTCAAGGATCCGGGTTATTCCTGTTCTTTAAGGAAGCGGGAAATCCGAAGGGTGTTGAGACTGTCCGAGTCTGTGGGTTTTCTTCCTATTTAACGAAGGGGTCACTTGAGAATGTCTTTGAGACTCGAGGAAGTTAGACTGTCCGAGTCTGCGGGTTTCCTTTTTTATACTGTGTTTTAAGAAATAGTAGTAGACTCTAAGAAAGGACTGTTCTGTGCAAATGACTAAGTTCTATTCCTATACCTCTAGGAGGTCATCGGGACAATTTGTACGAAGCCCAAGAGGAGGCTGGAATCTTTTAAGAAGCCGATGGGTCCTTGTACTAAACCCAAGAGGAGGCTATCATTCCCGGAGGAAGAGATCATTATACGAAGCCTAAGAGGAGGCTGTGAATACTTCTAAGAAGCCGTAGGGTCCTTGTACTAAGCCCAAGAGGAGGCGGGGTTGCTTTTAGGAAGCCTGTGGGTCCTTGTACGATGCCCAAGAGGAGGCCGATGCTTTTAAGAAGCCCGTGGGTCCTCAAACCCCAAGAAATTCAAGGCAATGCTATTCACCGAGAATAGATCAAAGTCAGGAAAGTCGAGAATTTGAAAGAAACTCAAAGATGCCATTCACGGAGAATACATTCATCTCTGGGAGTAGAGTTTCTTGACAATTCCTAATGAGGACAGCCGAAGAGAAGACTGTATCTGGTGATCCTATTGGGGATCTAGTTGTCTATTTCTACGAATAAACGAAACAGCGTCACCTAGTTCTAGACGTAGTTTGCCGAGGAAACTCTAAATATCTATACTATTATTACACAGTTGATATGAGTTTATGAAAGAAGACTTACAGTGAAACAGCCCCACAATATAGTTATATGTATATGAAAGCGGTAAATGAAAGCAGATAAACACTTACTCGGTTGTAGAGCTTCCATGCTGTTTGGTTAGTTGTTCAACAAAGAAAGATTGAAAACAACAGTATATTCAAAATCAAAGGAGAAAGTGCTTTGAAAAAGAAAGTTTTGGGGCTTACAGCTCAAGGAGAGGCCCAAGGTTTTATTAGTGAGCGCACTGTTGAATTTGTACAGAGGGACTAATACAAGTAACTGAGGCCCAAACTGTTTTCTGTACAAAGGGATGGGTCTTACACTCTCTCAAGAGGCCCAAAAAGTTTTAAAGAAAAAGAGTGGGGCTTATAACACGAGGGTAGGCCCAGTTGATTTTTCCGTTAAAAATGGCGATCGCGCCGAGGTTTTCTTTTAACGCGGAGGGACTTATACAATAAGTGAGGCCCAAATGATTTTGGTTAAAACGGGATTGGGTCTTACACTATATTAGAGGCCCAAAATGTTTGAATGGGTCTTATAGCTCGAGCAGAGGCCCAAGGGTTATTTTGAAAAGGCGACGATCGCGCCGTTTGTTTTTGACTGTATCGGGACTTATACAATACACTGAGGCCCAAAATGTTTTGGTCAAGAAAGGATTGGGTCTTACACTCTATTAGAGGCCCAAAATGTTTTGAATGGGTCTTATAGCTCGAGGAGAGGCCCAAGGGTTATTTTGAAAAGACGACGATCGCGCCGTTTATTTTTGACGGTATCGGGACTTATACAATACACTGTGGCCCAAAATGTTTTGGTCTAGAAAGGATTGGGACTTACACTCTATTAGAGGCCCAAAGTGATTTGAAAATGATTTATGAGGGTTGAATTAATCCAAAAACCCTAATTTGTTTTCAAAAATGTATTCAATTGAATAAAAATTCAATTAAAATGATCAAAATTGTTTAACATGTGAAAAAAAAATTGTGATTTTGGATAATGCTTCAAAAATTAAGTATTGACCTACAAAATAATTTGAAAGCATTAAAAGTTGCAAAATCAATGTGGAAAAAATATTTAAATGTCAAAAACAATTAAAATATTAATTCTTTGCAAAAATATCAATTATATGAAATAAATAATATTTTTGGGATTTTTTGATAAAATAAAATATTTTAACATTTTTGTGAATTATTAAAAAAAGAATCAACTCAAAATCATTAAAACTCAAAGAGAAATTAATTTTTGAATCAATTAAATAAAAATCACAAAATTCAAATATTTGAATTATTCAAAAATGGCGCCAAGAACACACCAAGAACACGCGCGTGTTCTGGGTTTGGCTGATTTGCATTTTCTCCTCAATCTCACTGAATACTTGATTATATCATGCAATCCACATATCATTATGCTCGTCTCAACCTCACGATCATGTCTATAACACTTAATTTCATTTAAATTAAACATAAAACATGAAATCACGAAGAAACCTCAAGAACCCTAATTTCTGCATGAAGGCTAGGATTTTTGATACACGATTCAAACAATGCAATTAATTGAGGGAAAACATTCCATGCATGATTATGAACATATGGCCAAATTATTTTGCGAGGAAATATGCATAGATTGAGAGATGACCAAGTATATGCTTACCTATAAGCCGTGACAGCAAGTGCAATGTGATTTTTGATTTGGAGGTGTTACACATGAGTGGTGATGATCTGAACAGCTTCCCTACACCCTATGGAGTGTGTTTGAATGGTTGGACTTGATTGAAATTGGCTGGATCAATTTGTGGTACCTCAGTTGCAACTTGATTGAAAATTTGAGCAACCAGCTGGTGATTTTGTGAAATTGATGTTTCAGAAGTGATCTAAGTGTTTGATCAGCTCATATGTGATGTATGTGAGGTGTGTGAGTGATTGGTTTGATTGGAAAAGCTCTCAAACTCAAAACCCGATAGTGACTTGCCTTAGAAGGCAAAATTGGAGTGAAAGAAGAGATTTTGAGGAAAGCATCTGTTTGATGGCTTTGGTGTACTCAAACTGATCACGAATGAGCTCTATTTATAGTAGAGCAAGTTTGTTTTGCAAGGAATAGTGAATGGCAGCTGGTAAGTAGGTTTGGCCAATGTTGGCAAATGAAAATCTAAGTCTCCTCTAGCCATTGACTAGAGGTTAGGGCACAGAGCTTTGGTCCACTTGGTCTTGGATAAGTCTTGACTGATTTTAGATGAGAATGGCTCAGTCCATGCCGCCTTGATGCTTCCATTGAATGCTTCAATCCAAATTTGGAGTCTTGTCCCTATTTTGGCCATTCTAGATTCAACATGCTATTTCTTGTTCCATGGACTTTGGAGGCTTGGCTCAGTGATTGTCCCCTTTAGATTCAATCCTCAGATGTGTCCAAGTGGATAGGAGTATTTGAATTTGGCTGATTTTGGCAAATCGAGCCAAAATGCAAAATCTGCCTTGCCTTTGACAAATTTCAGCAAGGCAACTTGACAATGTCATATCTCATGGGGTAAGTTGAATTTGGCAATGTTCTTGGCCATTTTGGAAAGCCCTTACATGATACAACAACAGTTTGAATAAGTTTGGTTTTGATCTCTTTTGATTCCAAGTGAAAAATCCCTCTACATTTGGCAAAAAGTGAAGCAAAATCTGACTTAGTGAAATTTTCACTAAGTGTTGGAACAAAGTGTGATTTCTTGATTTTGATCACTCCATAACTCAAAATCCTTAATGAATTGGACTTAGGTCTAGTTGAAGTTTTTGTAGAGGGTAATGAGGGCTACAAATCCATCTTTGGATGAGAAAAAATGGCTTTGTGGTTTAGGAGTTATGATCCTTCAAAGTTAGTATATTAGTGGTACTTTTTCCATAACTTAGAAATATTTCTAAGTTTTATGGTTACCCCTTTTACAAGTTATCCAACATTCCTTGATTTTTCTTGATGAATGATGATTCAAATCATACATTAACATCATTTTAGGGTTAAAAATCCATTTTGGTGAAAAATCTCAAAAAGTCAAAGTAAACTTTTGTGCACAGTTGACTTTTTATCAGATGAATTCCAAATTGTGCAATTCTTCAGGAAATCATGTCCTTGACCTAAATCAAACTTGATGGACATGTTCCATGGGTGTCATAGGGTATATTTGGGCATGTCCTAGGGTTTGGGAGCATGTCCTGGTCAAAAGTCAAAGTTACAGTTGACTTTCCCTACGAAACCCTAATTGTGGTGCAGATGAAAATAAGACTTGTTGCTCAAGCTTCTTGGATTAATCCATTGTTCCAAATGGATCAATATAGTTCATTAGAGACCCTCAAATCATGTCTTGAGGTCTTGGCTCTTGATTTGTCCCAAAAGTCAACTTAGGGGTGAATTAGGTCAAGAAACCCTAATTCCTGATTTTTGATGTATGCATCCCCTGAGGTCAAATTGACTTGATGCTTGGGTCCATGAGGTTCCATGGAGTACATTAGGTAGTGTTTTGGATCTTTGGCTTATGCCCAGATGAAATTTTTCATCTGGAGGCCCTGATCGACCAAAACCCTAATTTGGTGATACTGGCGATCTTGAGACTTGTTCCACCTAGAAGGGAGCAACCTTGTGCTTAGTCCTTGAAGTGGGAGTCCTTTTTGATCCATTGTGGATGTTTGAGAGGTTAGACAAGTTGAAGATCATGTCATTCCTTGATTGATCCTTTGTCTAAGGCTCTGAGAGGGCTTAAAACCCTAATTTTGATTGTAGTGAATGCTCAACAACCCTTGAGGCATTTGGTGAGGCATGATGGTTCATCCATATTGTGATGATGATTTGCACAATGATGGGAAATCTTAGTGGTCAAAATTTGGGGTATGACAGATGCCCCTATTTAATCTTCTTGGACCCGAAGGTGTGAATGACGAAGGTATTCGGGCATTCGGGGTGCAAGAGGATTAAATATCAGAATACCCGAAATTTTGATGGCTATGAATGGCAGTTTGCGCATTCATCTTCTTTGACTAAGCAATGATGCTTAGGAAAGGTAAACTTCCCCTCGATCCTGGTTTCCTACCAAGGAACTGGTCTTAGTTGCGGAAACAAACTTCCCCTCGATCCTGGTTTCCTACCAAGGAACTGGTCTTAGTTTCTTATTATCAACTTCCCCTCGATCCTGGTTTCCTACCAAGAAACTGGTCTTAGTTTCTGATTTAAAATTCCCCTCGATCCTGGTTTCCTACCAAGGAACTGGTCTTAGTTTCTTTTGTCAATAAACTTTACTGACAAGGGACGCTACTTGTAGCGGATTTCCTTCAAACTTCTCGCCGAATTTTCCTGGGGAGATGCCATTTGAGATGAAAAAGTTTCGATGTCAGACTTGCTGGGGAACCTAGTCGTCTGAGTTGTAGAGGTGCACAAACTTCTCTGTTGGAGACGCCATTTGTCGATTCTACTGGGGGAAAGCAAGTATATTGAGAGACTGCTGTCGCTTGGGGATCTTACATCATACTTTTCACGGGATCTTCCTAGAGAAATGCTATATGATGGGGTCCAATTTTGAGGTGCTGATGACCTTTTCATCAGCGGGTTTTCAGAGAAATACTGACGTACTGCCGAACCTTTGCTTAAGAGGCTTTCTCTGGGGATTTTCCTTAATCTGGGAAAGCAAGGATATCATCTTCAATGGCGAAGAGTGACATCTGTTGAAGGTTCTCTGGCTTTTCAGAGGTTCAAGTTATCAAAGTGGTCAAATGCCGACTCTGATCTAGAGATAAACGGGAGAGAGATTGCTTAGATGATTCACTTCCTAATGAGGAAAGAACTGACAACTCGATTGAGAGGACTTTTATCACTAGGGGATAAGACCGACTAGAGTGATAGCGATGCAATATGAAATGTAAATGCAAATAAATAATGCATGATGTATGTATGTATATGCTGACAAAACTGACGCGAAACACAAACTAAAAGATTAACATGACTGGATACTCGGTCATCGCGGGGCGTATAGAGATATCGCTGGTTCAAGATAGCAATTCCACCTTGCTTAGGAGAGATAATCCCTGCGGGGAACTACCGTTGATCGGGCTTAGGAGGTAAGAACTCTGCCGTGGATGTCAGACGAAACAAGGTCTCTGACACAGTTGATCCCTTTATTCAGGCGTACTGGTCTAGAAGGAGTACTTCAATTCTGCACTTTGAGGTTCGAACACCTTTGGAGACGCGATTGATGTTCTTTCGATGTTTAACAGTCAAAAGAAATTGCCATCTTTATTTTAAAAGCAGAAAAAGTTTTAACAAGTAAATTCATTTTTGTTTTATTTCAAGAATCGTTAATCATGTTAACAACGTCGTTCTATAAAGCTAAAACAAACAATAATTACAAACAAAAGCACAAGGGCTCAAATTTTATTGATAAGATGGAGATCAGCCAAACGCGTGATTCCAAAGAGTATTTACAAAGTTTGAAAATGGTAATTTACAGGGAAAAGGGCTACGTTGAAACATAACGACCACTATCCTTCTACCAACCTTGAATTCGGGACATCCTGAGCTTCTTTCGAAGATGACCTTGACTGGAGTTTTCTGACAGATGATGTAACTGCTGCTGCTGAGGGACTTGCCTCTGTTGAACATAGTTACTTGCCATTATCCCTAATTTTTGCCTAGATTGTACTATGATGTTTCCAATCCACCGGGATGATTTTTTATTTATTTTGTCTCTAACTTTTGCCTGGACCGCCCTTTCGGGTTTTCAATCCACCGAGACATTTTTTTTAGGAGAAGTATTTCTTGACTACATCAACATTCGTGGGGTAAGCAAATTCCTCTCCGTCCATGGTTGCAAGTCTCAAGGCGCCGTCTGAGAAAGCTTTTGTGACCACATAGGGGCCATCATAATTTGGATTCCATTTGCCCCGAGAATCAGTGAGAAATGATTGAATCTTTTTGAGCACGAGGTCTCATTTCCTGAAGACACGAGGTCGGACCTTTTTGTCGAACGCCCTCTTCATTCTCTGTTGATATAATTGACCGTGGCATAGTGCCGTTATTCTCTTTTCTTCGATCAGATTCAGTTCGTCATGTCGACTTTGACACCATTCAGCTTCGGTGAGCTTAGCTTCCATCAATACCCTGATTGACGGGATCTCTACTTCTATGGGGAGAACTGCCTCCATGCTATATACTAGAGAGAAAGGGGTAGCCCCTGTTGAAGTACGGACAGATGTGCGATAACCATGAAGAGCAAAGGGTAGCATCTCGTGCCAGTCTTTATAGGTTACAACAATCTTTTGAACAATCTTCTTGATGTTCTTGTTAGCCGCTTCTACCGCCCCGTTCATCTTGGGTCGGTAGGGAGATGAGTTATGGCGTTCGATATTGAACTCTGCACACAACTCTTTCATCATCTTATTGTTCAAGTTAGATCCATTATATGTAATGATCTCGCTTGGAACACCATAACGGCAGATGATACTGTTTTTGATAAATCGGACCACCACTTGTCGGGTTACATTAGCGAATGACGCTGCTTCGACCCACTTGGTGAAGTAGTCAATGGCTACAAGGATGAACTGATGTCCGTTCGAAGCCTTGGGCTCAATCAAGCCAATCATGTTGATTCCCCATATGGAGAAAGGCCACGGGGAAGAAAGAACTTTGAGATGTGATGGCGGTACATGAATTTTGTCAGAGTATATCTGACATTTGTGACACCTCCTCATGTACTTGTAGTAGTCGGATTCCATGGTCAACTAGTAGTACCCTGCTCTCAGAATTTTTCTCGCCATTGTGTGTCCGTTGGCATGAGTTCCAAAGGATCCTTCATGAATTTCTTTCATAAGCATGTCTGCTTCTGGTCTGTCTACGCATCGGAGCAAGACCATGTCAAAATTTCTCTTATAGATTATGTCACCGCTCAGGAAGAAGTTTCCAGCCAATCTTCTGAGGGTCTTTCTATCTTTCCTGGATGCCCCAGGTGAGTATCCTTGTTTCTGAAGGAAGCATTTGATATCCTGATACCAAGGTTTGTCATTTATGAATGCTTCAATCGCGAAGATGTAAGCGGGCCGTTCAAGGCGCATTATGTCGATCTTAGGTATGTCATTCCATTGACCTGCACTAATCATGGAAGAGATAGTGGCTAATGTATCAGCCATGTGATTCTCATCACGAGGGATGTGATGAAACTCGATTCTGTTGAAGAAGGGTAACAACCTTCTTGCATAGTCTTTGTAATGAATCAATCCTGATTGGTATGTGTTCCAATCTCCTTTTATCTGATTCATAACCAGGGCTGAGTCGCCGTATACGTCCAAATTTTTTATCCTTAAATCAATTGCTTCCTTGAGACCCATGATACAAGCTTCGTATTCAGCCTCATTGTTCGTACATTTGAACGTAAGTCTAGCAGTGAAAGGAATGTGGGTACCCTGAGGGGTAACAATGATTGCCCCAATTCCATTTCCATAATGATTAACTGCTCCGTTAAAGATAAGTCCCCATTGGGAACCTGGTTCTGGCCCTTCACTGGGTAGTGGTTCATCGCAGTCTTTCATTTTTAAATACATGACATCTTCGTCTGGGAAGTCAAACCCGATTGATTCTTGATCGTCAATCGGTTGATGAGCCAAATGATCGACTAAAATACTTACCTTAACGACTTTCTGAGCGTGGTACTCTATGTCATATTCTGATAACAACATCTGCCAACGGGAAATTCTTCCCGTAAGAGCAGGTTTTTCGAAGACATACTTGATTGGATCCATTTCTGAGATCAACCAAGTAGTGTGACGAATCATGTACTGGCGAAGACGTTTGGCTGCCCAAGCCAAAGCGCAGCAAGTTTTCTCAAGCATCGTGTACCGAGTCTCGCAGTCGGTGAATTTCTTGCTCAAATAGTAGATGGCAGACTCTTTTCTTTTAGTTTTGTCTTGTTGGCCAAGTACACATCCCTTGAGTCCTCTAGGACTGTGAGGTAAATGATCAGTGGTCTTCCTTCCACTGGAGGTGATAGAATCGGAGGATTCAACAGATATTTCTTAATACTGTCGAAGGCAGTTTGGCAATCTTTTGACCAAACGCAATCCTGGTTCTTTTTCAGTATTTTGAAAATCGGCGCACATGTGGCGGTCATAAGGAATATGAATCTGGAGATGTAGTTTAAACGTCCCAAGAATCCTCTGACTTGTTTTTCAGTTTTCGGAGAAGGCATTTCTTGAATGGCCTTGACCTTGTCAGGATCAACCTCAATTCCTTTCTGGCTGACGATGAACCCTAGTAGTTTCCCTGAACGGACACCGAAGGTGCACTTGTTGGGATTCAAGCGGAGCTTGAATTTTCTCAAACGTTCGAACAATTTTGACAGATGTTCAACGTGCTCACTCTCTATTTTTGATTTTGCAATCATATCATCAACATATACCTCGATTTCCTTATGTATCATGTCATGAAACAGAGTAGTCACGGCCCTTTGATAGGTTGCCCCGACGTTCTTCAAACCGAACGGCATTACCTTGTATCAAAAGGTACCCCATGGGGTAATGAACGAAGTTTTCTCCATGTCTTTTGGCGCCATTTTGATCTGGTTATAGCCCGAGAATCCATCCATGAAGGAGAAAACTTTGAACTTTGCTGTACTATCTACCAGCATGTCAATGTGTGGTAAAGGAAAGTCATCCTTTGGACTTGCCTTATTCAGATCCCTGTAATCAACACACATTCTGACCTTTCTGTCCTTTTTGGGAACGGGTACGATGTTGGCTAACCATTGAGGATATTCAGCTATAGCGAGGAAACCTGCGTCGATCTGTTTCTGTAGCTCCTCTTTGATTTTGATGGCCATGTCCGGGTGAGTCCGTCTCAACCTTTGCTTTACTGGAGGACATTCCAATCTTAACGGTAAGTGATGTTCCACGATGCTGGTATCCAACCCTGGCATATCCTGATAGGACCAAGCGAATACATCGGGGAATTCTTTGAAAAGCTTTATCAAACCCTCTCTGGCAGTTGGACTGAGCAGTGCCCCAATCCTGATTTCTTTTCTCTCTTGCTCTGAACCCAAGTTTACCGTTTCCAACGGTTCTTTGTGAGGTTCAATGGACCTTTCCTCTTGTCTGAGTAGTCGAGAGATCTCTTCTGGAATTTTGCCGTCATTTTCTTCTTCAGCCTCGAATACCGGGAACTCAAAGTTGGGAGAAGGCATCGGATCGTATGTTTCAACTGGGTTTAAAACAAGCAATATACATGACGTGATGATTCGTGTTTAGAAGAGGTAGAGAAAAATGAAATTGTGTGCAGTGTTTTATTTTACTGCTTGTTTTTTATAGTTTTGTTTTTTTAGGATTACCATTTTCTTGAAAAAGAAAAACGAGAAAACAGCAATTAATGCGGAAATTACATAACGACGTTATTTTATTAATGAACAAGTCAAATCTTAAAACTACAGCCCTATAAAACAAAACTCTGTCGCTTTGGGCAAAGCGAAGAGTGAAATTTACAGAAAGCGAGCCCTATCAAAACATCTGTTTCACCTGGGCAGGGTGAAAGGTTAAAGATGGCAATTACTTTGACTGATGAACGACCTTCGGAACCTCGACAACAACCCATTGGCGGCGAACTCCTCGGTGAATCACAAAGTCTGGCACCTTCCTTGATTTGTCTTCAGAAATAACGCTGATTTCTAGTGGAGCAGGATCATTGGAATCTGTCTCCCAGGCAGAATTGTCATAGGAGAATTCCTCTGTTGCATTTTGCATAACATTTGTGCTCTCAGCTGTATCTCCCCATCCAGTAGGCTGGATATCTTCGAGCCTGATACGAGAGCTTTCGGGAGCGGTGTACTTGACCATGAAGTCGTATTTTCCACTTGGTTCTCCCAAGGTGTCCCAAACTTCTTTGGAACTGGAGGAGTCATCTCTCTCGATGACGTTGACCTCGGGAAAAGCATAGTTGATGAATTCAAGTCCTGCAAACGTTGCGAATTCATCTTCATGTTGAGTAGTTTCTGAATGACCTGAGTGTTGATCCCATGACATGGTGGGGACACAGGTATTCTGTTAAATGATGGTCAGCTGATTTTCATTGTTCGGCTGACTCTCTTGCCCCAAATCTCCTGGATAATTGTGGTCAAAGTTGTCTTTCATCGGAGTGTCTTCCTCTAATGAATTTGGCGGAGCACGGCATCCTTCCGGATCACAATCCCCGTAGATCATTTCGACATCTGATCTTGGTATAAATCTCGGACTTTCTGTAGGAAAGCAAAAAGGCATAGGCACCTCTTCCTGAGACATATAACCGTCCTTGTTAAGGTAGGACTTCCATTCTTCATCTGTGTCAGAGGGATCTTCCTCATTGATAGCATGAACTGTCTGAGACACTGGGTGAAGAAAACCTCCACTGTGGAATAAGTTTTGAAGGGGATGAAGACTTTCATCGTTGGCAGCTGTCCGAGTACAGGTTGCAGAAAAACTAAGACCCTTCTTTGTTCTATTGTCAATGGGAATGACAAGCTATCCCCATCCTGTCGTATCGGTACTCTCGACCGCTTTAATAGCATCTTTGTATGAGGAAATCGAGGTTCCTCCTCTGAACTGATTGTTCTCGCTTATCGACAGTGCTTGGAACTGAGTTCCAATAACCTCCTCGGGTTCTATTCCAGTAGATGATGACAAGTTACTCACAAGCAAGGCTTGTTCCCCACAAACCATGACAAGTTGATCGTTCTTGACGAATTTTAGCTTTTGGTGGAGGGTCGAAGTGACCGCTCCAGCCTGGTGTATCCAAGGTCTTCCTAATAAACAATTGTATGTTGCCCGGATGTCCATGACTTGGAAAGTGACTTGGAAAGTGTGAGGACCAATAGTTATGGGAAGACCAACTTCGCCGATAACTGTTTTTCTGGATCCGTCGAATGCTTTGACGACGACCTCGCTGACTCTCATCGGAGGGCCCTTGAATGATAATTGCATCAAAGTGGACTTCGGCATAACATTCAGGGCTGACCCTGTGTCTACCAGTACGCTGGCTAAAGCATCGTCCTGGCAGTTAACTGTGATATTGAGTGTCATTTATGACGGTGACCCTCTTCAGGTAATTCTTCATCACTAAATCCCAAATTGTTGCAGGAAGTGATGTTAGAGACAATGCTATCGAACTGTCTGATTGTTACATCCTGTTCCACAAAGGCTTGTTCCAAGACTTTCTGTAGAGGCTCCCTATGCACTTCTGAACTGAGTAACAGTGATAATACCGAGATCTTTGAAGGAGTCTGTAACAGCTGATCGACAATGTTATATTCACTCCTTTGGATAAGCTTCAGCATCTCATCATTATTTTTTGAAAGGTCGGGATTACTGGATTGACCGACTGGGGGATCGGGAGCTTCCGTCTGAAGTTCCTTTTCCTTGTTAAGTTCCCCAACCCCTCGGTTGAAGATTCTACCACTCC
Organism: Lathyrus tuberosus; assembly: GCA_022829125.1. Classification (NCBI taxonomy): domain Eukaryota; kingdom Viridiplantae; phylum Streptophyta; class Magnoliopsida; order Fabales; family Fabaceae; genus Lathyrus; species Lathyrus tuberosus. The sequence continues at coordinate 1,101,365 of JALAZF010000915.1, read as the reverse complement.
GTGTTACTCGACTGATGTCTGCAATGTTCACAACAGAGGGTAATGGAATTTCCTTTCCATTTTCAATTATTGTTGCACCGTATTTGTAAGGGATCGCCTTAGCTAATTCATACGGTAGCAGTCCTGGTAGATAGATGACTACAAGAGCCTTCTGATTTTTCTGACCATCATAAGTAATCTCGATTCGTTCCCGATTGGGAACTTTAGATTCGTCAAGTAGAGGAATAATGGCAAAAACATCCCTGGTCCTGTGATGACCAGAGATCGTGACAACATCCTCAACTTGCTCGGCAAGGTTGTTCGGCGACCAGTTGATGGGTCCAGAACCCAAATAGGGACGAATTTCTCCACGATCGACCTGACCCTGAAGAGCTGCTCTCACAAGGTAACACCCTTGGTTACTTTCCGAACAGACGCTACAACTGTCATAGTTGTGTGGTGGCACCTGGCCACGCCCACTTTGAATACAATGTAACCTCACTGGGTTAGCTTCCACTGATCGGACATCCTGACTCTGACGCCGAGTGGGGTTTCTATTACTGATACTAATCTGCTGAGTATCTTCATCCATATAAATTGGCATCCACCAGTGATTTAACAAGTGCTGAAGCTCATCCTGGACAAAGGTACAACTTCGATCATTTTCGCAACCCGCTTTACAACTTTGATAGTCATGTGATATTAAGAATCCGAGTCGGACCTGCTCAGCATGTAACTCTACCAGGTTGGTATTCATTACGCGAATATCGAAGATCTGAACCATGTTGATTTGATAGGAGTTCCTATCCTGGTAGTCTTGGATCCATCCAAGATCCATCTGACGCTGGAGGGCCTCTTGTATGAAAGAGCATCCATGTTTGTTTACCGAGAAAATCAGACAAGAACTGTAATCGTACCACTGCAGATTATGATATTGACTTTGCCTTGAGTGCATCGCCACCAAGTTGACATTCATTGCACGGATGTCGTGGTTCTGAATGACGTTAGAATTCGTGTAGACCATGTTAACTCCACGAACTCGCTGCTCCTGGATCCATCCGAGATCCATTTGTTCCTGTAGAGCTGCTTGCACTACCGAACATCCTTGATTGTCTTTAGAGAAGATATCACACTGATGATAATTATGAGGTGGCACATGGCCATATCCACTCTGTCTACAATGCATCTTAACCAGATTGGTTTTCAACAAGAGTACATCGTAAATTTGATAGACCTTGTTAGTCTCTCCTTCTATCAAATTGACTGCAACCTTCTCGTGTTGAGGCAGCGGGTTTGTGAGAACATTAGGATTTGTATCCTTGAAGGATAAGACCCCACTCCTAACAAGTTTTTGCACATCAGACTTGTAATTGAGACAAGTCTCTATGTTATGCCCTGAACCTCCTTGATGATAAGGGCAAGTTTGATCCACCTTAAACCAAAAAGGCGGATTTTCCGGTACTGTAAGAGGAGATTTAGTCTGAACGTGCCCCTTAGCCAGTAGTAATGGAAACAGTTCTGCGTATGATACGGGTATAGGATCAAATCCTGGTGGCCGTGTTGTACGGTTGTTGTTATATGGAGGACGAGCCTGCTGAAGAGGCTGTTGTGTCCTTTGCTGGTCAGGTTGGCTCTGCGCAACCTGAGGTTGATACGTAGGAATAGACGCAGGGTTGATAGCAGGAGTCACAGCTGCTACCGGTTGATAACGTCGTCTTTGCTTTTCGAGAGAGATATTCCCAATATCTTGCTCTTTTTTCTTAGGGAGAGCACTACCGTATTTTTTAGTACCGCTCGTCGATCCAGTGTCTTTTACCAAACGTCCTTCTCGGACATCTTCCTCAAGACGTACACCCATGCCGACCATTTCGGTGAAATCACTGGGCGCACTGGCAACCATTCGGTCATAGTAAAATGAGCTTAAGGTCTTTAAGAAGATCTTTGTCATCTCTTTTTCCTCAAGAGGTGGACAAATTTGAGCGGCAATTTCACGCCACCTTTGAGCATACTCCTTAAAGGTTTCCTTGTCCTTTTGCGACATCGATCTGAGTTGATCTCTGTCGGGTGCCATGTCCAAATTGTATTTGTATTGTTGGACAAAGGCAGTACCAAGATCTCTGAATGTGCTAATTGTAGCACGGTTTAAACCCATGTACCATTTGAGTGCGGAACCGGTTAAACTATCCTGAAAGTAGTGAATCAGTAGGTCCTGATTCTCCGTTTGGGCTGACATCCGCCGAGCGTACATCACCAGATGGCTTTGAGGGCAAGAGTTACCCTTATATTTTTCAAAGTCGGGCACTTGGAACTTGTGCGGGACTTTCACATTTGGGACCAACCAGAGATCTGCGGCGTCCTTTCCAAATAAATCCTAACCGCGAATGGCCTGCAGTTCCTTCTGCATTTCCAAGAACTGTTCCTGGAATTCATCCATTCTGTCAAACATAGTTTCCTTCTTACCAGAAGGTGTTGGTGGAATCCGTCCTTCCGGGACAGTGTGCACCACAGGGGGTGGTACCGTGACTACGGCAGTGAGTCTTGGCGTTTCCCGAAGTTTGTAACCTCCAGGAGTCTTCAGTATGCCCCTGGCATCTTCGCTTTCCCGAACTTTGTAACCTTCAGGCCCAGCGGCTTCTGTTGTGATTCCCTGATCCTCAGTGATCGGCGGAACATATCCTTCTGGGATATAGTTAACAGGCATGCCCCAAGGACGATCTTTCGGTATCTGATACCTAGGATCATACTTCTCCACTATGGGCATTGAGGTGATCTCTGAGATCACAGTTCTTTGTAGATGAGCTTCTGCCATGGCTTGCATGTCGTTACGAAGCTTTCTCATATCTTCTCTCAGAGCGTCGATCTCTTCTTTCAACTCTCTATTTTCTTCCTCAAGATCATCCATCCTTTTCTGATGATTGGCCCGAGTATTATACGAATGAGACAGTTTGACTCTAGAATCGAAACACAAACGTGAGATTCGTAGGTAAGAAGAATACGCGATGTGAGAATGATGAATGCAATGATTATATTAATTGTTCTTTTAGTTTAATCAAAATAAACTTCGACAATTAGATTGCAAATATCAAACGGTGGGGAAACCCCTTTTTATTGAAATTCAAAAGATTACAGAAGTGGAAATACAGTAAATTACAAGGTGCAGAAATAGAAACCTAAACTAATGGGTCCTGAGTCCTCTCTGAAGAGAAATCAGGTGCTGATTCTGGTATCTTCCTTTTCTTTGACCGGGGCTCTTGGGCCGTTGTCGGGTGGTCATTCCTTTGCCAAGTGAAAGGAGCGAGCAAATTCCTTTGGTCATCTTGATTATCTACAGCATGTTGCTCCAAAATTTCAATCAGAGCATCTTTTTCTTTCAGTAATTGCTGTATTTTGATGCACTCTATGTCGAGGGTGCGGTACTTGTTCTTCCAAGACCTCCTCTCCTTTTGAACTTTGTTGAGAGTAACCTGAAGCTTTTCAGTTTCCGTCATGAAGTACATGACAGATTCCCTCGGCGGAAGAATTCCGTAACGAGGATAAGGCATCTTTAGCTTGAGAGCTCTAGTTTGTACCCAATGGAGATAAGGCTCCACCGAGACACAGTCTGGTTTTCCCAGAGACTCTCGTCCTTTCTTATGAACATGCTTCCAAGCGTGCACTATTTCCATCTTCAGTGCTCTGTCATTTTCTCCTTCCTTGAAGAAAAGACCTTCCAGATGAACACCCAGTGGGATGTGTCTCATCGGGTATCCAAATTGACGGCGAACCAATACCGGATGATAGTTGATTCCTCCCTTAGTTCCTATGAGGGGTACGTTGGGGAAGTTTCCACAACGGTCAATAATCCTGATTCCCTCATAAATCCTATTACACTAATCTATATCAGAGTTGGTAAGAGACATGATCTCTTGCGACCAACGCAGGGCACTCTTACAATCCCAAAAAGCAGCAAACTTGGGCAAGTGAGAGATAAACCATTTGTAAAGCAGAGGTACACAGCATGTGATCTCCCCTCCACTGTACAAATTTCCTAAGTGTACAGAATGATACGCATCTGCGAGCAAAGTCGGCACAGGATTTCCAATGAGAAAAACCTTAATAGAGTTAATATCGACGAAGTTATTAATGTTGGGAAACAAAAATAACCCGTAGGTGAGCAAGACAAAGATGCTTTCAAAAGCAGTCACGTTTCCTATACTGGCAAAATACAGGGCTTTCTTTGTCAAGAACTGGGCTGGCAAACCTTGGATGCCACCCTTAGAGGTCATGTGAGCCCTGACCTCAGACTCGTCCAAATGAATTGCTCTTGCAATAGTCTGATTCTTTGGAATTTCTTCCAGTCCAGAAAATGGAGCTCGATCCGTAATGTGTAGATCGATCAGGTGAGAATACTCCTCCAGCGTTGGTGCAAGCTGGTAATCTGGGAATGTGAAACAGTGATAAACCGGATCATAAAACTGAATGAGCATATCCATGATTCCCCAATCACATGGACTCTTAACAGTGGTAGCAAACCTCCGTGCTTGGCTCTGAAAGCCTCTGGGCTAGTGATATCCTCGCTAACCTTCTCAAATCCTCTAGTTTTGGAACCTTGAAGGTATACTGGTGAGTTCTCCTTCTACCGAAATCCATTAGTGCAATCCTTTTCTCTGATATTTGCAATCACAATCTTAGTTTATTTTGAAAGAACAGAGAGACTAGAAGAGAAGATTTTTTGAATGTTTTAATGTTTTTTAAATGAATGCATGAATGCAGCACACAAAAACATAGAAAAAACATGGGGTCAAAGGGTCGTTGTCATGAAGTCAAGGCTCTACCCATCCCCAAAGGTTTATACTAGGGTGATTTTTGTACCTGTACTCATTATCATCAGCTCCTCCCAGGAAAGCAAAACAACAAGCGGATCGCCAGCGAGTTGTAGAGCAATCTTAGAGTAAGTGTCATTCACCGAGAATAGATCACCAGCCTCAAATGAGGGTAGTATCGCGTAACAACTATTTCCGATAGTTTCCGCACTACGAAAGGGTTTGGCTCCTCAGCTTCTCAGACTTAACAACCGGCCCATTGTCTAGGTGAGAGAATGGGTTGCGTTGATCAGCCTCCACTGAGGTTGATGTTCGACCCCCGCCGCCATCACTTATCTTAAGTGTATACTCATTCTTTCCATATACGGCATCACCCGCATTCCCATTAGCAGAAAAATAAACATGTATAGCAATTAGGAAAAGCAGTATATATATTTCTCCTAAACATCCTAGACCTATGAAGCTAAGAATCCTAAGTTCCTGACAGAAAATGGGTTCCCCGGCGGAAGCCCCAATCTGTGGTATTCACACAAGTGAAGAGGAAAAAGGTTTAGAGACAAGCCCCACGGTGGGCGCCATTTTTTCTGTAGCGAGCGATTTTGGACGCGGTTCTTAAGCGCTGGTCGCTCTCTGCAGTAGAGCTTAAAACTACAGGTCGATTCATTTTTTTATCCTATTGTGAGCTGATGAAGGAAGGGAAATAGATGTCTCCAATTAACCCTGCTTTGCATACTGAGTTTAAACAGCGGTCTGTTAGGTTACGAATGCTATCAATGTGGGGGGGCCTTTGTACTGGTTATTTGTATTTTCGCCAATACAGTTTTCTTTCTTTTTATCTGGGCAGAAGGTTTCTGGCGGGGAACAAGGATTAGGATATTAGGACTGATGCCTTTTGAATTACTGCTTTTGATTGATGGAGGTATGGGATTTGGGTTTTTTGTTGATTGTGCTCGCTAAGATCTTTTCTTTCGATCTTATGCCTACGTATTCCCGTTTACCGAAACAGAGAAATTAGAGCGCTCGTAGTTCCTCCTATTCTATGGGAGGAAATGATTGTTTTTGGTGTCTTGTTCAAAGCCCAAGACGTGACGCGAAAGGTGATTTGTATCTTGTTCAAAGCCCAAGATATGAAGCTAAAAGGTCTCAACTTTAGAGAGAATTTGTCACCTCTAAAGAAGGGTTTGTCTGTCACAATTGTTGGGTGACTGGTTATAAAGGAGAATTACTTTAACCGGGATACGCGGATCCTAGCAATGCCATAATTTCCTTTATAGGGGGTTTTAACCTGAAGGAGAAGACTTTAACTCAGTGTAGATTAATGCCATCTTTCCTTAGGAATTTCTCATGCTAAAAGAGGGACAGTGGCATGGATGTAGATGATCCAGAGGCTTGTCGCTTATAGCGATTAGATGAAGGGAGTTGTTTGATGTTTGTGTACTGTGAACGAGGCACAGTTTTGATGCTAAAAGGTTGATTGGATCAACTAGTGATTTTCTTATACTAAGCCTAAGAGGAGGCTAATATGTGTCTCGTACAAAGCCCGAGAGAGAGGCTAAAAGGTGTAATTGACTTAGCAATGGAGTCTCTTATGTGTCTCGTACAAAGCCCGAGAGAGGCTAAACATTGTTTAACTCCGCTGGGGATAATCATTGTATAAAGCCCAAGAGAGAGGCTATCTTTACTGGAGAAGGATCATTATACAAAGCCTAAGAGGAGGTTGTGGTTACTGTTTCAGTTGAGTGACAGGTCCAGTATACTGATTTTTAAAGAGAAAATCAGTTCTTATATGAGCAACACTGTACTCCTGGATTTGATTCAAGGATCCGAGTTATTCCTGTTCTTTAAGGAAGCGGGAAATCCGAAGGGTGTTGAGACTGTCCGAGTCTGCGGGTTTCCTTCCTATTTAATAAAGGGGTCACTTGAGAATGTCTTTGAGACTCGAGGAAGTTAGACTGTCCGAGTCTGCTGGTTTCCTTTTTTATACTGTGTTTTGAGAAACAGTAGTAGACTCTAAGAAAGGACTGTTCTGTGCAAATGACTAAGTTATGTTCCTATACCTCTAGGAGGTCTTCGGGACAATTTGTACGAAGCCCAAGAGGAGGCTGGAATCTTTTAAGAAGCCGACGCGTCCTTGTACTAAGCCCAAGAGGAGGCTATCATTCCCGGAGGAAGAGATCATTATACGAAGCCTAAGAGGAGGTTGTGAATACTTCTAAGAAGCCGTAGGGTCCTTGTACTAAGCCCAAGAGGAGGCGGGGTTGCTTTTAGGAAGCCTGTGGGTCCTTGTACGATGCCCAAGAGGAGGCCGGTGCTTTTAAGAAGCCTGTGGGTCCTCAAACCCCGAGAAATTCAAGGCAATGCTATTCACCGAGAATAGATCAAAGTCAGGAAAGTTCGAGAATTTGGAAGAAACTCAAAGATGCCATTCACGGAGAATACATTCATCTCTGGGAGTAGAGTTTCTTGACAATTCCTAATGAGGACAGCTGAAGAGAAGACTGTATCTGGTGATCCTATTGGGGGATCTAGTTGTCTATTTCTACGAATAAACGAAACGGCGTCACCTAGTTCTAGACGTAGTTGCCGGGGAAACTCTAAATATCTATACTATTATTACACAGTTGATATGAGTTTATGAAAGAAGACTTACAGTGAAACAGCCCCACAATACAGTTATATGTATATGAAAGCGGTAAATGAAAGCGGATAAACACTTACTCGGTTGTAGAGCTTCCATGCTGTTTGGTTAGTTGTTCAATAAAGAAAGATTGAAAACAACAGTATATTCAAAATCAAAGGAGAAAGTCCTTTGAAAAAGAAAGTTTTGGGGCTTACAGCTCAAGGAGAGGCCCAAGGTTTTATCAGTGAGCGCACTGTTGAATTTGTACAGAGGGACTTATACAAGTGACTGAGGCCCAAAATGTTTTCTGTACAAAGGGATGGGTCTTACACTCTCTCAAGAGGCCCAAAAAGTTTTAAAGAAAAAGAGTGGGGCTTATAACACGAGGGTAGGCCCAGTTAATTTTTCCGTTAAAAATGGCGATCGCGCCGAGGTTTTCTTTTAACGCGGAGGGACTTATACAATAAGTGAGGCCCAAATGATTTTGGTTAAAAGGGGATTGGGTCTTACACTCTATTAGAGGCCCAAAATGTTTTGAATGGGTCTTATAGCTCAAGGAGAGGCCCAAGGGTTATTTTGAAAACGCGACGATCGCGCCGTTTGTTTTTTACGGTATCGGGACTTATACAATACACTGAGGCCCAAAATGTTTTGGTCAAGAAAGGATTGGGTCTTACACTCTATTAGAGGCCCAAAGTGATTTGAAAATGATTTATGAGGGTTGAATTAATCCAAAAACCCTAATTTGTTTTCAAAAATGTATTTAATTGAATAAAAATTCAATTAAAATGATCAAAATTGTTTAACATGTGAAAAACAAATTGTGATTTTGGATTAATGCTTCAAAAATTAAGTATTGACCTACAAAATAATTAGAAAGCATTAAAAGTTGCAAAATCAATGTGGAAAAAATATTTAAAATGTCAAAAACAATTAAAATATTAATTCTTTGCAAAAATATCAATTATATGAAATAAATAATATTTTTGGGATTTTTTGATAAAATAAAATATTTTAACATTTTTGTGAATTATTAAAAAAAGAATCAACTCAAAATCATTAAAACTCAAAGAGAAATTAATTTTTGAATCAATTAAATAAAAATCACAAAATTCAAATACTTGAATTATTCAAAAATGGCGCCAAGAACACACCAAGAACACGCACGTGTTATGGGTTTGGCTGATTTGCATTTTCTCCTCAATCTCACTGAATACTTGATTATATCATGCAATCCATATATCATTATGCTCGTCTCAACCTCACGATCATGTTTATAACACTTAATTTCATTTAAATTAAACATAAAACATGAAATCACGAAGAAACCTCAAGAACCCTAATTTCTGCATGAAGGCTAGGATTTTTGATACACGATTCAAACAATGCAATTAATTGAGGGAACACATTCCATGCATGATTATGAACATATGGCCAAATTATTGTGCGAGGAAATATGCATAGATTGAGAGATGACCAAGTATATGCTTACCTCTAAGCCGTGACAGCAAGTACAATGTGATTTTTGATTTGGAGGTGTTACAGATGAGTGGTGATGAACGAAACAGCTTCCCTACACCCTATGGAGTGTGTTTGAATGGTTGAACTTGATTGAAATTGGCTGGATCAATTTGTGGTACCTCAGCTGCAACTTGATTGAAAATTTGAGCAACCAGCTGGTGATTTTGTGAAAATGATGTTTCAGAAGTGATCTAAGTGTTTGATCAGCTCATATGTGATGTATGTGAGGTGTGTGAGTGATTGGTTTGATTGGAAAAGCTCTCAAACTCAAAACCCGATAGTGACTTGCCTTAGAAGGCAAAATTGGAGTGAAAGAAGAGATTTTGAGGAAAGCATCTGTTTGATGGCTTTGGTGTACTCAAACTGATCATAATTGAGCTCTATTTATAGTAGAGCAAGTTTGTTTTGCAAGGAATAGTGAATGGCAGCTGGTAAGTAGGTTTGGCCAATGTTGGCAAATGAAAATCCAAGTCTCCTCTAGCCATTGACTAGAGGTTAGGGCATAGAGCTTTGGTCCCCTTGGTCTTGGATAAGTCTTGACTGATTTCAGATGAGAATGGCTCATTCCATGCCACCTTGATGCTTCCATTGAATGCTTTAATCCAAATTTGGAGTCTTGTCCCTATTTTGGCCATTCTAGATTCAACATGCTATTTCTTGTTCCATGGACTTTGGAGGCTTGGCTCAGTGATTGTCCCCTTTAGATTCAATCCTCAGATGTGTCCAAGTGGATAGGAGCATTTTAATTTGGCTGATTTTGGAAAATCGAGCCAAAATACAAAATCTGCCTTGCCTTTGACAGATTTCAGCAAGGCAACTTGACAATGTCATATCTCATGGGGTAAGTTGAATTTGGCAATGTTCTTGGCCATTTTGGAAAGCCCTTACATGATACAACAACTGTTTGAACAAGTTTGGTTTTGATCTCTTTTGATTCCAAGTGAAAAATCCCTCTACATTTGGCAAAAAGTGAAGCAAAATCTGACTTAGTGAAATTTTCACTAAGTGTTGGAACAAAGTGCGATTTCTTGATTTTGATCACTCCATAACTAAAAACCCTTAATGAATTGGACTTAGGTCTAGTTGAAGTTTTTGTAGAGGGTAATGAGGGCTACAAATCCATCTTTGGATCAAAAAGTGAAGCAAAATCTGACTTAGTGAAATTTTCATTAAGTGTTGGAACAAAGTGTGATTTCTTGATTTTGATCACTCCATAACTCAAAATCCTTAATGAATTGGACTTAGGTCTAGTTGAAGTTTTTGTAGAGGGTAATGAGGGCTACAAATCCATCTTTGGATGAGAAAAAATGGCTTTGTGGTTTAGGAGTTATTATCCTTCAAAGTTAGTGTATTAGTGGTACTTTTTCCATAACTTAGAAAATTTTATAAGTTTTATGGTTACCCCTTTTACAAGTTATCCAACATTCCTTGATTTTTCTTGATGAATGATGATTCAAATCATACATTAACATCATTTTAGGGTTAAAAATCCATTTTGGTGAAAAATCTCAAAAAGTCAAAGTTGACTTTTGTGCACAGTTGACTTTTTATCAGATGAATTCCAAATTGTGCAATTCTTCAGGAAATCATGTCCTTGACCTAAATCAAACTTGATGGACATGTTCCATGGGTGTCATAGGGTATATTGGGGCATGTCCTAGGGTTTGGGAGCATGTCCTGGTCAAAAGTCAAAGTTACAGTTGACTTTCCTCGCGAAACCCTAATTGTGGTGCAGATGAAAATGAGACTTGTTGCTCAAGCTTCTTGGATTAATCCATTGTTCCAAATGGATTAATATAGTTCATTAGAGACCCTCAAATCATGTCTTGAGGTCTTGGCTCTTGATTTGTCCCAAAAGTCAACTTAGGGGTGAATTAGGTCAAGAAACCCTAATTCCTGATTTTTGATGTATGCATCCCCTGAGGTCAAATTAACTTGATGATTGGGTCCATGAGGTTCCATGGAGTACATTAGGTTGTGTTTTGGATCTTTGGCTTATGCCCAGATGAAAATTTTCATCTGGAGGCCCTAGTCGACCAAAACCCTAATTTGGTGATACTGGCGATCTTGAGACTTGATCCACCTAGAAGGGAGCAACCTTGTGCTTAGTCCTTGAAGTGGGAGTCCTTTTTGATCCATTGTGGATGTTTGAGAGGTTAGACAAGTTGAAGATCATGTCATTCCTTGATTGATCCTTTGTCTAAGGCTCTGAGAGGGCTTAAAACCCTAATTTTGATTGTAGTGAATGCTCAACAACCCTTGAGGCATTTGGTGAGGCATGATGGTTCATCCATATTGTGATGATGATTTGTACAATGATGGGAAATCTTAGTGGTCAAAATTTTCGGTATGACAGGAAGCTAAGCCAACAACCAAGTAAGAATAATCACACGGCTTTATCCTTACCCTTCGCGGAACCTGAAGTACCTGGAATATTCAACAATAGTGGGGTGAGATACATCAAAACTCAGTGAGTTCTCTATCTTATGGATTCTCTCAGCTTTACATGGTTCTAACCAAATCCTAACTCGAGTCCAAGGGAAAGGGAAAGACTCTGAGTTCACAAAAATCTCACACTAGAGAACCACATCGCACAAAACACAATGACCACTAGTTAAGGAATCTTCTCCTCGACCATCCCGCACAAGGAGATTAAATACGGGTCACGGATCCTCAACATAGATAACTTCTCCTCGGCCACCCTACACAACGGATTAAACACGGGTCGCGGTTATCCACAAAACAGTTAGGAAATCTTCTCCCTGGCCATCCCACACAACGGATTAAACACGGGTCATAGATTCCTAACGTAGATAACTTCTCCCCGGCCATCGTACACAAGGGTTAAACACGGGTCACAGTACCAACTGCTACGTAACTTTCCCCGGCTATCCCACACAAGGAGATTAAACACGGGTCACAGTTACCTACTTAATAAATACTTCTCCCCGACCATCCTACACAAAAAGGATTAAACACTGGTCACGGTATTTATCAAGTGACACATACCTAATAAATACTTTCCCCGGCCATCCCGCTCAAAGAGATTAAACCCGGGTCACTAATATTTATTAAGTGGTACGAAGAAACTGGAGGAAAATACAGTTCCCCCTCTAACAACCACTTAACAAAGATACTCCTCTAGTATCAATGTAAGCATTGCCAAATAATTCTCTAAGTCATTCTAGTGTACTAAGGTTTCCTCACAGTTTCACATCTTGAAGCTTTTAGATTTTCAAAAGTTTCGTTTTACATAAATCACAAAATCCCGATATTTTAACATAATCGAAATAAATTCAACTCAAAATCAATATTTCGTTTTCCATAGCCTAGAACACATTCATAGCTTCACATCGATATAAAGAACATCTAAAATGGATAACCGACTCAAAAGTTACGGATTTTCAAAGAAAATAAATTATTGAGAAACAACCAGATTCGAATGGCGACTCAGGATTTCGCCTGGCGAATCCCTCTTCGCCAGCAATTTGCCTGGCGAACTAGTGGTGAACCATAATTTTAGAAAAGACCCAAGAGTTCCAGTAGCTAACACATTTCTGTCTCCCCATTTTCGCCAGGTGACTTAGGATTTTTCCCGGCGAATCCCTCTTCGCCAGCACTTCGCCTGGCGAACTAATGGCGAGACCTAATTCCCCTGGCGAATCCCAATTTTCCAGGCGAATTGCATCAGAACCAGAATTTTTCTGCTACGGGTTACACGGTTCCAAACGCCAAAATCCAACTTTTTCCAACCCAAAACATTACCAAACAATCCAAACAAGTGTCAACAATGTTCATATGCATATTTTGATTATACTACGCAATTTATATCGATTTTCAACCGTTAGATTCATTGATTTGCAAAATTGTTCATTTTCCTCAAAATCTAACCTAACTCTAGAAACTCAAGAATTCTACAACTAAAGCTTCTATCTAGAACCCACCTAGATTAGAAGATGATGATGAAGAAGCTGAGATGAAATGATGAAGAGTTGATGATGGTTGATGATCTTGAGCTCTTGGACTTTTTCTTTTTTCCTTTCCTTTCTTTCCTTTTTCCTTTCTTTCCTTCTCTTCTCAAAAGTTTCTATGTTTGGAAATGAGGGAAAAAGAAATGATATAGGAAAAATATCATTAGTTAACAACACTACTAAATGTCCAAATTAGCTCAAATGCACCAAATAATAAAACCTTAGAGTTAGATAATATTAATCTGATTAGTTCTCAGTTAATCAGTTGCTCTAATTATCTTATCAGATAACACTCAGAGCACACCGGATCTCAACTAATATTATCCAGAGCGTTTATAAAATATGGGGTATTACATCCTCCCCCCCCCCCCCCGTTAAATAGAAATTCGTCCTTGAATTTAAAAGATTACCTGAACAGATGGGGGTAAGAATCCCGCATTTCTGATTCTAATTCCCACGTAGCATCACCCGGATGCGTCATATCTCATTGCACCTTAACAAGAGGAATGTCCTTGTTCCTTAATACCTTTGTTTCTCTTCCCACAATACGGTTTGGTTGAGGTTCAGAAGTCAAGTCTGCTTCTATTTCCATTGATTCTGGTAGAACTGGATGAAAAGGGTCAGGAATAAACTTTCGGTGCTAAGATACATGAAAGACGTCATGCATCTCTGATAGAGAAGGTGGTAAGGCTAATCTGTAAGCGACTTTGCCAATCCTTTCCAAGATCTGATACAGTCCCACGTATCTTGGACTTAACTTGCGTGACTTAAATAGTCCTTTCAATCTCAATCTCGGGGTAACTTTCAGAAACACATGGTTACCTTCCTCAAAATCTAAAGGTCTCCTACAGTTGTCCTCATAACTCTTCTGATGATCTTGTGCTTGTTTAACTTTCTCACGGGTTATTCGAATCTTTTTCGTAGTCTCTTGAATAATTTCCGGTCCCAAAATTCTATCTTCACCAACTTCCGCCCAACACAAAGGTGTTCTACATTTCCTCCCATATAATGCTTCATAAGGAGCCATACCGATGCTCGCATGGTAACTATTGTTATAAGAAAACTCAATCAAAGGTAGAAGTTCTTTCCAATTTCCTCTACTTTCTAGCACACAAGCTCTTAACATATCCTCTGTCGTCTGTATCGTTCGTTCAGTCTGATCATCTGTCTGAGGATGATTCGACGTGCTCAAACACAACCTCGTACCCTTAGCTTATTGAAAAGCCTTCCAAAACCTCGAAGTAAACTTTGGATCTCTATCGGACGCAATATTAGAGGGAACACCATGCAATCTCACAATTTCAGAAATAAACAACCTTGCAAGATGACTTGCCTTGTAAGTGGTCTTCACGGCTAAGAAATGCGCAGATTTCGTTAATCGATCCACAATCACCCAAATAGAATCGTAACCACCTTGTGTACGGGGTAAAACTACTACAAAATCCATAGAAATACTATCCCACTTCCAAACTGGAATCTCTAATGGTTGCAACAGACCGCCCGGTCTTTGGTGTTCAGTCTTCACCTGTTGGCACACCGCACATTCTGACACATACACCGCAATATCCTTTTTCATTCCGAACCACCAATAATCTTTCTTTAAGTCCTGATACATCTTCGAAGAACCAGGATGTATCGTAAAAGTACCTTTATGAGCTTCATCTAAAATCTTCCTTTTTAACACCTCACCTTTTGGAACACAAATCCTTTGGTTAAACAGGATAATCCCATCCACTGCTCATGTAAAACCCAATTGAAGTAACATGTCATGAAACTTCTCCTCTAAAACTTGTTCTTGTTGAATCTTAACTCTTAGAGTTGAATTTACATTCAAATTTCCCATAATTACACCATTCGGAGTCCACACAAATTGAAGATTAAGATCTCTAAACTTTTCCAACAAGGCATACTCCAATATCATCAATTCGGCACTATGAACCATTTTCCAACTTAATGCATCTGCTACTTTATTTGCTTTTCCTGGATAATACTTTAATTCTAAGTCATAATCCTTTAAGTACTCCATCCATCTTCTTTGTCGCATATTCAACTCCTTTTGTTCAAATAAATATTTCAAACTCTTATGGTCACTGAACATTTCAAAACGTACACCATACAAATAATGACGCCATACCTTCAGTGCAAAAACAACTGTCGCTAGCTCCAAATCATGAGTTGGGTAATTCTTCTCATGATCTTTCAATTGTCGAGAAGCATAAACTACTACTTCTTGCATCAGAACACCTCCTAATCCCATCTTAGAAGCATCACAAAATACTTCGTAAGAGTTGTTAGGATCAGGAATGATTAACACAGGAGCAGTCATCAATCTCTCCTTCAAATTCATAAAGCTTTGCTCACAACCAGAATCCCACTCATAATCACAGTCCTTTCGAGTAAGTTTCGTCATTGGTAGTGCCAATTGAGAAAAACCCTTGATGAACCTTCTATAGTAACCTGCCAATTCCCAAGAAACTTCTAACTTCAGAAGCATTCCTCGGTCACTCCCAATTAATCACTGCTTCTACCTTTGACGGATCCACTGCCACTCCACCTTGAGATATAACATGTCCAAGAAAATTAACTTCCGACATCCAAAACTCACACTTGCTTAACTTATCAAAAAGTTGTTTCTCTTACAATACCGATTAAAAATATTCTCAGATGTTCCCCGTGCTCTTGTGGAGTACGAGAATAAATAAGAATGTCGTCAATAAAGATCACGACAAATTGGTCCAAGTAAGCTTGAAATATCCGGTTCATGTAATCCATAAAAATAGCTGGAGCATTAGTCACACTGAAAGGCATCACCAAGAATTCGTAACGGCCGTAACGGGCTCTGAATGCAGTCTTAGGCACATCGGAACTCTTCACACGGATCTGATGATAACCCGACCGTAAATCAATCTTCGAGAACACACAGGCTCCTTTCAATTGATCCAACAGGTCATCTATCCTGGGTAAGGGGTACTTGTTCTTAATGGTGACTTTGTTCAACTTACGGTAATCAATGCACAATCGCATTCCACCATCTTTCTTCTTTACCAATAACACTGGCTCTCCCCACGGCGAAACGCTAGGTTTAACAAAATACTTATCCATTAAGTCCTCCAATTGGTCCTTTAATTCTCTTAATTCAAGCGGTGCCATCCGATAAGGAGAAACAGATATAGGAGCCGTTCCCGGTACCAGGTCAATAGAGAACTCAACTTCTCTCTCCAGAGGAAGAGAAGTAACGTCCTCAGGAAAAACTTTGAGAAACTCACAGACTATAGGAATACTCAGCACTTGTTGGTCACTAGTCCCCTCCTTAGTAAGAACCAGTAAAACAGATTTCTCATTTTCAAACAAGAAATTTATCATTCCCACTGTACCTTCTAAAATAGTCGTTGACACATCCTTCGGGGTATCCTCGGCAGATGGAATGATGATTAGCTTTTCCTCACACCCAATAAACACCGAATTAGCAGAAAGCCAATCCATCCCCAAAACGACATCAACTTTCTTAAGCGGAAAACAGATAAGGTCAATTTGGAAAACTCTATCATTCACAGATAAAACATAGTTTTCACACATCAACGGTGTCTCTACCATTTCATCCATGGTGGTAGTGACCACCTTAGGAGGAGATAAAGGAAAAGCTTGCAACCCAAGTCGCTTCACACATCGCATTGATACAAAAGAATGTGTTGCCCCACAATCAAATAAAACAAAACAAGGATGCCCGTTTACGAAACACGTACCCGCAATCAAAGAGTTATCACTTTTCTTCTTCCTTGCATCCAAAGTATAAACCCGTCTGGTATTCCTTCCTCGCACTTGGTTTCTATTCTGAGGACACTCTCTAGCCATATGTCCTATTCCATTACAATTATAATACCTAAAACCCCCACCGACACACTTCCCAAAATGACGTTGGTTGCACACTTTACACAAAGGAACAACATTAGGTCTAGCAAATTGCTTTCCCTTAAAAGCTTGTGATCTAGGCCCAAACTGTTGACTAGATCTCCCACGATCACTCGAACTCCCCCTACTTGCGATACTTTCAGCTTGGACTTTCTTCAAACTATGCTCGGCCACATAGCATTGTCTTAGAACTTCTGCATAAGTGGTGAACTCTCTCTGAGACACACTATGAGAGATTTCAGCCCTTAGACTAAAAAGAAACTGATCTATTTTCCACCGTTCATCCGGAGCATACATAGCCTGCCTAGAATAAGTAGCCATATCCTCAAACTTTTCCGCATAACTGGCCACAGTCATACTACCCTATCTTAACTTTTGAAATTCAAATTCTTTCTGAGTCCTCAAGGAACTAGGAAAATATTTCTCCATGAAATTTGCCTTAAATCGTTCCCAGGCCTTGGGCACCCCCTGAATAGTCATAAGAGTCGATGCACTCTCCCACCACCTCATGGCAGGACCCTTCAAAGAATGCGAAGCAAATACCACCTTATTCTCTTCACTACACTGCACTATTAAGAAAATTCTTTCCATACCGGCTATCTATTCGTGAGCCTTTACAGGATCTAATCCGCCATGAAATTTCAGAGGATTCATGCGGAAGAAATCCTGGAAAGTCCCACCTATAGCTTCCAGAACAACCACCTGAGGATGCAGACCTCCATTCATTTTTTAGACCATTTGTTGCATAAACTGGTTTTGTTGCTGTTGCATCTGTTGCATAAACTGATACAAAGGAGCATTCCCATCGCCGCCTGGCGGATTCGTCCCAGCGGGAGTAGTATGGGGTCTACCACGGTTGCCTCTGCGCCCGTCAGCCATGTTCCTAAAGGTCATACAGATAGGATTAAGTTGATCAGGCTCAATACCATAAATATAACACTTAAGACCAATGGCGACACAACGCATATGAAACGGAAAGAAACACTTATTCTATTTCATGGTTAGGTCGAGGATACGACCTGATATGATACCAACTGTAACACCCATATATAAATACATACAACAAAGCATATATTATACATGAAAACCACGTTTGGTACTGAAATACTAATAAGTCCCTAGTAAACACATTATACATATACATGCCCAAAAGCCTAATACAAAAAACTATGGCACAATATATATACAAGATGTTCCAGCGATAAAACTAAGAACTAGATTGTCAATGATCTCAAAAGTTCACAATGGAAGCTAAGCCAACAACCAAGTAAGGATAATCACACGATTTTATCCTTACCCATCGCGAAACCTGAAGTACCTGAAATATTCAACAATAGTGGGGTGACATACATCAAATCTCAATGAGTTCTCTATCTTATGGATTCTCTCGGCTTTACAAGGTTCTAACCAAATCCTAACTCGAGTCCAAGGGAAAGGGAAAGACTCCGAGTTCACAAAAAATCTCACACTAGAGAACCACATCGCACAAAACACAACGACCACTAGTTAAGTAATCTTCTCCCCATCCATCCCGCACAAGGAGATTAAACACGGGTCACGGATCCTCAACATGGATGACTTCTCCCTGGCCATCCTACACAACGGATTAAACACGGGTCACAGTTATCCACAAGACAGTTAGAAAATCTTCTCCCAGGCCATCCTACACAACGGATTAAACACGGGTCACAGATTCCTAATGTAGATAACTTCTCCCCGGCCATCCTACACCAAAGGATTAAATACGGGTCAAAGTTATTTACAATTGGTACATATTCCCAGCCACCCTACACAAGGATTAAACACGGGTCACGGTACCAACCGTTAGGTAACTTTCCCCGATCATCCAACACAAGGAGATTAAACACGGGTCACGGTTACCTACTTAATAAATACTTCTCCCCGGCCATCCTACACAAAAAGGATTAAACACGGGTCACGGTATTTATCAAGTGACACAAACCTAATAAATACTTTTCCCGGCCATCCCGCTCAAAGAGATTAAACACGGGTCACTAATATTTATTAAGTGGTATGAACAAACCAGAGGAAAATACGGTTCCCCCTCTGACAACCACTTAACAAAGATACTCCTCTAGTATCGATGTAAGCATTACCGCATAATTCTCTAAGTTATTCTAGTGTAGTAAGGTTTCCTCACAGTTTCACATCTTGAAGCTTTTAGATTTTCAAAAGTTCTGTTTTACATAAATCACGAAATCCCGATATTTTAACATAATCCAAATAAATTCAACTCAAAATCAATATTTTACTTTCCATAGCCTAGAACACATTCATAGCTTCACATCGATATAAAGAACGTCTAAAACGGATAACCGACTCAAAAGTTACGGATTTTCAAAGAAAATAAATTATTGAGAAACAGCCAGATTAGCCTGGCGACTCAGGATTTCGCCTGGCAAATCCCTCTTCGCCAGCATTTCGCCTGGCGAACTAGTGGCGAACCATAATTTTAGAAAATACCCAAGAGTTCCAGTAGCTAACACATTTCTGTCTCCCCATTTTCGCCTGGCGACTTAGGATTTCGCCTGGCGAATCCCTCTTCGCCAGCACTTCGCCTGGAGAACTAGTGGCGAGTCCTAATTCGCCTGACGAATCCCAATTCGCACGGCGAATCGCATCAGAACCAGGATTTTTCTGCTGCGGGTTACACGGTTCTAAACCCCGAAATCTAACTTTTTCCAACCCAAAACATTGCCAAACAATCAAAACAAGTGTCAACAATGTTCATATGCATATTTCGATTATACTACGCAATTTATATTGATTTTCAACCGTTAGATTCATTGATTTGAAAAATTGTTCATTTTCCTCAAAATCTAACCTAACTCTAGAAACTCAAGAATTATACAACTAAAGCTTCTATCTAGAACCCACCTGGATTAGAAGATGATGATGAAGAAGTTGAGATGAAATGATGAAGAGTTGATGATGGTTGAGGATCTTGAGCTCTTGGACTTTTTCTTCTTTCCTTTCCTTTCTTTCATTTTTCCTTTCTTTCTTTCTCTTCTCAAAAGTTTCTATGTTTGGAAATGAGGGAAAAAGAAATGATATAGGAAAAATATCATTAGTTAGCAACACTACTAAATGTCCAAATTAGCTCAAATGCACCAAACAATAAAACCTTAGAGTTAGATAATATTAATCTGATCAGTTTTGAGTTCATCAGTTGCTCTAATTATCTTATCAGATAACACTCAGAGCACACCAGATCTCAACTAATATTATCCAGAGTGTTTATAAAATACGGGGTATTACATCTTTTCTCTTCTTTCAATTCTTCTTACTATCTTTCTTTTTCTTAACAAAATATATATATATATATATATATATATATATATATATATATATATAATCTTATTATATAATATAAGTCCAACAGGGTAAAATATCTCCAATTGATATTTTGTCGTCTCAACCCAATTGATCAATTATTAGAGTTACCATAAATTACTTTCTCGTATTAATAAATATTAATCCGTCTCTTTAATAAAATAATTGATCTCCTCGGAGTTCTCCAGTTGCTCTATTGATCCCAAATGTCAATACTTAAAGTACTTAGAGGATTCCATAAATCCAATTTACCAAAGATAGAGCACATAGATACTCATCTGATCTCATCTAATATCCAATTGAGCATTTAAATAATACGGAGTATTATAAGTTCTTTTCTAAATTAGGGTTTTAAAATGTGAACTATAACAGTGTCTTGATTGGCCATCCTGATTACGAGTTTACAAATAGGCATGCACTAATTATTTGACATTTGTTACTGGTATTTCAATAGATTCTTTCAGAACCAACTGTGATCAATTGCAGACATGTTGTAAACAACTACAACATCATCCAAAACTCAAATAATACAATTTTGCATACTTGTAATTGATTACAATACTTATCAAAAGAACGCGGAATTTCATATTTCTTACACATGTAATCGATTACAAACATACTACTATCGATTACGTACTTCTAGAATTGAATAAATATTTTTATTTTTATTTTTCATGCAAACAAACTAGTTTCTTAATTCTTCATATCCTCAAATAGTATCTCAAACACAATCCAAGCATTTTATGGGTAGAAATTTAGCATACAATCACAGTCAACAATCTTAACAAAAACGATCATTATATCAAGTCATTAAACAAGTAGTCACACAACCAATAATCCATTATCCCCACCTTAACAATTGAGTTCTAAAAATCTTCATGGGATTGGTGAAGATGATGAGGGAATTGATGCTCTAATGATCTCTTGAGCTCTCATTTCTTATTTCTTCTTTTAGGAATAACTATTTCCTTTTACATGCAAAACAAAAAGGTGGAGTTTGGAGCCTTTCCCTCTCTCTCTCTCTCTCTCTCTCTCTCTCTCTCTCTTTCTCTCTCTCTCTCTCTCTCTCTCTCTCTCTCTCTCTCTCTCTCTCTCTCTCTCTCTCTCTCTCTCTCTCTCTCTCTCTCTCTCTCTCTCTCTCTCGCTCGCTCTCTCTCTCTTGAAATAAGTGGAATTTTGAAAATATAAATGGGGTCTTTATATGGTCTAATGAAAAGACTCAATTGTCACTCTTCCTAACCAAGTTTTCTAGCATACCCTCAATGGCTTTACCTGCCAGACTTACTAAAGATAAATTTCTTCATTAAAACCAATAAGTCACATTTTGATCAAGATACAAGTGTGGTATTACAAATGTAGATAGAAAATATGTGAAAATATTTAATTAAAGAAAACAGTACTTTTAGAAAGGTGTTTAAATTCAAAATAGAAATATATGAATAGATAAAAATAAATAAATTGAAATTTGAAATCAAACAATTAATATTTTTATAACATTGTTTCACATTGATTTATTTTAATATACCACACATTACAAAAGAAGTATTCATCTAAAATACTCTTATTAAAATAGTAACTTAAATAGTAACTTAAATAATATAAGTTTATATAATAAAAACTCTTTATATAAATCACTAAAACACTATAAATGTGTTTAATGTTATTACATGGTACATATAAAAGAGTTTACTAATGATATGCCTAATATATCAAGGGATTTACTTATTTACTTATGAGACTAACAATTAAAATAAAACATTATTTATAAGTAATTCTAGTATAGTTATGCATACAGATATGACAGATCAACTACACGTGAACATATCATAAATTTTTTAAACACATAGACATGTAAAATAACTAAATTAATATTATCAAATTTAAATGTTATCAACACATAAAAATGTAAAATAAATTAAATGAAAAATATATTTATTTTTCTTTTATTCAGATAACCAGTATGTATATATTTTTCCATTTTCAAACATACAACAAGTATATTAAAAAAAAAACAATTGTCATAGAACATTTATAATATCCGCATATACATAAAATATTTTTGTGTTACCAATATCTATTAAAATCACTAACAAAACAACAATAGAAATAGATAACCCCTAAAAAATAACTTTTAAATCTCAAATAACCAAAGATGTATCCAAAAACTACAATGGAATTCCCTTACACAAATGTTTATATATAAGATGTCAATATAGGAAGAAAAAATAAAACTATAACGTTAAGAGTAATAAATATAAGTTTTAAACAAAAATGGTTGTTGGGTGATCTTACTAATTGTAGTTGATTGTTTATGCCATTGATTACCCTTCATTTAGATATTCAATAGATCTTAAAATATATGACTACTAAAGTTGTCAAAATTATACAAAATTCCTATAAAAGATATTTGTAGGAGATGTAGAAAAAAACTAAGAAATAGAATGAAAACAAAAATTATAATGACTATCTTTGAATTTAAGGGATGACTCTTCTATTTATTTTTTTTTAGCTATAATAAAAATTAGATTTAGCTAAACTCCTAAGATTAAATAAAACTTAATGGTAATGAGATGATTATAATTGGTTGCCCAAGAACCTTTGTTAGACACTTGGACTCTGATAACATATGCGAATTGGACTTAAATTAACTTAACAAAAATGACTTGTAAGGAGATGGCTTCATCCATTTGTAAATTCATATTTTGATCTTATTACATATATTGAGAAATTTTTCACTATATTCAATTACAAGTATCTTATGTCATTCAAAGAAAAAAAATGTCTTCATTTGTCTTAAACTCACTACTATAGCGTTAATTTTACAAGATCAATTAAAACATTTTTAGACGTATGTAATAACATTATCATTTAATTCATTATATTCCCTTTCTGTATCATTCGATTTCTAAGAGAAAAGAAATTACTATTGGTTTTTAATCTTGATTAAAATATTATTAAAGAAACAAATTATATGAATCATCTACTATACAAAACATACAAGAGTTAAAAACACTTGTAAAGGTGGATATGATGAATAATAAAAAATAGGCATAGAGAATTAAAATTTATTTATTCAGGTTTCATGATACATTTTATTACATAGAATTTCACAATACATATGAATAACTTATTTAATTTTATTCAAACTCTCTAAACATACAGCAATATATGTATGCACGACATGCATGCACCTACAAAGTAAGAAATGTTTATAAGTATCTGGATTTTTTTATTGAAAGTCTAAACAAACGATGAAGAGAAAGAAAAATTAATTACCATGGCATATGTTAAGGATGATTTTTTTAGCATTTATTTAATACCCCGTATTTTTTTTATTACTCTGGATAATATTAGTTGTGATCAACTGAGTCCCAGTGTACTCTGAGAAATTATTTGCAAAAATAATAAGAGTAACTGTTGAACTTAGAGTAAATCCAATTAATATTATCAGACTCTGAGGTATTTAATTATTAGAGCTTTAATCACTTTTTGGACATTTAGTAGTATTACTAATTAATGGGTATTCTTACTATATCTTTTCTTTTCCTCCATGTTACTAAAGATAGTAACATAACTTGGTTTTGGAGAGGGAAAGAAGAGAGAAGTTAGAGAAGAAGAAGAAGAAACTCTTGAAGCTCCTCACCAAGGATCATCATCATCAATTCATCCAATCTTTACCCAATCTCATCTTCATCTTCATCTGGCTAAGAGGTGGGTTCTAGTTAGAACTTTAGTTTTAGAGTTTTTGGAAAATGTTTGATTTAGGTTAGAAATGTGGAATCAATGGATTTAACGGTTAAAAATCGATATAAACTGTGTTGAATGATCACATTATGCTTATGAACAATTGTGATGCTTGTTTGTGCTGTTTGAGAATGTTTTGAGTTGATAAAGATGGGTTTTTAACCCTTGGAACAAGAGGAAGACGAAGATGAGCATGGCTGTTCTGGTGCAAAGCACCGGGTGGTGCTCAGAGTGATGGGCGGTTCGAGGCAAGCGCGTCTGCTTCGCCGGGCGATGCCCAAGAGGCGCAACATGTAACGCCCCTGCAACTTTCAAGTTTTTAGAGGATATGTTTACGCCTCTGCTTCGCCGGGCGAAGCGAGAGTTGAAGGGGATGCCGTCGGGCGAAAAGTGGAGCGCTGGCGCTCCTGGGACTTTTCCAAATGTCCCATTTTCTTATAAAGTTCATAACTTTTGATTCGTTTATCCAATTTGAATGTTCTTGGTACCGATAGAAAGTGGTGGAAATAATCTATATGATGAAAGTGAAAATTTTCGATTTTAGTAGCCCAATTAAATAATCGGAGGGAACCCAAAAGTGGTATAACTTATGTTTGAATTATTACATGTATTTCTAATGTGAAATTATGATATGTGTTTGCCTAATATTGATGTTGAACATGAGTGAGAGTAATGCATGTTAAAATATGAAATAGGTAGAGTGAGAAATATACCATAACTATATTGAAACCTAGTAATGGCTAGGAAGTTGTTGAATCACATAGCGACGACGCTCGTGGAGGAGAGGCCGAGGCGTGTGTCTATTATCGAATGGTATGGAAATAGTTATACTAGTATGGATCATGTTTTATTGTGGTTATTTTGAGAAAAGACAAAAGAGGTCTTAAGGCGAATGTGGCCTTGCGATTGTCGAATACAATTGCGTTGGGTATATGATCTCGTAATCGTAACCATTTATCTTGAGGTGTAGTTTCATGAGACTCGAGCTCATCGTCTGAAATGTATGCACAATTACTTGGCAGGTTTGATTCTCACGTGTAGTACGAATGGAACCTATATGGTAAAGAGACTTATGATGGTTAACAGGCCATGAGAAGTGACGGTTCACGGTTAACAGGCCGATGAACCCGAATCCATTTCGTATGCCAAGTAACTACAAGGATCCATGACTCGGGTCAACTTCTAGAGGTAGATGCAGACGGGAAAAGGGGATGGCTTGGTAAGGTTATCAATTAGCGAGATTCTTGAGTTAACAGGCTCAGGACTTATTCCATTGTGTAGTGTGAGTTAACAGACTCACGAGTGTGGATCCATATAGTGTGTGTGAGTACTCAAAGTCACTTCCCTTCCCTTTTGACTTGAGTTAGGTGTGATAGAACCTTGTAAAGCCGAGAGGACGTATAAGATAGGGAAATCACTGAGATTGATGTATCTCACCCCATGTTGTTGTTGTTGTTTACATCACAGGTACTACAGGTTCGGCGAAGGGTAAGGACAAAGTTATTTGACTTTTCCTTACGGATCGTAGCTTTGTGTGGCAAGACTTCTGTTGTGAAGATTTTTGAGATCATTAGTTGATCTAGTTCTTAGTGTTGGAACATCTTATATATATATGATGCCATAGTTTTTGTATTAGGTATTTTGGGCATGTATATGTATAATGTGTTAACTAGGGACTTATGGTATTTCAGTACCACAACGTGAATTCATGTATGATATGGATGATTTAATGTATTATATTATATATGGGTGTTACAGTTGGTATCAGAGCAGGTCGTATCCTTGACCTAGCCATTAAATAGTATAAGTATTTCTTTCCATTTCACATGCGTGGTGTCGCCCTTGGTCTTGCGTGTTATATTTATGGTATTGAGCCTGATCAACTTAATCCTATCTGTATGACATTCACGAACATGGCTGACAGGCGCAGAAACAACCGTGGTGGACCGAGAACCACTTCAGCAGGGACAAATCCACCGGGTGACAAGGGGAATGCCCCTTTGTATCAATTCATGCAACAGATACAGAAACAACAAAATTTGTTTGTGCAACAAATGGTATAGCAAATGGCTGGTGGCCTACATCCTCCAGTGGTTGTTCCAGAAGTTACATGTGGAAGCTTTAGGGATTTCATCCGTATGAATCCTCCGGAATTTCAGGGAGGGTTAGATCCGGTAAAGGCTCATGAGTGGATAGACGTCATGGAAAGGATCTTTCTAATAGTCTAGTGTAGTGAGGAAAATAAGGTGGTTTAAGCTTCACACTTGTTGAAGGGTCCTGCCATGAGGTGGTGGGAGAGTGCCTCAGCCTTGATGACCATTCAAGAGGTACCCAAGGTCTGGGAGCAGTTCAAGATTAATTTTATGGAGAAGTACTTCCCAAGATCCTTAAGGTCTCAGAAGGAATTCGAGTTTCAAAAGTTGAGACAGGGTAACTTGATTGTGGCCGCTTATGCGGAGAGGTTTGAGGTGATGGCTGCTTATTCTAGGCAGGCCATGTATGCACTGGACGAAAGGTGGAAGATCAATCAGTTTCTTTTTGGGTTGAGGGCTGAAATTTCACATAGCATGTCTTAGAGGGAGTTCACTAGCTATGCCGAATTGTTAAGGCAGTGCTACGTGGCAGAACACAGTTTGAAGAAGGTGCAAGCAGAAGGAGAATTGAGTAGGTTGAATCCAGGTGATCGAGGGAGATCGAATCCACAATTTAGACTGAGATCACAAGCTTTTAAAGGGAAACAAGTTCAGAGTTCCAGGACTAGTGTGCCTCCGGTATGCCGTACTTGTGGTAAGAATCATCATGGTAGGTGCGGTTTGGAAGGAATAAAGTGTTATCAGTGTAATAAGGTGGGCCATGTGGCGAGGGATTGTCCTCGGGGTAGGAATCAGACACAAGGGGGGAATATCGGCCGAGTGTATACCTTGGATACAAGGAAAGCAAAGGGTGACAACTCTTTGATTGCAGCTACGTGTTTCGTTAATGGACATCCTTGTTTTGTGTTATTTGATTGTGGAGCTACACGCTCTTTTGTATCGATGCAATGTGTGAAGCGACTTGGGTTGCAAGCTGTTCCGTTGTCTTCACCCATGGTGGTTACTACTGCCATTAACAAGAGAATGGAAACACCTTTAATGTGTGAGAATTGTGTCTTATCTGTGAATGATAGAGTTTTTCAGATTGACCTTATCTGTTTACCGCTTAAGAAAGTTGATGTCATTTTGGGGATGTATTGGCTTTCTGCTAATTCAGTGTTTATTACGTGTGAGGAAAAGCTAATCATTATTCCATCTGTCGAGGCTACCCCGAAGGATGTGCTAACAACTATTTTAGAAGGTACGGTGTGTAACGCCGTTTTTATTTTAATTATTATTCGTGAAATAATTGTGAATTGATGTAATTGAACGTGTGTTTTGGTGTGTTTTGGCTGTTTTTGGTGTAGCCATCGTAAGGGGTAGTGGCCTTAAGAATTATCTTTAAGGTAGTAGAGGTGTATGACTAATAACGTAGAGATTAGTAGTGTGTGGAGTAAAGTTAATTAGATTATTTTAATTAATAATTGCTCAACTATAATATAAAATGGAAAATTAGTATAATTATGGGAGTAATGGAAATTATTATTATTATTATGGTCACTATTATTATATCATTATTATTAGTATTATTATTAATATTATTATTAATATTATTATTAATATTAATATTATTGTAAAAATTAAAAAGTCAAATTGATTTGGTAATGGGGGGAGGAAAATAAGGAAAATAAATAGGTTATAGGTAGACTAAGTTGGGAGTTAAGAAAAAGAGAAGTGACAGTTGAAGAAAATAAGGGTTTGAGATAAGAGATACGTAAAAGTTGCAGAGAAGAGAAGAACGATCGTGAGAAGGCAAGAGACTAGAGTTTAGAGATTCAAAAAGGTCATCCAATCTAAGGTAAGGGTGGGACTAACTTTCTCTAATACGGGTTCAATAATCATGAAAGGGATTGAGTTTGCAATGATTGAATTATAATGTTATCGTTATGATGTAGTGTTTCTATGAGAATAATGTGAATAAATTCTGTTTTGGGTTAGGAATAGTGAAACCTAGAAATTTTGGTGCGAAATTCATCGTCGCGAAAATTAGTTTTTTTGCTACCAATGAGTTCTAATAGGTATAACTAAGTTAAAATAAGAGTCTCGCGAATTAAATCGAAGTTTTGGATGAGTTTTTGGGCAAAAAGTGATCAAACCCGTAGCTATGTTAGTGCAGAATTTTGGAAACTTCAAAAATTCATAACTTGAGTTCCGGGAGTCCGATGCGTACGCCGCTGGAAGCGTTGGAAAGATAACGAGACAAGCTATCTTATAATAATAGTGCCTGGTCCAGGGGTGAGTTATCTTGTGTGGAATAACTGAAATTGAATTATAGTGTTAAAATTCTGATTTTTGGCGAAGTGAAAGTTTGAGTTTTAGCGCGATTTCGAAATTGAAAATTTTCCAGATTGTGAAATGAATTCAAAACGTGATTACTTGTATTTAATGATGAATTTAGGTGTATTTTAATAATTATTTCATCATATCCATGAGCTTCTTTTGAAGCGTTTTCGATTAAAGTATACATGCTTGAGTTTTGTAATTATAAGTGTGTGAATGAAATTATTGTTTATTTGCGAAGAATAATGTTGATTAATTGTGAAGTCGTGATTGCTTGTAGTATATGTTAGTCGGTACATAGTATGTTATAGTTGTTGTGATATTGTTGTTGGGAATTATAAAGTTGCAGGTGTGAAATATGTTGCATTGCCTCTAATTATTGGCAAAAGTTAAGTTGTGGGCATATGACCAATGTTGATTTGTTGTTGTGTTGATATATAACTATCATTGTTGTTATTCTGACGTTCATGTTGAGTCGCATTGCATAGCATATCAAGCTGGAGCTGCTGCTCGGTAAGTTAGCCTGGATTGGCAAAATATTAAGTTGAAGGCTTATGCCTTGTTGATGCCTCTATTAATTGGCAAATTTTAAGTTGGGAGTTCTGCTCCAATGGTACCACATGCATGATTGGAATGCATTGCATCCGTTGAGTCGTGTTGTTGTATTGTTGAGCGAAGTTATGTGATGATTTGTTGTTGGACTTATGCGAAGTATTGATAATGATGAGTTGCGTAGTTATATGATGTTATGTGTTGCTAATTCCGTTATACGAGTTATTGCCTTGTATTATTGAATGTGAAATCTCACCCATTCTGTTTGAATGTTGCCTCCACGTGGGTAACATGTAGATAATCAGGAGTAGTGTCGAAGTTGTGGTCGGTGAAGACGAGGTGCTTCACTTTAGTTTGGAGTCTGCTCTGATATGTAACATTGGGAGTCGGGAACGCTTTATGCATGATTTTACTTTGTTAAAGAGTTACAGTTGCCTTTACATTTTGAAAACAAATATTTTGATTAATTGAAACCATTGTATTTTGTTGATCACAATGAAGAATTTCCGCTGTGTAATAAAGATGATTTTTGGATTAAAGTTGCATTAATATTTATTATATGTTACATGTCTTATTGTGAGCAAGTTCTTGTTGAAAGTAATACCCTTTTATTCCGAGTTGTTTCATTTTACTCTGATTTTTCGATTAAATTATTTGGGGGAATTTAGGGTGTTACAAAGTGGTATCAGAGTAGGTCGGTCCGTCCGGCCAAGTTGTCTAATGTTGTTTATTTATTAGTACGCGGCATGTGTGTGAAACACTGTCGGTGCTTGTTTTGTTTTCCGTTTGCAGGTGGGTAATGAAACAAGTGGGGGAGAAGTATCTGATTCTCTTGGATATTCCAGTGGTAGGGGGATTGGATATCATGTTGTCGCATGAGGGAGTGCAGTGTTGGATTGTCCAACTGTTTGAGAATGGTGTGATCCTTGAGGGAAGACGGTCAGGTGTTTTCGTTGTTCGCTTCCTTGTGAGGGGGAAGACGATGTTGTGGCTAGAGATAGGCCGGTGATGTGTGGAGTATCCTGACGTGTTTCCTTAGGAGGTGCACATTTATCTTTAGTTAGAACAAGATGATGTCATTTTTGGACGAATTGGTGGAGATGAACTATGTGTTTACCAATTATTTAGATGAGTGGTGTAGTGTGTTATTGAGACAAGTGTGGCTTCGGTGTTATTAGTTAAGAAGGAAGAAGGTAGTACGAGATGGTGTGTGGATTACCGACGGTTGAGAATAAATATCCATTTCAACGGGATTGATGATTTGAGGGACCAACTGGTGGGCTGGTGTGTTTTCGGTATAATGGAATTGAAGTCGGATTACCTTCAGATTTGGGTGAAAAGTGAAGATAGTTGGAGGATCTTGGGAGTAAGAGAAAAATGTGGAACTCATGTTCATCATTTCCAATTTTCATTTTCTCACTTATGGAACAGTCTTCACTAAATAGGTGATACCTTTTCGCTGGTAACTCCGATGGGAGAAATTCTGGACTTTTTGGAAAGCTTGCGAAATTCCCTACGGTTTGCATATAAACTTTGTCTTCTACATGTTTTTGACGAGAGAGAAAAATGTGTTTGAATATTTGGGTCTGATGCTGATTTTGGTGGAAGTATGTATACAGGATTTCTGGATCAGCCGCCATTGCACAGGCAACAAATTTTTACTCGTAACTCGGATTTAAGCGATTCTTGAAGTTCCGAAATCTACATGAAATTCCCTTCATTTTGGAATATAATTTTGTGTTTGGGAGGTCTGTATTGAAAGAGATAGTTGTGTTAGAAGTTGAACGATTATTACTAGAGACGAGTAAGATAAGATCAAGTGAAAAATGTTTGGAAATAGGAAGGAGGTAAGGATATCGAAGGAGCACATAGAGATGCGGTGTATGCCAGTGGAGAATTATTAGAATATAGATTTCCTTGAGGGAGGTTAAATAGTAAAGTGGACTGTGTGTTATTGTTGATATGGTGTCGACATGTGTCGGGAAAATTTTGGAAGTTTGTATCACCAACCAGATGATGAGGTGGTACTATTGAGAGTGTGATTTGAATGAGAACCAAGTGTGAAACTATATGGATTATAGAGATTCTGAGATTAAAGGAAAGACAAAGGATTGGTTAGTGTTGTTGAAGTTCTTAACTTGAATAAAGGTTTTGATTAGAGAAAAATGATTTGGATTGTACTTGGTGTCGTAGTAGTTCCGGTATTGGGAGAATATTCAGCAAATGTGTTGTACTACGAGCGTGTATAGGAGAATATGTACTGGATTTTGGACTTTTTGTATCATTGACGAGGTGGAAAATAAGAAAATTAAGAAAACGTATGTAAGCCTTAGAGAGATGGTGGAGCATTATGCTTGGGTAACTTTGAGCACAAGGTAAAGGACGCTATTATAGTTGGGTAATGATGATCTATGCCACCGTTATGGTTGCCGGCTGTCTATTGACAAATTGAGGAACTGATCACCCTTAATCTCTTGTTGATAGTAGACGAAATCATGTTGGATGTAATAAACGTGTCTTGCCAACTGATATTGTATGTACAGTGAATTGATCGGAGTTGAGCCAAGTGCTTAAGGATTGTTTTGATTAGTCAATGCAAAGTCCTATATAGGAGGATGAGGCGGACTCGAGGATGATAGCATGAGGTTGCGAGTTGATCGGTGAGTAGTTTGGAAACTCCCAGTTGTATTCGGGACAACTTGAGTTTTGATTTGTGAAGAATCGAGAATCCGATTGATATGAGACTTGAAGCATTATAGAGATGAACCAAGGAGGAAGTAAATGGAAAGTGTTGAGTTGTAGCAGGACATGTGTTTTTCGCAGGGTTTTCCTGCAGAATTCACAGATCCTGCTTAGTGCGTTTGGGAGTGAAAGAGATGATTTATCTTATTGAGATTAATTGGACACATGTAGCTGTTGGAATGCTGTATTGTTGCTGTTATGGCATTGGTAGGTGTTTATGATGAGTTTGTACAACGTGTTAATACAAGATGGTAAAGTTGTAGCTAATGTTTTACGATAATTGGGGATTCATTAAAGTATTTATCCTATTCAAGATTTGGAATTGGCTGCAGTTGTAATTGTGTTGAATATTCGGAGGTATTATTTTTATGAAATCGGAGTTCGATGTATTCATTAATCACAAGAGTATAGAATGCTGGTTGGTTGGAATTTCTGATGAGTTAAGCCGAAAGTCCTTTCTTATGTCTGCTTTGATGGTCGGAAGTTTGATGTAAACTTGGTAGATTAGATAGTTGTGAGTACTCAGAGTGCGCAGCGAAAGCGTGGTCTAGCACAGTTGGTTCTTATGTGGGTAACAACGATGTCGGTAGTTTGGTTACGTTGATGTTATGCTATGGGCTTTTGTGTTCTTATCTTTGTTGTTGCCTCGTTACCTATGGTGATGGTTCGAGTGCGAGTAGTTAATTCCTATGATAGGGAATTAGGGGAGTGTTGCCTATGGCGATGGTAACGATCGGGTTGTATTCTGGTTCATAGTGAACCTGTGTGTTCTTAATGTGATTATTCTTTGTGTTTTGAGTTGGTCGTCGAGTGCATCGCGCGAGCGTTTCATCTTGTTGTCGTTGTCATTGATAAGGTGTATTGTTGTATTGCGTTATTCGTGGTGTTGCCATTCGTGGCATGAGAGTTGATTAGTTGGACGTGATAACGTATCTGGAGTGGTTTGTATCGAGTAAATTTTCGAGGACGAAAATATTCTAAGTGGGGGAGAGTTGTAACGCCATTTTTCTTTTAATTATTATTAGTGAAATAATTGTGAATTGATGTAATTGATCGTGTGTTTTGGTGTGTTTTGGCTGTTTTTGGTGTAGCCATCGTAAGGGGTAGTGGCCTTAAGAATTATCTTTAAGGTAGTAGGGGTGTATGACTAATAACGTAGAGATTAGTGGTGTGTGGAGTAAGGTTAATTAGCTTATTTTAATTAATAATTGCTCAACCATAATATAACCTGGATAATTAGTATAATTATGGGAGTAATGGAAATTATTATTATTATTATGGCCACTATTATTATATCATTATTATTAACATTATTATTAATATTATTATTAATATTATTATTAATATTAATATTATTGTAAAAATTAAAAAGTCAAATTGATTTGGTAATGGGGGGAGGAAAATAAGGAAAATAAATAGGTTATAGGTAGACTAAGTTGGGAGTTAAGAAAAAGAGAAGTGACAGTTGAAGAAAATAAGGGTTTGAGGGAAGAGATACGTAAAAAGTTGCAGAGAAGAGAAAAACGATCGTGAGAAGGTAAGAGACTAGAGTTTAGAGATTCAAAAAGGTCATCCAATCTAAGGTAAGGGTGAAACTAACTTTCTCTAATACGGGTTCAATAATCATGAAAGGGATTGAGTTAGATATTGGTTGATAGTTGTTGTTGTTAGAGATGAATGAAATTGATTGATACGTGTTAATTTAGTATCTTGATATTAGAAATTTGAACCCAATTTGATGTTAGGAGTTTGCAATGATTGAATTATAATGTTATCATTATGATGTAGTGTTTCTATGAGAATAATGTGAAGAAATTCTGTTTTGGGTTAGGAATAGTGAAACCTAGAAATTTTGGTGCGAAATTCATCGTTGCAAAAATTAGTTTTTATGCTACCAATGAGTTCTAATAGGTATAACTAAGTTAAAATAAGAGTCTCGCGAATTAAATCGATGTTTCGGATGGGTTTTTGGGCAAAAAGTGATCAAACCCGTAGCTATGTTAGTGCAGAATTTTGGAATCTTCAAAAATTCGTAACTTGAGTTCCGGGAGTCCGATTCGTACGCTGCTCGAAGCGTTGGAAAGATAACGAGACGAGCTATCCTATAATAATAGTGTCTGGCCCAGGGGTGAGTTATCTTGTGTGGAATAACTGAAATGGAATTATAGTGTTAAAATTCTGATTTTTGGCGAAGTGAAAGTTTGAGTTTTAGCGCGATTTCGAAATTGAAAATTTTCCAGATTGTGAAATGAATTCAAAACATGATTCCTTGAATTTAATGATGAATTTAGGTGTATTTAAATAATTATTTCGTCATGTCCTTGAGCTGCTTTTGAAGCGTTTTCGATTAAAGTATACATGCTTGAGTTTTGTAATTATAAGTGTGTGAATGAAATTATTGTTTATTTGCGAAGAATAATTTTGATTAATTGTGAAGTCGTGATTGCTTGTAGTATATGTTAGTCGGTACAGAGTATGTTATAGTTGTTGTGATATTGTTGTTGGGAATTATAAAGTTGCAGGTGTGAAATATGTTGCATTGCCTCTAATTATTGGCAAGAGTTAAGTTGTGGGCATATGGCCAATGTTGATTTGTTGTTGTGTTGATATATAACTATCATTGTTGTTATTCTGACGTTCATGTTGAGTCGCATTGCATAGCATATCAAGCTGGAGCTGCTGCTCGATAAGTTGGCCTGGATTGGAAAAATATTAAGTTGAAGGCTTATGCCTCTATTAATTGGCATATTTTAAGTTGGGAGTTCTGCTCCAATGGTACCACATGCAAGATTGCACTGCATGGCATCCGTTGAGTCGTGTTGTTGTATTGTTGAGCGAAGTTATGTGATGATTTGTTGTTGGACTTATGCGAAGTATTGATAATGATGAGTTGCGCAGTTATATGATGTTATGTGTTGCTAATTCCTTTATACGAGTTATTGCCTTGTATTATTGAATGTGAAATCTCACCCCTTCTGTTTGAATGTTGCCTCCACGTGGGTAACATGCAAATAATCAGGAGTAGTGTGGAAGTCATGGTCGGTGAAGACGAGGTGCTTCATTTTAGTTTGGAGTCTGCTCTGATATGTAACATTGGGAGTCGGGAACGCTTTATGCATGATTTTACTTTGTTAAAGAATTACAATTGCCTTTACATTTTGAAAACAAATATTTTGATTAATTGAAACCGTTGTATTTTGTTGATCACAATGAAGAATTTCCGCTGTGTAATAAAGATGATTTTTGGATTAAAGTTGCATTAATATTTATTATATGTTACATGTCTTATTGTGAGCAAGTTCTTGTTGAAAGTAATACCCTTTTATTCCGAGTTGTTTCATTTTACTCTGATTTTTCGATTAAATTATTCGGGGGAATTTAGGGTGTTACACGGTGGGTATGATAAATTTCTTGTTTGAGAAGGAGAAATCTGTTTTACTGGTTCTTACTGAGGAGGGGAGTATCGACCAGCAAGTGCTGAGTATTCTTGTAGTCCGTGAGTTTCCTGAAGTTTTTCCTGAGGACGTTACTTCTCTTCCTCCGGAGAGAGAGGTTGAATTCTCTATTGACCTGGTACCCGGGAACGGCTCCTATATTCGTTTCTCCGTATTGGATGACACCACTTGAATTAAGAGAATTAAAGGACCAATTGGAAGACTTAATGGCTAAGCATTTTGTTAGACCTAGTGTTTCACCATGGGGAGCTCCAGTTTTGTTGGTAAAGAAGAAAGATGGTGGGATGCGTCTGTGCATCGGCTACCGTAAGTTGAACAAAGTCACCATTAAGAACAAGTATCCTTTACCCAGGATAGACGACCTGTTAGATCAATTGAAAGGAGCCTGTGTGTTCTCGAAGATTGATTTATGGTCGGGTTATCATCAGATTCGTGTGAAGAGTTCCTATGTGCCTAAGACTGCATTTACAACCCGTTACGGCCATTACAAATTCTTGGTGATGCCTTTTGGTGTGACTAATGCCCCAGCTATTTTTATGGGCTACATGAACCGTATATTTCAAGCTTTCTTGGACCAATTCATCGTAATCTTTATTGACGACATTCTTATTTATTCTCGTACTCCACATGAGCACGGAGAACATATGAGAATTGTCTTATCGGTGTTGCAAGAGAAGCAACTTTTTGCTAAGTTAAGCAAGTGTGAATTTTGGATGTCAGAATTTAATTTTCTTGGACATGTCATATCTCAAGGTGGTGTGGCAGTGGATCCGTCGAAGGTAGAAGCAGTTATTAATTGGGGGAGACCGAGTGTAGCGAGCAATTTTGGACGTGGTTCTTAAGCACTTCTGCTCTGGGTTACTACAGGTCGATTTATTTTTTGTCCTATTGAAGTTGATGAAGGAAGGGAAATAGATGTCTCCAACTAACCCTGCTTTGCAAACTGAGGTCAAACAGTCAAAAACGTTGGTTTACAGATGCGATCAATGTGGGGGGCCTCTCTTAGGTTATTTTGGTTGAATTTAGACTTTCGGTGGGGAATACGGACATGGATGTTTTGATTGATATATGAGGGTTTGTGACCTGAGGTTTTTTTGATGTGGTGTGCTCGCTAAGGTTTTTCTTTCAATCTTATGCCTACGTATTCCCGTTTACTGAAACAGGGAAATCAGAGCGATCGTAGTTCCTCCTATTCTATGGGAGGAAATGGTGTTTTGGTGTCTTGTTCAAAGCCCAAGACGTGAAGCTGAAAAGGTGGTTTATATCTTGTTCAAAGCCCAAGATGTAAAGCTAAAAAGGTGTGGTCTTTAGAGAGAATTTGTCATCTCTAAAGTGGGTCTGTTTGTCACAACTGTTGGGTGACTGACTATAAAGGAGGATCACTTTAACTGGGATATGTGAATCCTAGCAATGCCATAATTTCCTTTATAGGGGGTTTTAACCTGGAGGAGAACAATTTAGCTCAGTGTAGAGCAATGCCATCTTTCCTTAGGAATTTCTCATGCTAAAAAAGGGACAGTGGCGTGGATGTAAATAATCTAGAGGCTTGCCACTTCCAGCGATTAGATGAAAGGAGTTGTTGATGTTTGTATCCTGTGAACGAGGCACAGTTTTGATGCTAAAATGTTGATTGACTCAACCGGGGTTATCTTATACAAAGCCTAAGAGGAGGCTGGTGGCCCAACAAGAGGGTGTTTTTATGTGTCTCGTACGAAGCCCGAGAGAGAGTCTAAAGGTATGACTCCATAAGAGAGTTTTTTTTTTGTATCTCGTGCAAAGCCCGAGATGGAGGCTAAAAGGTTGTTTGACTCAACAAGAGAGTCTTTTATACTCAACAAGAGAGTGTTTTGTATCTCGTATGAAGCCCGAGATGGAGGCTAAAAGGATTATTGACTCAACAAGGGAGTCTTTTTTGTATCTCGTACAAAGCCCGAGATGGAGGCTAAAAGTAGTGTTGTTTCAGTTGATTGACAGGTCCAATAGGTTGGTTAAAAGAGAAAATCAGTTCTTATAAAGAGACTGATTAAAGGTAAGGCTATGATTTGGGATTTATCAGAGGATCAGGGTTATTTCCTCTTCTTTAAGGAAATGGGGAATCCATAGGGTATTGGAGACTGTCCGAGTCTACTGGTGTTTTTCCCTATTCTTGAAAGGTGCTTGAGAATGTCTTTGAGACTCAAAGGTCTTAGACTGTCCAAGTCTAGAGTTTTATCTTTTGTACTATGCTTAAAGAAATGGTAGTAGTACGTTCACGGTAGAGCGATGATCTAGACTCTTTGAAAGACTGTTCTATTTAGATGACTAATTTCTGTTCCTATACCTCTAGGAGGTCATCGGGACAATTTATACGAAGCCCAAGAGGAGGCTGGAAACTTTTAAGAAGCCGAGGGATAATTTATACGAAGCCCAAGAGGAGGCTCTCTTCCCGAAGGAAGAATCCTTATACGAAGCCTAAGAGGAGGCTGTGAATACTTCTAAGAAGCCGTAGGGTCCTTGTACAATGCCCAAGAGGAGGCGGGGATGCTTTTAGGAAGCCTGTGGGTCCCCAAACCCTGAGAAATTCAAGACAGGCTATTCACCAAGAATAGATCAAGCCAGGAAAGTTCGAGAATCTGGAAGAAACTCAAGAGATGCCATTCACGGAGAAAATATCATCTCTGGGGAGTAGAGTTTCTTTGACGATTTCTAAGAGTGACAGTCTGAGAAAGGGTTCACCGGGAATGTTGCCTTTCACGTCTCCATATTGTTTAACCCCAAGAGGAGGGAAGACTGTGTCTGGTAATCCTATGGGGATCTAGTTTTGTCTATTTAAGAGTGATCAACAGGGCTTAGTACTAGGCGTAGTTGCCGGGGAAACTCTAAATATCTATACTATTATTACACAGTTAATATGAGTTTATGAAAGAAGACTTATAGTGAAACAACCCCACAATACAGTTATATGTATATGAAAGCGGTAAATGAAAGCATATAAACACTTACTCAGTTGTAGAGCTTCCATGTTGTTTGTTAGTTGTTCAACAAAGAAAGCTTTGATAACAATATTATATACAAAATCAAAGGAGAAGGTGCTTTGAAAAGATGTTGGGGCTTACAGCTCAAGGGGAGGCCCAAGGTTTTATCAGTGATTGCACTGTGAGTTTGAATTTGTACAGGGACTTATACAAGTGACTGAGGCCCAAGAAAGGTTTTCTGTACAAAGGGATGGGTCTGACACTCTCTCAAGAGGCCTAAAGATTTATTTTTAAGAAAGGAAATGGGTCTTACTACTCGAGGGTAGGCCCAGTTGGTTTTGATTTTGAACTGGCGATCGCCGAGATTTTCTTTTAACGCAGAGGGACTTATACAATATCTGAGGTCCAAATAAGTTTTGGTTAAAAGGGGGTTGGATCTTACACTCTATTAGACGCCCAAAGAAATTTTAAAGAAAAGAAATGGGGCTTATAACACGAGGGTAGGCCCAGGGTTTCAACGGACAATGATCGCGTCGAACTTTTTAAAATACAACGGGACTTATACAATAAGTGAGGCCCAAAATAGGTTTGTATTTACAAAGGATTGGGTCTTACACTCTATTAGAGGCCCAAAACTGTTTGAAAATGATTTATGAGGGTGAAAATCAAAGAAACCCTAATTTGTTTTCTTTTAAAAGTAAATATTAAAAGAAAATCAATGAAAAATACCAAATGAATTTAAATAAACCACTTGTGATTTTTGTTTAAGTTTTGAAAAATGAGGGATTAATCACAAGGTGAATTAAAACTCATTAGGTTTTGATTTTCAAAGTAAATATTCACTTTTAAAATGTTTAAAAACAATTAAAAATGAATTTATTCGCAAAAATACTAATTATATTAAATAAATACTATAAATCTAAATTTTTTGTGGAGCAAAATATTTCAACATTTTTGTGATTTTTTGCAAAAAGAATCAACAAAGAATGATTAAAATTGAAGGAGTTATTAATTTTTCAAATCATTTAAAATAAATATGAAAAATAACAAAAATGGGAAAAAGTGGTAAAAAAAGGTCTGGGGCGAGGGGGATTCGAACCCCAGACCTTCCACTCGCTCAATACACACAAACCAGCTGATCAACCACTGGGGTGCAATGCCAATTCAAATATAACATGGCAAACAATAATTATATAGTAAACAAGTTGGATTTTCTGAAAATGGCGCCATGGCCATCTTCTTCCTCGAGCTCGTGCATGAAGCACCCTATCTCCCTCATCTCTCCACCATTCGACATGATTCAAACACCAAACTCGTATGTTTTTTCACAAGGAACAAGATGGCAATACTTGATTTATTCATTTTCAGTGTGGGGTAAGATAACCATGATGAACACAGATGAACCCTAATTTACAAAAGCAATCGTGCAGGCATGGTTATGAGGGCTATGATCCAATTTTTTAAGGGAAAACACTCAACATATGATGGCAAGCAATTGGCAAAAATATCATGCGAGGAAATATGCCTGGATCATGAAGATGGAGTTTTGAGGCTTACCTTGATGCAAGCTGAAATGGAACTCTGCACAGATGGTGTTCCAGATGCAATGTCATGATCCCTACAGCTTCAATGGATGTTGTGGAGTGTGTTGCAAGCTTTGGAACACTTTGGAAGTCTTTGGATCAAGCTGGAGCACTCCAACTGCATAATTGAGGCATAATGGCTTGGTTGAAGGATGATTTTAAGCTAGGGGTGTTACAGTTGGTGTTTAAGTGTTTGGACACCTCAAATACATCATATGTGATGTGTCTGAGCAATTGGAATGGATTTCTTATGGCTGCAACTCAAAACCCGATAGTGGTTACTTAAAAACAAGGAAACTTGGCACTTAAGAGAGAATGAGAGAAAGCAGTGATGTAACTGGCTTTGGTATGAGTCGAATGATCCATTGGAACCTCTATTTATAGGTGATCAATTCTTGTCTTGGAGGAATAGTGAATGGTTGCATGATCAGATCACATTCAAAGGCTTTGGCTTGGTGGCATTTCTTCTCATGCAAGGTAACCTAGCCCCTCCCAAGAGCAGGGCTATGCCTTGACCAAATTCACATTCTTCATATGTTTTTATTGTTGTTTAATCAAAGAAATTGACTGAGTAGAGTGGCTTTGTTGAAAGGGACGCTATTCGTAGCGGTTTTCCTCAAACTTCTCACCGAATTTTCCTGGGGAGATGCCATTTGATGGGAAAAGGTTTTGATGTCAAACTTACTGGGGAACCTAATCGTCTGAGTTGTAGAGGTGCAAAAACTTCTCCGTGGGAGACGCCATTTGTTTCTACTGGGGAAAGCGAGTTTCTTGAGAGACTGCTTTCTATGTTTGGGGATGTTACATCATACTTTTCTCTGGATCTTCTCGGAGAAACGCCATATGATGAGATCCAATTTTGAGGTGCCGATGACCTTTTCATCAGTGGTTTTTCATAGAAAAACTATCGTACCGCTGAATCTCTGATTAAAAGGCTTTCTCTGGGGATTTTCCTTAATCCGGGAAAGCAAGGATATCATCTTCAATAGTGAAGAGTGATGTTTGTTGAACGTTTTCTCTGGTCTTTAAGAGGTTCAAGTTATCAAAGTGGTCAAGGAGCCAACTTCAATCCAAAAATAAAATGGAGGAGAGAGACTGTTCAGACGCAGCATTTCCTGACGAGGAAAGAACTGACAACTCGATTGAGAAGACTCTTATCACTAGGGGACAAGACCAACTAGAGTGATAGTGATGCAATATGAATATGAATGTAAATTAATAATGCATGATGCATGTATGTATATGCTAACAAAACTGACGCGACATACAAACTAA
This sequence comes from Lathyrus tuberosus, assembly GCA_022829125.1. Lineage (NCBI taxonomy): Eukaryota > Viridiplantae > Streptophyta > Magnoliopsida > Fabales > Fabaceae > Lathyrus > Lathyrus tuberosus. Next base: position 1,060,492 of record JALAZF010000915.1, on the reverse strand, counting down.
CGAATGAACGCGACTAGATACTCGGCCACAGTGGGGCATGTAGAAATATCGATGGTTCAAGATAGCAAATTTGCCTTGCTTATGAGAGATAGTTCCTGCGGGGACAACCGTTGATCGGGCTTAGGAGGAAAGAGCTCTTCTGAGGGTATCAGATGGGAAAGCCGCATCTGATACAGCTGATCCTTCATTCAGGCGCACTGGCTTAGAAGGAGTACTTTGATTCTGAACTTTGAAGTTCGCCCACTTTTGGAGAAGCGATTGATGTTCTTCTGATGTTCAACAGTCAAAAGAAATTTCCATCTTTATTTTAAAAGCAGAAAAATTTTTACAAGTAAATTCATTTTGGTTTAATTTCAAGAATCGTTGATCATATTAAGATGTCGTTCTGTAAAACTAAAACAAGTAAGAATTGCAAACAAAAGCACAAGGCTCAAATTTTATTGATAGGATGGAAATCAGCCAAGCGTGTGATTCCATAGAGTATATACAAAGTTAGAAAATGGTAATTTACAGGGAAAAGGGCTACGTTGAAACATAACGACCACTATCCTTCTACCATCTTTGAATTCGGGACATCCTAAGCTTCTGTCGAAAATGACCTTGACTGGAGTTTTCCTGATGGATGATGTAACTGCTGCTGAGGATTTGCCCCTGTTGAACATAGTTACTTGCCATTATCCCTAATTTTTTCCTGGATTGTACTTTGAGATTTCCAATCCACTGGGATGATTTTTGATCATGTCTCTAATTTTTGCCTGGACCGCCCTTTCGGGTTTTCAATCCACCGAGACGTTTTTTTTTAGTTTAGGCGAAGTATTTCTTGACTACATCAGCATTTGTGGGGTAGGTAAATTCCTCTCCGTCCATGGTTGCAAGTCTCAAGGCACCGCCTGAGAAAGCTTTCTTGACCACATAGGGGCCGTCATAATTCGGAGTCCATTTGCCCCGAGAGTTAGTGAGAAAAGATTGTATCTTTTTTAGCACAAGGTCTCCTTTCCTGAAGATGCGAGGTCGGACCTTTTTGTCGAACGCCTTCTTCATTATTTGCTGATACAACTGACCATGGCATAGTGCCGTGATTCGCTTTTCTTCGATCAGGTTCAGTTCGTCGTGTCGACTTTGACACTATTCAGCTTCTGTTAGCTTAGCTTCCATCAATACCCGGATTGATGGGATCTCTACTTTGATGGGGAGCACTGCTTCCATGCCATATACTAGAGAGAAAGGGGTTGCCCCTGTTGAAGTGCGGACAGATGTGCGATAACCGTGAAGAGAAAAGGGTAGCATCTCGTGCCAATCTTTGTAGGTTACGACCATCTTTTGAACAATCTTCTTGATGTTCTTGTTAGCCGCTTCTTCCGCGCTGTTCATCTTGGGTCAGTAGGGAGATGAGTTATGGTGTTCGATCTTGAACTCTGCGCACAACTCTTTCATCATCTTGTTGTTCAAGTTAGATCCATTATCCGTAATGATCTGGATTAGAACACTATAACGGCAGACGATATTGTTTTTGATAAATCGGACCACCACTTGTTGGGTTACATTAACGTATGAAGCTGCTTCGACCCACTTGGTGAAGTAATCTATGGCTACCAGGATGAACCGATGTCTGTTTGAAGCCTTAGGCTCAATCAGGATAATCATGTCGATTCCCCATATGGAAAAAGGCCATGGGGAAGAAAGAACTTTGAGATGCGTTGGCGGTACATGAATTTTGTCGGAGTATATCTGACACCTCCTCATGTACTTGTAGCAATCGGATTCCATTGTCATCCAGTAGTACCCTGCTCTCAGAATTTTTTTTGCCATTGTGTGTCTATTGGCATGAGTGCCAAAGGATCCTTCGTGAATTTCTTTTATCAGCAAGTCTGCTTCTGGTCTGTCTACACATCAGAGCAAGACCATGTCAAAGTTTCTTTTATAGAGAGTGTCACCGCTCAGGAAGAAGCTGCCTGCCAGCCTTCTGAGGGTCTTTCTGTCCTTCCTTAGTGCCCCAGGTGGATACTCTTGTTTCTGAAGGAAGCTTTTGATATCGTGATACCAAGGTTTGTTGTCTATGACTGCTTCAATCGTGAAGATGTAAGCGGGCCGTTCAAGGTGCATTATGTCGATCTTAGGTAGGTTATTCCATTGACCTATGATAATCATGGAAGAGAGAATGGATAATGCATCAGCCATGTGATTCTCCTCACGAGGGATATGATGAAACTCGACTCTGTTGAAGAAGGGTAACAACCTTCTTGCGTAATCTTTGTAAGGGATCAATCCTGATTGGTATGTGTTCCAATCTCCTTTGATCTGATTGATAACCAGGGCTGAGTCACCATATACGTCCATGTTTTTGATCCTAAATTAATCGCTTCCTCGAGACCTATAATACAAGCTTCGTATTCGGCCTCGTTGTTTGTATACTTGAACGTAAGTCTGGCGGTGAAAGGAATGTGGGTACCCTGAGGGGTAACAATGATTGCCCCAATTCAGTTTCCGTAATGATTAACTACTCCGTCAAAGATAAGTCCCCATTGGGAACTTGGTTCTGGCCCTTCATTGGGTAGCGGTTCATCGCAATCTTTCATTTTCAAATACATGGCATCTTCGTCTGGGAAGTCAAACCCGATAGATTCTTGATCGTCAATCGGTTAATGAGCCAAATGATCGGCTAAAATACTCCCCTTAACGGCTTTCTGAGTGTGGTACTCTATGTCATATTCTGATAACAACATCTGCCAACGGGCAATCCTTCCCGTAAGAGTAGGTTTTTCAAAGACGTACTCGATTGGATCCATTTCGGAGACCAACCAAGTAGTGTGACGAATCATATACTGGTGAAGACGTTTGGCTGTCCAAGCCAAAGCACAGCAAGATTTCTCAAGCATCATGTACCGAGTCTCGCAGTCGGTGAATTTCTTGCTCAGATAGTAGATGGCAGACTCTCTCCTTTTGGTTTCGTCTTGTTGGCGAAGTACACATCCCATTGAGTCCTCTAGGACTGTGAGGTAAATGATTAGTGGTATTCCTTTCACTGGAGGTGATAGAATCGGCAGATTAGACAGGTATTCCTTGATACTGTCGAAGGCAGTTTGGCAATCTTCTATCCAAACGTAATCCAGGTTCTTTTTGAGTAATTTGAAAATCGGCGCACATGTCGCGGTCATGAGAAATATGAATCTGGAGATATAGTTCAAACGTCCCAGGAATCCTCTGACTTGTCTTTCAGTTTTCGGAGAAGGCATTTCTTGAATGGCCTTGACCTTGTCAGGATTAACCTCAATTCCTTTCTGGCTGACGATGAACCCTAGTAGTTTCCCTGACCGGACACCGAAGGTGCACTTATTGGGATTCAAACGGAGTTTATATTTTCTCAGACGCTCAAATAACTTTAACAGGTGTTCTACATGCTCTTCCTCTGTTTTAGATTTTGCAATCATATCATCGACATATACCTCGATTTCCTTGTGTATCATGTCATGAAACAGAGTAGTCATGGCCCTTTGATAGGTTGCCCCAGCGTTCTTCAAACCCAACGGCATAACCTTGTAACAAAAGGTACCCCATGGGGTAATGAACGAAGTTTTTTCCATGTCTTTCGGCGCCATTTTGATCTGGTTATAGCCCGAGAATCCATCCATGAAAGAGAAAACTTTGAACTTTGCTGTACTATCTACCAGCATGTCAATGTGTGGTAAAGGAAAGTCATCTTTTGGACTAGCCTTGTTCAGATATCTGTAATCGACACACATTCTGACTCTTCCGTCCTTTTTTAGAACGGGTACGATGTTGGATAACCATTGGGGATATTCAGATGTGGCGAGGAAACCCGCGTCAATCTGTTTCTATACCTCCTCTTTAATTTTGATGGCCATGTCCGGGTGAGTTCGTCTCAACCTCTGTTTTACTGGCGGACATTCCGATCTCAATGGTAAATGATGTTCCACGATGCTGGTATCCAACCCTGGCATATCCTGATAGGACCAAGCAAATACATCGGGGAATTCTTTGAGAAGCTTTATCAAACTTTCTTTGACAGTTGGACTGAGCAGTGCCCCAATCCTGATTTCTTTTCTCTCTTTTTCCGAACCTAAGTTTACCGTTTCCAACGGCTCTTTATGAGGTTCAATGGACCTTTCCTCCTGTCTGAGTAATTGGGAGATCTCTTCTGGAATTTTGTCGTCATTCTCTTCTTCAGCCCCAAATACCGGGAACTCAAAGTTGGAAGAAGGCATCGGATCGCATGTTTCAACGGGGTTTAAAATAAGCAATCAGCATGACGGTATGATTTGTGTTTAGAAGAGATAGAGAAAATGCAAAAGTGTGTGCAGTGTATTTATTTGGAAAACTGCTTGTTTTTATTATTGAGTTATTTTTTTAGGATTACCATTTTCTGAAAAAAGAGAAAAGAGAAAACAGCAATAAATGCGGAAATTAAAGAACGACGTTATTTTATTAATGAACAAGTAGATTCTTGAAGCTACAGCCCTATAAAACAAAACTCTGTTGCTTTGGGCGAAGCGAAGAGGGAAATTTACAGAAAGTGAGCCCTATCGAAACATCCGTTTCACCTGGGCAGGGTGAAAGGTTAAAGACGGTAATTACTTTGACTTATGAACAATCTTTGGAACATCGACAGCAACCCATTGGCGGCGAACTCCTCGGTGAATCACAAAGTATGGTACCTTCCTTCATTTGTCTTCAGAAATAACGCTGATTTCTGGTGGAGCAGGATCATTGGAATCTGTCTCCCAGGCAGAGTTGTCGTAGGATGATTCCTCTGTTGTATCTTGTAGAGTATTTGTGCTCTCAGGTACATCTCCCCATCCAGTTGGCTGGATGTCTTCAAACCTGATACGAGAGCTTTTTGGAGCGGTGTACTTGACCATATAGTCAAATTTTCCACTTGGTTGTCCCAAGGTGTCCCACACCTCTTTGGAACTGGAGGAGTCATCCCTCTCGATGATGTTGACCTCGGGAAAAGCATAGTTAGTGAATTCTAGTCCTACAAACTTTGCAAATTCATCGTCGTGTTGAGTAGTTTCTGAATGACCTGAGTGTTGATCCCATGATATGGTGGGGACGCAGGTATTATGTTCAATGATGCTCAGCTGATTTTCGTTGTTCGACTGACTCTCTTGCCCCAAGTCTCCTGGGAAGGGCTGCCACATTGGCAGACCATCCATCGGGCCATAGTAGTTGTGATCAAAGTTGTCCTTCATCGGATTGTCCTCCTCTAATGAGTTTGGTGGAGCACGACATCCTTCCGGATCACAATCTCCATATATCATTTTGACGTCCGACCTTGGTATAAATCTCGGACTCTGTGCGGGATAGCAAAATGGCGTAGGCACCTCTTCCTAACACATATAACCGTCCTCGTTGAGGCAGGACTTCCATTCCTCATCCATGTCGGATGGATCATCTCTATTGATGGTATGCACTTCCCGAGTCACTAGTTGAAGGAAACCTCCACTGTGGAAGAAATTTTGAATGGGATGAAGACTTTCATTGCTGGCAGGTTTCTGGGTATAGGTTGCAGAAAAACCAAGACCCTTCTTTATTTTATTGTCAGTAGGAATGACAAGCTGTCCCCATCCTGTTGTATTGGCACCTTCGACATCTTTGGTAGCGTCTTTGTATGAGGAAATCGAGGTTCCTCCTTCGGATTGATCACTACTGTGTAGAGAAAGCGTTTGGAATTGAGGTCCAATTATCCCTTCTGGTTCTACATAAGTGGATGATGATAAATTGCTTATGAGCAGGGCCTGTTCCCCACAGACCGTGACGAGTTGACCGTTCTGGACGAACTTTAGCTTTTGGTGGAGGGTCGAGGTGACCGCCCCAGCCTGATGTATCCAAGGTCTTTCTAATAAACAACTGTACATTTCCCGGATGTCCATGACCTGGAAAGTGACTTGGAAAGTGTGCGGACCGATAGTTATGGGAAGGTCGACTTCGCCGATAACCGTTTTTCTGGACCCATCAAATGCTTTGGCGACGACCTCACTGGTTCTCATCGGGGGTCCTTTGAAGGATAGTTGAATCAAAGTGGACTTCGGCATAACATTCAGGGCTGACCCTGTGTCTACCAGTACGCTGGCCAAAGCATCGTCCTGGTAGTTGACTGTAATTTTGAGCGCCATGTTATGATGACGACCTTCTTCAGGTAATTCCTCATCAATAAATCCCAAATTATTGCAGGAAGTGATGTTAGAGACAATACTATCAAACTATCTGATTGTTACATCCTGTTCCACAAAGGCTTGCTCCAAGACTTTCTGTAGAGCCTCCCTGTGTGCTTCTGAACTTAGTAACAGTGATAATACCGAGATCTTCGAAGGAGTCTGTAACAGCTAATCAACAATGTTGTATTCACTCCTCTGGATGAGCTTCAACATCTCATCATCGTTTTTCGAAAGGTCGGGATTACTGGATTGACCGACTGGTGGATTGGGAACTTCTATCAGAGGTTCCTTTTCTTCGTTAGATTCTCCAACTCCTCTGTTGAAGATCCTACCACTCTGTGTTACACGACTGATGTCTGTAATATTCACGACGGAGGGTAATGGAATTTCCTTTCCATTTGCAATTATCGTTGCACCGTATTTGTAAGGGATAACCTTAATTGATTCATATGGTAGTGGTCCCGGTAGATAGATGACGATGGGAGCCTTTTGATTTTTCTGACCATAGTAAGTAATCTCGATCCGTTCCTGGTTAGGAACTCTCAATTCGTCAAGTGGAGGGATGATGGTGAAAACATCCCTAGTCCTTTGATGATCAGAGATTACGACAACATCCTCAATTTGATTGGCAAGGTAGTTCGGCGCCCAGTTGATTGGTCCGGACCCGGATATGGGCGAATCTCTCCACGATCCACCTAACCCTGAAGAGCTGCTCGCACAAGGTAGCATCCCTGGTTACTTTCCGAACAGAGTCTACAACGTTTGTAGTTGTGTGGCGGCACCTGGCCACGCCCGCTTTGAATACAATGTAACCTCACTAGGTCAGTTTCCACAGATCGAACATCCTGACTTTGACGCCGAGTATGGTTCTCGTTATTGATACTAATCTGCTGAGTGTCTTCATCCATATAGATGGGAAGCGACCAATGATTTAACAAGTATTGAAGTGCTTCCTGGACAAAGGCACAACCTTGATCGTTTTCGCAACCCACCCTACAGCTCTGATAATCATGTGATACTAGGAACCCGAGTCGGACCTGTTTAACATGTAATTCCACTAGGATGGTATTCATCAAGTGAATATCGAAGATTTGAATCATGTTAATCTGATAGGGATTCCTATCATGGTAGCCCTGGATCCATCCAAGATCCATCTGGCGCTGGAGGGCCTCTTGTACAAAAGAGCATCCTTGTTTGTTTACCGAGCGAGTTAGACAGGAACTGTAATCGTGCCGCGACTGACCTTGCCTTGAGTGTATTGCCACCAAGTTGACATTCATAGCACGGATGTCGTGATTTTGAATAATGTTGGAATTCGTATAAACCATGTTAACTCCATGCACTCGGTGCTCCTGGATCCATCCAAGATCCATCTGTTCCTGTAGAGATGATTGCACCACAGAACATCCCTGATTACTTTTAGAGCAGATATCACCCTGGTGATAATTATGAAGTGGCACATGGCCATATCCACTCTGTCTACAATGCATCTTGACCAAGTTGGCCCTCAATAAGAGTACATCGTGAATTTGATAGGTGTTGTTAGACTCTCCCTCTATCAAATTAACTGCAGCTTTCTCATGTTGGGGCATCGGGTTCGTGAGAACTGTTAGTTCTTGGATTGGCTGGAATTTTGGTAAAACAAAGTATGTTCAATGTTGATGTCAAGGTGCTGATGTTGCAACATTGAAGTCTTAACACTGGGTTGTGTTAAGTATTAAATTGCTGAAGTTTGATGTCTGATGTCACATAGGCGATGTTGTGACATTAGGTCTGCAGAATTAACAACAGCAGGAGGTGATGTTGTTAGGGTTGCGTGTTAGCTGGAATTGTGGAGAGAAAGCTGTCTTATTGGATGCGAATATCTTGGGATAGATATTTTCTGCTACATAGGAGATCTGGTGCAGATTTGTAGGAGATTTAAAAGGTTGAAGATTTAAAAAGATTTTAGGAGAAAATCTATTTTAAATATTCAGTTTTAAATAACAAATCTGGGAGATATTGTAGCAAGTCCAAGACCAATTCAAGGAGCTATATAAAGCGCACTAGACCAAAGGAAAAAGTACAGAAAACATTCAGAAGATCAGGAGCTAGAGGCTTAGTATCTAGAGTTTGTTTAAGAGTGCTTATATTTACACTATTCTAGGTTTTGAATAGGTGTTGTGTTTCTGTCCTCTCTAGAAGTTGTGAAGCAATAGAGAGTGATTGCTTGATCGAAGCTAGGAAGCAAGATCAAGAGTACTCAAAGTGGTTTCTTTGAGTGTTTGTAAGGGATTGAGTGGTGTTCTCACACCTAGGTTGTTTCTTAGGTAGGAAGTCATTAGTAGAGTATACGTTTAGGAGATTGTCAACGGGTTGTTGAGTCTGTAAATTATATCTACAAGTAGTGAATTCCATCCCTGGCTTGGTAGCCCCCAGAGTAGGTTGGTTGTAACCGAACTGTGTGAACAATTCTTTGTGTTGCTTTGTTACTGATATTGTTGTCCATTGTGCAGGGTGTGTTGTTGTGACATCGCACCTTAACATCACACGTCTGATACCAGAATTTCAATTGGTATCAGAGCAGGCATCTTGTCTATCTCTGGGTGAGATCTAGGGAAGTCACTTTCTGGTGTAAAGATGGACAAAGAAGTTGAAGGATTCCTCAACAGACCCCCTATTTTGGATGGATCCAATTATGATTATTGGAAGCCAAGGAAGACTACCTTCTTAAAATCCTTGGACAGCAGGGCATGGAAGGCCATTATTAAAGAATGGAAAGCACCTGTTGTGTGTGAGAAAGATGATTCTGGCAAAGATAAAGAAGGCACCTCAAAGCCAAAGCCTGAAGAAGAATGGACCAAGGAAGAAGATGAGCTTGCCCTTGGAAATTCCAAAGCTCTAAATGCAATCTTCAATGGAGTGGATAAGAATATCTTCAGGTTAATCAATACCTGTGAAGTTTCTAAGGAAGCGTGGGATATTTTGCAGGCTACACATGAAGGAACATCTAGAGTTAAGATGTCAAGACTTTAGCTTTTAACATCAAAATTTGAAGGCCTGAAGATGAGGGAAGATGAGACTATTCATGACTTCCACATGAGTGTTCTTGAGTTGGCTAATGCTTCCAGTGCTCTTGGTGAAAAGATGTCAGATGAAAAGCTTGTAAGGAAGATTCTTAGGTCACTTCCTAAGAGGTACAAGATGAAGGTGACTGCTATTGAAGAAGCTCAAGACATCAGCAAGATGAGAGTAGATGAGCTCATTGGATCTCTTCAAACTTTTGAGCTTGGTTTGAATGAAGAAGAACCAGAAAAGAAGCCAAAGAGTATAGCCTTGGTGTCAAATGATGAAGAAGAAAAAGGAAAGAGTTCTGAATCCCAGGAGGATCTATCTCAGGCCATAGTTATGCTGGGAAGACAGTTCAACAAAGTATTCAAGAGAATGAATAATAACTCCAGGCCTAATGTCAAGAACATATCTTCTGACACCAGCAAGTCAAAAGAAAAGGATGAAGAGAAAACTGCCCAAGATAAAGGAGTTCAGTGCTTTGAGTGTGAAGGGTATGGACATGTCAAGAAAGAATGTCCCACCTTCTTGAAAAAGCAGAAGAAGGGCATGACAGTGTCCTGGTCTGACTCTGATAGTGAAAGTGAAGGTGAGTCAACAAAGCATGTTAGAGCATTAACAGGAGCTGTTGGTTCTGATGATGATTCTAGTGATGGAGAAATAACTTATGAGGAGTTAGCATCTACCTATCAAGAGCTGTGTTTAAAAAGTGCTGAGATTTGTCAAGAAAACAAGTGCCACAAGCAATAGATTGCTCAGCTAGAGAATGAAAAAGCTGACCTGGAAAATGAAGTTGTACTAGTTAGAGCTCACCTTGATCAAATGACCAAGTCTGTTAGGATGTTGAGCTGTGGAACAGACACACTTGATAAGATCCTTCAGACAGAAAAAGCTGCTGGAGACAAAGCTGGGATAGGTTATGTGGCTGAGGATAAGGGAACTTCAAAAGAAAGAACTTCAGGTTCAAAGAAGGGAGTGTCACAACTTTTGTCTCAACATCAGCCAAAGAAGCAGGATCCTACACCTAAGAAAGCTGATGTTTCACAACCTAAGAAGATTGAGAAGAAGACTGGTCCTAATCAGAAGAGAAAGCAGCCACAAGGAGCTAGTCAGTATATGCCCCCACAATACCACAAGAGCATGCAAGCTGCTCAGTTCAAACAACACATGTCTCATCAGGTGTCTCAACATCAGGGGTATGGTTACACCAATGTTGTTCCTCATATCTATGGAAGAAGAAAGCCACACCATCATGGGAGACCATCCAGGAAACAGCATTCTCAGCCTTCTTATGGAAGAAGATACCAGCATAATAGAAGCAGGCCAGTTATGGTAGGAGGAGACTACATTATGGATGGCAGCCTAAGCAATCTCATCATGGCAGAAGATTCAGAGATGAAAGGGTGAGATGATTTTATTGTGGAAGGTTTGGACATATGCAGTACTCTTGCTACAAGCTGCATGGATACCCTCAGCCTCAAAACAGATGGAGAGAGTACAGGCCCAAAGTTGTTAAACAATGGGTACCTAAGGAGAAGGTGAAGTGCTTATTGGCTCACATGGCTGACAAAGAGTTTAAAGAAGGAACATGGTATTTTGACAGTGGGTGTTCCAAACACATGTCTGGATGTAGATCCATGTTTACTGAAGTCAGTCATTGTCCCTCTCATGAGGTTATGTTTGGCAATGGAGAAAAAGGTGTTGTTGCAGGAGTTGGGAAAGTGAAAGGTGATGGTAGACCCGAACTTGAAAATGTTCTGTTTGTCAGTGGTTTAAATGCAAATTTGATCAGCATAAGCCAGTTGTGTGATGAAGGTTACAAGGTAAACTACACTAAGCATGAGTGTGTGGTTTCTGATGAGCATAATCAGGTTGTTATGAAGGGTGCTAGAACCAAAGACAACTGCTATCAGTGGATTTCCCTTAAAGGTAGTTCAACTAATGATGTTCAGGTTGATGTTATAACATTAGGCTATGACGTCAGGATGCTGAAAGGTCACTCAGAGTTAATGAATCCTGATGTGAATTTTTTAAAAGGAAAGTCTTTATGGAGGGAGAAAATTAGTAATTAGTCTTTAAAAATTACACAAAATCAAGTTCATTGCCTCAGACCCCCATTTCCTGGTGCTGCAACATCACGCTTATTCAAAGCCCTGTTCTTGCAACGAATTAACTTCTTCACCTTCAAGAATCAACCCTCACTGAAAGGATTCATGGCGTCTCCATCCAAGAAATTTGAGTGTCAGAGTTCCACAAAAGGAAGAACTAGGGTTTCCACTGACGAAGGTTCATCATCCGATCCTATGGACATTGAGCCCCTCTCAACCATTCTTCCTGAATCAGGTACTACGAGACCCACTAAACTAACTCCCAAGAGACCTGTTACTGTCTTTAAGAATCCTGAAACAAAGAAAGTTGTTACTAGTGTGTTATTTGGAGACAAACCTAGAACTACCAACCCACGTCCACAAACTGGTGAGGAAAGGGTAGATGTTGACAAGTGCATGGGGCAGATCGTTGACAAAATTCTTGAGAAAAGACTTCCTATTAAGGGTATATCTAGACCCCTGAGACAAATGGATGCTGATCAGGGTACAAGAGAAAAGAGTGACATGCAATCTACTGATACAAATCCTCACAGATTAGCTGTCTCCGTGATCGAAGATGCTGAGAAGGAAGTTGAAGTTAATGCTGAAGCAGATGATACTCATGTTGAAGGGGATGTCAGAACATCGCCTAGTAGGAATGCTGAGACTACTCCTGAAGGAGAAAAGAGTACTGATGTGATTAATTTTGATGACTTATCTGATGATGAAGTCATTGGAAGAGCAGTGCCTGGTCTGGCTAAGAGACTAAGGACAAGGAAAGAAAAGCAGGGTGAATAGTCTCCAAAGAAGTCTTCTGATGATAAGAAGAAAAAGACTGTTGTTGGGCTAACAAAAGCTTGGAGAAAGGTCGAGGTGACTCCAAGAAAGATGAAGATTGTGGAACAATCTGAGTCTGAGCATGATGATGAGGCTGATGTTCAGAACATCACTCATGTCAGAAAATCTATTGCAAAACGGATTGCAGACAAAGTCCCAGATGTGCCTGTGGATAACATCTCCTTCCACCGTGCAAGCAATGCCTATATGTGGAAGTTCATTTGCCAAAGGAGAATTGCTCTTGAGAGAGAAATTGGCAAAGAAGCCATGGAGATTAAAGAAGTGATGGAAGGAATTAAAGCTGCTGGGTTAATGAAAACTGCGTGTGGATTTTCAAGGTGCTATGATGGCCTGGTAAAGGAATTCATAGTAAATCTTCCTGTAAATATCTCTGACAAGAGCAGTCCAGATTATATGAAGGTCTTTGTCAGAGGCAAATGTGTTGAGTTCTCACCTAAGATTGTCAACAGCTACTTAGGAAGAGAGGATGCCGAGTATACAGAACTGGAGGATACAGATAATGAAGTGTGCAAGGAAATTACTGCTGGTCAGGTTAGAGTATGGCCATTAAAAGAAAATCTACCAACTAGCAAATTGAGTGTGAAGTATGCTATACTACACAGAATTGGAGCTGCAAACTGGGTGCCCACGAATCACAAAACCACCACAGCTGTGGGATTAGGAAGGCTTATCTATGCTGTTGGTACACAGAAAAAGTTTGACTATGGCACATACATATTTGATCAGACTGTAAAATATGCAACAACAAATGCTATTAAAATGCCAATAGCATTTCCTTCTCTCATTAGTGGAGTCGTTCTGAGTCAACAACCAGGAATATTGACTTGTGCAGATAAAGCATGCAAGAGGGAGTCTCCATTATCCTTGCATCAGAAATTTTTTATGGGAAGCCATGTTGCAGATATTGTGTCAACATCAAATGCAGGTATCAAGAAGAAAACTTCCAAGGCTGATTTGCTAGCAGAGCTGAAGGCAACCCGTAAAGACTTGGATGTTGTGATTAATACCAGTCTGGCTAGAAAAGAAAAGATTGAGAAAATGATCCAAATTTTGGAACAAGATGATCATGCTGACTCTGAAGATGAAGGACAAGATAGTGCAGATGATGCAAGTTCAGAAGAAGACTAGCTTATTTGCTTTTGCTTCTAGTAGTTTTAGTTTTTGGTTCTGCAATGTTGTTTGTGTCAGAACTTTGTGTGCTTGGTTATGTAATTTGAATATTGCGCTGTTGTATGCACTTTTTATGTTTTTTCTTCTATGATTTGTTTTGCCTAGTTGCTAACTGTGAGGCTAACAATGAGAGCTAGGGTGTACTGACTATAGTTATTAGGGCTTCTGATTGAAGCTTGTCTAATTGTGGCTAAAAAGGGGGAGAAATAGCCAAGAGAATTAACAAACAGTGTGATGCAGATATTAAGGGGGAGTAATTGACAGCTGCTATGCTGGTTGTTGCATTGAGGGGGAGTGCTCATTGATGCTAATAAGATAATATGTGCAGCTGTTTTGAAGCAAAATGATATATGCTGAAGTAAATTGAAGATGCTGCTAATGAGGTGCTGCAGCAGAGTTTGTGTAAAGCAAAGTATTCTGAGGTGAATTGAAGATTGATATATGCCTGAAGTTTTTATGTGAGCAGCAGAGTTTTGTGAATTAAAGATGTTACTAATGCTGCTGCTTGGAGGTTCAAATTATTGATCGAAGTTTTATTCCGCTGCTGAAGTCTCTGAAGGTGCAGAGTGCAGAGATTGTTTTAGCCAAAATTAGCCAAAGGGGGAGATTGTTAGTTCTTGGATTGGCTGGAATTTTGGTAAAACAAAGTATGTTCAATGTTGATGTCAAGGTGCTGATGTTACAACATTGAAGTCTTAACACTGGGCTGTGTTAAGTATTAAATTGCTGAAGTTGGATGTCTGATGTCACATAGGCGATGTTGTGAATTAGGTCTGAAGAATTAACAACAGCAGGAGGTGATGTTGTTAGGGTTGCGTGTTAGCTGGAATTGTGGAGAACAAGCTGTCTCATTGGATGCGAATATCTTGGGATAGATATTTTCTGCTGCATAGGAGATCTGGTGCAGATTTGTAGGAGATTTAAAAGGTTGAAGATTTAAAAAGATTTTAGGAGAAAATCTGTTTTAAATATTCAGTTTTAAATAACAAATCTGGGAGATATTGTAGCAAGTCCAAGACCAATTCAAGGAGCTATATAAAGCGCACAAGACCAAAGGAAAAAGTACATAAAACATTCAGAAGATCAGGAGCTGGAGGCTTAGTATCTAGAGTTTGTTTAAGAGTGCTTATATTTACACTATTCTAGGTTTTGAATAGGTGTTGTGTTTCTGTCCTCTCTAGAAGTTGTGAAGCAATAGAGAGTGGTTGCTTGATCGAAGCTAGGAAGCAAGATCAAGGGTACTCAAAGTGGTTTCTTTGAGTGTTTGTAAGGGATTGAGTGGTGTTCTCATACCTAGGTGGTTTCTTAGGTAGGAAGTCATTAGTAGAGTATAAGTTTAAGAGATTGTCAACGGGTTGTTTAGTCTGTAAATTATATCTACAAGTAGTGAATTCCATCCCTGGCTTGGTAGCCCCCAGAGTAGGTTGGTTGTAACCGAACTGGGTGAACAATTCTTTGTGTTGCTTTGTTACTGTTATTGCTGTCCATTGTGCAGAGTGTGTTGTTGTGACATCGCACCTTAACATCACACGTCTGATACCAGAATTTCAAGAACATTAGGATTCGTATCCTTGAAAGACAAGACCCCACTCCTAACAAGATTTTGCACATCAGATTTGAAATTGAGACAACTTTCTATGTTATGCCCTGGTCCTCCTTGATGATAAGTGCACGTCTGATCCACCTTAAACCAAAAAGGAGGATTTTCCGGTACTGTAAGAGGAGACTTAGTCTGGATGTGCCCCTTGTCTAGTAGTAACAAAAAGTGTTCTGCGTACGATACAGGTATAGGATTAAATCCTGGTGGCCGTGTTGTACGGTTGTTGTTGTATTGAAGACGAGCCAACTGAAGAGGCTGTTGTGTCCTTTGCTGATTAGGTTGGCTTTGCGCAACCTGAGCCTGATACGTAGGAACAGGCGCAGGATTGATAGCAGGAGTCACAACCGCTACTGGTTGATAACGTCGCCTTTGTTTTCCGAGAGAGATATTCCCAATATCTTGCTCTTTTTTCTTAGGGAGAGCACTACCGTATCGTTTTGTACTACTAGATGATCCAGCGTCTTTAACTAGGCGTCCTTCTCGGACAGCTTCCTCAAGACGAACTCCCATGCCCACCATCTCGGTGAAGTCACTGGGAGCACTGGTGACCATTCTGTCATAGTAAAATGAGCTTAAGGTCTTTAAGAAGATCCTTGACATCTCTTTTTCCTCAAGAGGTGGACAAATTTGGGCGTACTCCTTAAAGGTTTCCTTGTCCTTTTGTGACATTGATCTGAGTTGATCTCTGTCTGGCGCCATGTCCAAATTATATTTGTATTGCTGGACGAAGCCAGTGCCAAGATATCTGAAAGGGCTTATGGTAGCGCGGTTTAAACCCATGTACCAATTTAACACGGCGTCGGTTAAACTATCCTTGAAGTAGTGAATCAGTAGGTCCTGATTCTCCGTCTGAGCTGACATTCGCCGAGCGTACATCACCAAATGGCTCTGAGGGCAAGAGTTACCCTTGTATTTTTCAAAGTCGAGCACTTGGAACTTGTGTGGATCTTTCACATTGGGGACCAGACAAAGGTTTGCGGCGTTCTTTCCAAATAAATCTGGACCGCGAATAGCTTGCAGTACCTTCTGCATTTCCAGGAACTGCTCCTGGAATTCATCCATTCTATCAAACATAGTTTCCTTTCTACCAGAAGGTACCTGTGGAATCTATCCTTCTGGGAAAGTGTGCACCACAGGGGATGGTACCGTGACTACGGCAGCAAATCTTGGCGTTTCCCAAAGTTTGTAACCTTCAGGAGTCCTCAGTATGCCTCTGGCATCCTCGCTTTCCCGAAGTTTGTAACCTTCAGGCCCAACGACTTCTGCTGTGATTCCCTGATCCTCAGTGATCGGCGAAACATATCCTTCTAGGATATAGTTAACAGGTATGCCCCAAGGACGATCTTTCGGCATTTGATAGCTAGGATCATACTTCTCCACTATGGGCGTTGAGGTGATCTCTGAGATCACAGTTCTTTGTTGTTGAGCTTCTGCCATGGCTAGCATGTCGTTACGAAGATTTCTCATATCCTCTCTCAGAGCGTCGATCTCTTCTTTCAATTCTCTGTTCTCTTCCTCGAGATCATCCATCTTTTTCTGACGATTGGCCCGAGTATTGTACGAATGAGACAGTTTGACTCTAGAACTGAGACACAAATGTGAGATTCGTAGGTAAGATGAATGCGTTACGTTAGAGTGATGAATGCAATGATTAAATTAATTATTTTTGTTTATTCAATATAAACTCCGACAATTAGATTGCAAATATCAAAGAGTGGGGGAAACCCCGTTTTATTGAATTCAAAGGATTGCAGAAATTGAAATACACTAAATTTCAAGGTGTGGAACAGAAGCCTAAGCTGATGGGTCCCGAGCCCTCTCTGAGGAGAATTCGGGTGTTGATTCTGGTACTTTCCTTTTCTTGGACCGGGGCTCTTGGGCCGTTGTCGGGTTATCATTCCTTTGCCAAGTGAAAGGAGTGAGCAAATTCCTTTGGTCATCCTGATTTTCCACAGCGTGCTGCTCCAAAATCTCAATTAGAGCATCATTTTCTCTCAGTAGTGTAACACCCCAAAATTTGCCCTCTTACTTTTAGCTAACTGGCTTATGTTTCTTTGAATTTCTTGCATTAGCATTTATGCATAGCATTGGTTCTTAGAATGGGATCAAGGTACTTGGTTCATCTCAAGGGAGTCTCAAGCCTCAAGGTGGTTTGGGAAGTTCATCATATCTTCGTAAGATCAAGAATGGCTAAGGATTTCAAGTGAATCTTTCCCTCCTATCCAGAGGGACCAATTAGGGTTCTTGGGATCAAAGGACTTCTTGAAGGGCTTTGTGGATTCAAGCATGTTCTTATGGGTTCCCTATGCTCACAAACACTCATAGAGGAAGGCTTGGCTAGTGGTTCATTGTGGAAGATGTTCCGTGGATCAATTACTTGTGAAGTAAGCAAAAGTCAACAATTCAAAAGGAAAGTCAACCATGGAATTTTGAGGTCCTCTTCATGATTTTTAAGGTCTTGTGCCCTCATATGGTCCTCAAATGTCAAGATTCATGTCATTCATCAAGTATCAAGAGTTTGTACAAAAGTTACTATTTTTGGAAAATGACCTATAATGTGAAATTTCCATTTTTGGCAACTTTTCCAACCATCTTCAACTTGACTTTTCATCATCAAGGAAGCTTCAAATGAATTTTTCTCAAACATGAAAGTTGAAGATCTCTCTCTCCCATTTCCAAAAAGTACTAGATTGTCTCCATATCATTTGTGAAACTCAAGTTATGATCAAAAGAAGGCAAGGTGTTTTTTAAGGTTTTCTCATGTATCCATTTTTCCACCTTTTGCATTTTGGTTCAAAATGACTTGTAATTGATTCTAATACTTCAAGTCATATTGCCATACTCAAGTACACTCCATGAGGACCAATTTTGACCCTTGAATCAAGTGAATTCGTTCCATGTACTTCACTTATTTCACAAAATGCATTTTGGCAAGATGGATTGAAACTCACAAACCAATCAACCACAAGGCCCAATTTCAATTCCATTATGATCAGCAAGTGAAATGTGAGTGAATCATGCTTGTTGCATGACCAAGGCACGTGTGGATTAAGAGGTACATCACAAAATGCATTTTTGCATAACACTTCCATTAGCTTTAATCAAGGGATTAACAAAACCCTAATCATTCTCAGAATGTTAACCAAGTCTATATAAAGAGGATCACACGTTCATTTCACCCTCATGCACTCTCATTTGTTCAGAATTCCAATTTTGCTCTCACTCTTTCTCTCTTTGAAACTCACTCTCCTTGGAGTTTCTTTGAGATTTTATTTCACATTCTTGATCAGTGAAGTAAATAGAGCAAGAATCAACCGTTGATTGGAGCTGAGAGTGAGTTTTTCATCAGATTCAGTTTTGAAGGTTCATGTTCAAATCTCAAGATCTAGCACGATTCCAAGCTCTAATTGTATTTATTTTGCAATTAGAGGTTCTGAGGAGTAGATCTGCAGCTTCCAGAGGGTTTTCTTGGTGTATTTTAAGCTCTGCAATTCTCAGGTTAGTGTGCAATTCATCATCATGTAACTTGATTTTATGGTGTACATTGTGTTCCTCATGAGTTGATGATCATGCTGATGTGTTTAGATGTGATTTTGGACGTGTATCATGGTTGTATTGTAGATCTGAAGTTTTTAGATCTAAACTTTATCTCTTCGATTTGCTTTGTGTGTTAATGATCTGGTGAAATAAATTGTATATTCTTAATCCTTGTTGAATTCTGAGTGGAATGATGTACGTTTTTGCAATTTCTGGAAAATTTTGAGGTTGTGCTTGCCGGAGAAGGTGACCGGAGCTAGGGTTCCGGCACCTGGTTATGTTTCAGGTGAACTGAGGTTTTGATGGAGAAGATGAAATCTGGGCCATTGGTGGTCCAGATCTGATGGTCCACGTTCAGCCACGTCTTTTAAAATTTTCATTTATTTTATTGATTGTGTGTTTGTTAATCCATGCTAGTTAACATGTACCACAGATCTGAGCCACACATCCTGTTTAATCATTGATCTGATGATTGGTTTGTGCACGTTGATTTGATCTAATGGTTTTGATTGCGCCAACGCATTAAAATTGTCACATGCCTATCACATGGATCTTCTTTGTGTCCAAAATAATCATTGTGTTTGCTTGCTCATCATTATTATCATGCGCGTGTTAATCTGAGCCTTTCATTTTGATTACCTTGGTTTTGTTGACAGCATGTGGATCATTGGATTGATCTGATGGCAATGATGGAGTCAAAATGGCTGACTCTGAGTCTAGGGTGAGAAGCACTTTGGGCTTCTGTGCTTTCCACCCCCCCTCCTTGGGTCAAACCCACATTTGAACTGATCCTTCTTGCTTGTTGCACCCCCTGGTTGTGTTATTTTCTTTTTATTTTCGTTTAATTGTTTCATTTTGCATTTTTAATTTTTAAAAATAGTTTTATGCATCAAAAAATTACCAAAGAAATTATGAATCATCCTTAGGGTTTTATAAAATTTTGGAAAATTTTATTTTCCATTTTTATTTTATTTTGTGCCTCTGAATTAATTGTTTGTTTAATTTCTTTGTGAATTGTCTCAATTGTGCACACCTTGCCTTGTGGATTTTTGTTCTCATCATTGGTACATGATTTGCATCCCATTCTTTTTGCATATTTCAGAAGACATCTTGAGGTTCTTAGAAACATTTTTTTTTCATTTTTAAAACTTTTTCATATTGCATTTTAGTGCCTCTCCTTTGCATATTGGTTCATGGTTCCTATGTGATCTTTGCCTAATTGTTTGAGGTACTTAAACTTTGAATTTGGGTGTGATCTTTTGACATGTTGTTAGTCTCTAACTTAGGTCATTTGGGTTTTAATTTCACAATTTCTGAATGTCATTTGATATGTGTTTGATTATTTGTGCTTAAGTGAATTATGCATGATCCTCTCTTGACTTCTCTTAACCCTAATTGCTTTGCCATGCCTAATTGATTGAGTTTATTTGTGATTCTTTGCTTGAGCTTTTGGTATGATGTTTACCCCTGGTTGAGGTCCTTTGAGACTTATTTTTGAAATTTATGAATCATGTTTGGCATGTGCTAAGTGTTTGGACTTTGAGTTTCCTTTTATGGACTTTCTTTGGTGCATATTGTTTCATGTTTTGATATTCTTTTGCACATGAGAATTGTTGATGATGATATGATCTTGATTCTGACTTGCTTTCATCTTCATCTTATTTTTCTCATTTCATCTTGGTATGAAGTTCATTGGTGCTTAATTGTGCATTTCATATAAGTATGCTTGCATTCTTTCATGATTATCTTTGCATGCTTACTTGAGATGTTTTGTATGATCTTTGAGACTTGTTTATTTATGTGAGTTGGATGTACTTGATATGATGTGCTTGCTGCCCTATCTTGTTTCTTATCTCATCCTTCTCTTTCTCATTCTTCTCTTTCACTCTCTTTCTTCCCATGAATCTCAAGACTTGTTTAAGTCTTGGATTCTCTCCCTTTAGAGCTACCTAGTCCAACTTAATTTTTGATTAAGCTTGGAGTAGGATTAGCATTAGGTTTTAGGTAGTTGTCCCTCCTAAGCCTCACTAACCCTAGGTTACTCATGCATGATAACATTAGGACTCTTACTTTCCCTTTAGAGTTTCCTTTGGGTCTTCTCTCTTCTCATCTCAAAACTTCTTGAAAACACTTAATAAAGATAAAGTGTATTGCGCATGAGCCTTAAGCGTGGGGAATGAGAAATGAGGGGCTTCCTCTCATCTTTCTAGAGTGCTTAGCGGGCGTCATGTCTTGGGACGATTCGTTAAGTATTCGTCCCTGTGCCCTAGACTTTGGTGCAATGCAAGTTATGAACTAACTTAAAAAAACACTTCTGTCTAAAAAACACAAAAACAAATTCAAATCTTTTTATCCTTCGGGATTGTTGGGTTTCAAACTTCATTTTCAGAAAAGAGCACATTACCTTCCGTCTAAGTCGCAAACAGGCATCGACCCTAACTGCCGGACGCGAATCTAACATCGCTCATAAAAAACACTTACCCATTCGTAGTCGTACCCATGAACTACATTAGCTCTGATTCCTCTCTCTCTTCCGATTGAGGATATGTAGGCATAAGACAGCGATTGTCTTGGCGAGCAACCTTCCTCCACAGTTCCCGTTTGAACTACGTTAACTCTGACTTTCCCATTGCACTGAGGGAGTACGTAGGCCTAGGGCATCGAATATGTCCTCTGAGTTCGTCTTAGTCACCCCATCCCCGTTTTCTTCTGTGCAGCCATAGATAGTAGGACAGCTCACCCTTCGTTTAGACAACAAGTGTGGATCCCATCGAGTACGATGGATGCGTGGGGGTGCTAACACCTTCCCCTCGCATAACTGACTCCCAAACCCGGACTATGGTTGCGATGACCATGTATTTCCTCCTTTCTCTTCAGGTTTATGCAATGTTTCCTTTCCCTCTCTCGGGATAAATACACATTGCTGGCGACTCTGTGTCTTCTGCGCCACTCTCGCGTTTGTACCGTTGGATGCAAATTTTTTGGGAGCGACAAGTAGTTGCTGTATTTTGATACACTCTACATTGAGGGTGCGGTACTTGTTCTTCCAAGACCTCCTTTTCTGTTGAACTTTGTTGAGAGTAACCTGAAGTTTTTGCGTTTCAGTCATGAAGTACATGACAGGTTCCCTTGGTGGAAGAACTACATGAGGAGGATAAGGCATTTTTAGCTTGAGAGCTCTAGTTTGTACCCAGGGGAGATAAGGCTCCACCGAGACACAGTCCAGTTTTCCTAGAGACTCTCGTCCTTTCTTATGAACATGTTTCTAAGCATGCACTATTTCCATCTTTAGTTCTCTGTCATTTTCCCCTTCTTTGAAGAAAATACCTTCCAGATGAGCATTACGCGGGACATGCCTCATCGGGTATCCAAATTGACAACGAACAAGAACTGGATGGTAATTGATTCCTCCCTTAGTTCCTATAAGGGGTACATTGGGGAAGTTTCCACAATGGTCAATGATCCTGATTCCATCATAAATCCTATTACACCAATCAATGTCAGAGTTGGTAAGGGATATGATTTTCTGCGACCAACGTAAGGCACTCGTATGATCCCAAAATGCAGCAGACTTGGGCAAGTGAGAAGTGAACCATTTGTATAGCAGGGGTACATAGCATATGATCATTCCTCCGCTGTACAAATTCCCTAAGTGTACGGAATGATACGCATCTGCGAGCAAAGTTGGCACAGGGTTTCCAATGAGAAAAACCTTAATGGCGTTGATATCGGCGAAGTTATTAATGTTGGGAAACAAAAATAACCCGTAGGTGAGTAAAACAAAGATGCTTTTAAAAGCAATCACGTTCCCTATACTAGCAAAGTACATTGCCTTCTTTATCAAGAACTGGGCTGACAAACCTTGGATTCCACGTTTAACAGTCATGTAAGTCTTGACTTCTGATTCGTCCAAATAGATTGCTCTTGCAATGGTCTGATCCTTCGGAATTTCTTCCAGTCCAGAAAAAGGAGCTCGATCAGTGATATGTAAATCAATCAGATGAGAATACTCCTCCAATGTTGGTGCAAGCTGATAATCCGGGAACGTGAAACAGTGATAAACTGGATCGTAAAACTGAATGAGTGCCTCCATGATTCTTTCAATCACATGGACCCTTAACAGAGGTAGCAGACCTCCGTACTTGGCTCTGAAAGCGTCAGGGTTAGTGATCATCCTTGCTAATCCTCTCAAATCCTCAAGTTTTGGAACCTTGAAAGTGTACTTGAGAGTCCTCCGTCTATCGAAATCCATTAGTACAATCTTTTTCTCTCTGACATTTACAATCATTGTCTTAGTTTAATTTGAAAAAGAGAGACTAGAAGAGAAGTTTTTTTTATTTTAATGTTTTTTTTTTCAAAAATGAATGCATGAATGCAGGACACAGAAACATAGAAAAAACATGGGGTCAAAGGGTCGGTGTCATGAAGTCAAGGCTCTACCCATCCCCAAGGTTTTATACTGGTGATTTTTTGTACATGTCTCTCAAAATCATTGATTCCCTGTGAGATAACATCAGCGGGCCGGGAACCGTGCTAGGTGATGTATCTAGAGAATCTCAAAAGAGGGTAGTATCGCGTGACAATTATTTCTGATAGCTTCCGCAC
Source organism: Lathyrus tuberosus (assembly GCA_022829125.1). Classification (NCBI taxonomy): domain Eukaryota; kingdom Viridiplantae; phylum Streptophyta; class Magnoliopsida; order Fabales; family Fabaceae; genus Lathyrus; species Lathyrus tuberosus. The sequence continues at coordinate 1,037,411 of JALAZF010000915.1, read as the reverse complement.
TACTAAATGGTTTAAGTCTACTAAACCTCAGCTTCTCAGAAAACCCAGTTGATCACACTACTGTCAACAACCGAAGTCGTATAGGTAATGAATCTGCAAAGGGAATCTCCACCGAGTGTGATGGTCGAACGGGGACTCTTACTTGGGAATCACCCCTCATAAAATTACACGTATTGCCATTTCCTACCTTAAGTGTATTCTCAATCTTTCCACATGCGGCATCACACGCATTCCCATTAGCAAAAAAATAAACACATATATCAATTAGGAAGAGCAGTATATATATTTGTCCTAATGTCCTAGACTTTTAAAAGCTATGAATCCTATGTTCCTGACAGAAAATGGCTCCCCGGCAGAGTCGCCATTCTTTGGTTTCTACCTGAGAGAAAAAAAAGAGGGCCCCACGGTCGGCGCCACTTTTCTGTAGCGAGCGATTTTGGACGTGGTTCTTAAGCACTGCCGCTCTGGGTTACTACAGGTCGTTTCATTTTTTGTCCTATTGAAGCTGATGAAGGAAGGGAAATAGGTGTCTCCAACTAACCCTGCTTTGCAAGCTGAGGTCAAACAGTCAAAACTGTTGGTTTATAGATGCGATCAATGTGAGGGGCCTCTCTTAGGTTATTTTGGTTAAATTTAGACTTTTGGTGGGGAATACGGACTTGGATGTTTTGATTGATATATGAGGGTTTGTGACTTGAGGTTTTTTTGATGTGGTGTGCTCGCTAAGATTTTTCTTTCAATCTTATGCCTACGTATTCCCGTTTACTAAAACAGGGAAATCAGAGCAATCGTAGTTCCTCCTATTCTATGGGAGGAAATGGTGTTTTGGTGTTTTGTTCAAAGCCCAAGATGTGAAGCTGAAAAGGTGGTTTATATCTTGTTCAAAGCCCAAGATGTGAAGCTAAAATGGTGTGGTCTTTAGAGAGAATTTGTCATCTCTAAAGTGGGTCTGTTTGTCACAACTGTTGGGTGACTGACTATAAAGGAGGATCACTTTAACCGGGATATGTGAATCCTAGCAATGCCATAATTTCCTTTATAGGGGGTTTTAACATGGAGGAGAAGACTTTAGCTCAGTGTAGAGCAATGCCATCTTTCCTTAGGAATTTCTCATGCTAAAAGAGGGACAGTGGCATGGATGTAAATAATCCAGAGGCTTGCAATTTACAGCGATTAGATGAAAGGAGTTGTTGATGTTTATATCCTGTGAACGAGGCACAATTTTGATGCTAAAAGGTTGATTGACTCAACCTGGGTTTTCTTATACAAAGCCTAAGAAGAGGCTGGTGGCCCAACAAGAGGGTGTTTTTATGTGTCTCGTACGAAGCCCGAGAGAGAGGCTAAAGGTATGACTCCACAAGAGAGTGTTTTTTTTGTATCTCGTACAAAGCCCAAGATGGAGGCTAAAAGGTTGTTTGACTCAACAAGAGAGTCTTTTATACTTAACAAGAGAGTGTTTTGTATCTCGTAAGCCCGAGATGGAGGCTAAAAGGATTATTGACTCAACAAGGGAGTCTTTTTTGTATCTCGTACAAAGCCCGAGATGGAGGCTAAAAGTAGTGCTGTTTCAGTTGAGTGACAGGACCAGTAGGTTGGTTAAAAGAGAAAATCAGTTCTTATAAAGAGACTGATTAAAGGTAAGGTTATGCTTTGGGATTGATCAGAGGATCAGGGTTATTTCCTATTCTTTAAGGAAAGGGGGAATCCATAGGGTATTGGAGACTGTCCGAGTCTACTGGTGTTTTTCCCTATTCTTGAAAGGTGCTTGAGAATGTCTTTGAGACTCAAGGGTCTTAGACTGTCCAAGTCTAGAGTTTTATCTTTTGTACTATGCTTAAAGAAACAGTAGTAGTACGTTCACGGTAGAGCGATCTAGACTCTTTGAAAGACTGTTCTATTAAGATGACTAATTTCTGTTCCTATACCTCTAGGAGGTCGTCGGGACAATTTGTACGAAGCCCAAGAGGAGGCTGGAAACTTTTAAGAAGCCGAGGGATAATTTGTACGAAGCCCAAGAGGAGGCTCTCTTCCCAAAGGAAGAATCCTTATACGAAGCCTAAGAGGAGGCTGTGAATATTTCTAAGAAGCCGTAGGGTCCTTGTACAACGCCCAAGAGGAGGCGGGGATGCGTTTAGGAAGCCTGTGGGTCCCCAAACCCCGAGAAATTCAAGACAGGCTATTCACCGAGAATAGATCAAGCCAAGAAAGTTCGAGAATTTGGAAGAAACTCAAGAGATTCCATTCACGGAGAAAAGATCATCTCTGGGGAGTAGAGTTTCTTTGACGATTTATAAGCGTGACAGTCTGAGAAAGGGTTCACCGGGAATGCTGCCTTTCACGTCTCCATATTGTTTAACCCCAAGAGGATGGAAGACTGTGTCTGGTAATCCTATGGAGATTTAGTTTTGTCTATTTAAGAGTGATCAACAGGGCTTAGTACTAGACGTAGTTGCCGGGGAAACTCTAAATATCTATACTATTATTACACAGTTAATATGAGTTTATAAAAGAAGACTTACAATGAAACAGCCCCACAATACAGTTATATATATATGAAAGCGGTAAATGAAAGCATATAAACACTTACTCGGTTGTATAGCTTCCATGCTGATTGTTAGTTGTTCAACAAAGAAAGCTTTGATAACAATATTATATACAAAATCAAAGGAGAAAGTGCTTTGAAAAGATGTTGGGGCTTACATCTCAAGGGGAGGCCCAAGCTTTTATCAATGATTGTACTGTGAGTTTGAATTTGTACAGGGACTTATACAAGTGACTGAGGCCCAAGAAAGGTTTTCTGTACAAAGGGATGGGTCTTACACTCTCTCTAGAGGCCCAAATATTTATTTTTAAGAAAGGAAATGGGTCTTACTACTCGAGGGTAGGCCCAGTTGGTTTTGATTTTGAACTGGCGATCGCCGAGATTTTCTTTTAACGCAGAGGGACTTATACAATATCTGAGGCCCAAAAAAGTTTTGGTTAAAAGGGGGTTGGGTCTTACACTCTATTAGAGGCCCAAAGAAATTTTAAAGAAAAGAAATGAGGCTTATAACACAAGGATAGGCCCTGGGTTTCAACGGACGATGATCGCGTCGAACATTTTGAAATACAACTGGACTTATACAATAAGTGAGGCCCAAAATAGGCTTGTATTTGCAAAGGATTGGGTCTTACACTCTATTAGATGCCCAAAAGTGTTTGAAAATGATTTATGAGGGTGAAAATCAAAGAAACCCTAATTTGTTTTCTTTTAAAAGTAAATATTAAAAGAAAATCAATGAAAAATACCAAATGAATTTAAATACACCACTTGTGATTTTTGTTTAAGTTTTGAAAAATGAGGTATTAATCACAAGATGAATTAAAACTCATCAGGTTTTGATTTTCAAAGTAAATATTCACTTTTAAAATGTTTAAAAATAATTAAAAATGAATTTATTCACAAAAATACTAATTATATTAAATAAATAATATAAATCTAATTTTTTTGTGGAATAAAATATTTCAACATTTTTGTGATTTTTTGCAAAAAGAATCAACCAAAAATGATTAAAATTTAAGGAGTTATTAATTTTTCAAATCATTTAAAATAAATATGAAAAATAACAAAAATGGGAAAAAGTGGTAAAAAAAGGTCTGGGGTGAGGGGGATTCGAACCCCAGACCTTCCACTCGCTCAATACACACAAACCAGCTGATCAACCACTGGGGTGCAATGCCAATTCAAATATAACATGGCAATCAATAATTATATAGTAAACAAGTTGGATTTTCTGAATATGGCGCCATGGCCATCTTCTTCCTCGAGTTCATGCATGAAGCACTCTATCTCCCTCATCTCTCGACCATTCGACATGATTCAAACACCAAACTCGTGTGTTTTTTCACAAGGAACAAGATGGCAATACTTGATTTTATTCATTTTCAGTGTGGAGTGAGATAATCATGATGAACACAGATGAACCCTAATTTGCAAAAGCAATCGTGTAGGCATGGTTATGAGGGCTATGATCCAATTTTTTGAGGGAAAACACTCAACATATGATGGCAAGCAATTGGCAAAAATATCATGTGAGGAAATATGCATGGATCATGAAGATGGAGTTTTGAGGCTTATCTTAATGCAAGCTGAAATGGAACTCTGCACAGATGGTGTTCCAGATGCATTTTGATGATCCCTACAGCTTCAATGGATGTTGTGGAGTATGTTGCAAGCTTTGGAACACTTTGGAAGTCTTTGGATCAAACTGGAGCACTCCAACTGCATAATTGAGGCATAATGGCTTGGTTGAAGGATAATTTTGAGCTAGGGGTGTTACAGTTGGTGTTTAAGTGTTTGGACACCTCAAGTACATCATATGTGATGTGTCTGAGCAATTGGAATGGATTGCTTATGGCTGCAACTCAAAACCCGATAGTGGTTACTCAAAAACAAGGAAACTTGGCACTTAAGAGAGAATGAGAGAAAGCAGTGCTGTAACTGGCTTTGGTGTGAGATGAATGATCCATTGGAACCTCTATTTATAGGTGATCAATTCTTGTCTTGGAGGAATAGTGAATGGCTGCTGGATCAGATCACATTCAAAGGCTTTGGCTTGGTGGCATTTCTTCTCATGCAAGGTAACCTAGCCCCTCCTAAGAGCAGGGCTATGCCTTGACCAAATTCACATTCTTCAGATGTTTTTATTGTTGTTTAATCAGAGAAATTGACTGAGTAGAGTGGCTTTGTTTAAAGTGCCCTATTTCACATAAATGACTTTGAATTTCAAGGCATATATGCCAAAATTCATTAATCTCAAGTTGGAAGATCCCTTGGCCTTTGGACTTAACCCTATCAGTTAGATCAGTTGGCTTATGATCAGATTGAATGCATGTGGCATAGTGATCATTACTTTTGACTCAGAAATCGTGGATGGCAAGAAAACTTAAAAACTGATTTTTCATGGCAGCCTTGGCATGGCGTGTTGTAGCAGCCATAACTCTTGGCTCAAGTAGAGTGGTTTCATCCCAATGAGTTGCTTGGATTGTAGGAAATATGTACAACAACATTGATGTTTATCTTTGGAACTGATTCAGCTTGCATCTATGTGAATAAATCCCACAAGTTTTGGTGTTTCCAACAAAATCTGTTTTGGACAGAATTTTTTCTAAGTGTTGGAAAAGTTTGTACTTTCATGTTTTTAGTGATTTTGATCCAACCATAACTCAAAATCCATAATGAATTTGGAGGGGGTCAGTTTTTAGCTTTTGTATAGGGCCATGTGATCTACAAATCAAGCTTTCGATGGGGAAAAATGACTTTGTGGTTTAGGAGTTATGATCCTCCAAAGTTGGTACCCTTGCCACTTTGTTCATAACTTAGAAAATTTTTTAAGTTTTTATGGTTACCCCTTTTTCATGTTATCCCACTTTCTTTGATTTTTCTTGATGAATGATGATTCAAATCATACATTAACATCATTTTAGGGTTAAAAAACCATTTTTATGAAAAATCTCAAAAAGTCAAAGTTGACTTTAGTGCACAGTTGACTTTTTATCAAATGAATTCCAAACTGTGCGATCCTCTATGAAATCAAGTCCTTGACCTAAATCAAACTTGATGGATTGATTTCATAGGTGTTATAGGGTGTATTGAATCATGTCCTAGGGTTTGGGAGCATGTCCTGGTCAAAAGTCAAAGCTATAGCTGACTTTTCTCGCGAAACCCTAATTGTGGCTCTAATGAAATTGAGACTTGTTGATCAAGCTTCTTGGATCAATCCATTATTGCAAATGGATCAATGTGGTATGTTGGAGACCCTCAAATCTTCTCTTGGGGTCTTGGCTCATGATTTGTCAAAAAAGTCAACTTAGGGGTGAATTAGGTCAAGAAACCCTAATTCCTGATTTTTGATGGATGCATCCCCTGAGGCCAAATTGACTTGATGCCTGGGCCCATGAGGTTCCATGGAGTATTTTAGGATATGCTTTGAAGCATTGGCTCATGCCCAAAGGAAAATTTTCATCTGGAGGCCCTGGTCGACTAAACCTTAATTTGGTGACACTGGCGATCTTAAGGCTTGATCCACCTGGAAGGGAGTAGCCTTGTGCTTAATCCTTGAAGTGGGAGTCCTCTTGATCCCTTGTAGATATTTGAGAGGCTAGACAAGTTGAAGATCATGTCATTTCTTGATTGATCCTTTGTCTAAGAGCTCTGAGAGGGCTTGAAACTCTAAGTTTGATAGTAGTGAATGCTCACCCATCTTTGGGGAGATTGATGAGACATGATGGTACATCCATATTGTGATGGTGATTTGCACAATGATGGGAAATATTAGTGGTTAAAATTTGGGGTATGACACCGAGGAATGCCTCAGAAGTTAGAAGTTTCTTGGGATTGGCAGGTTACTACAGAAGGTTCATCAAAGGTTTTTCTCAATTGGCTTTACCAATGACAAAGCTTACTCGGAAGGATTGTGCTTATGAGTGGGATTCGGGTTGTGAGCAAAGCTTCATGAAATTAAAGGAAAGATTGACGACGGATCCTGTGTTAATCATTGCTGGTCCCAACAACTCTTACGAAGTATTTTGCGATGCTTCTAAGATGGGATTAGGAAGTGTTCTGATGCAAAGCGGTCAAGTGGTAGCTTATGCTTCTCGACAATTGAAAATTCATGAGAAGAATTATCTAACTCATGATTTGGAACTAGCAGTGGTTGTTTTTGCACTGAAGGTGTGGCGTCATTATTTGTATGGTGTACGTTTTGAAATGTTCAGTGACCATAAAAGTTTGAAATATTAATTTGACCAGAAGGAGTTAAATATGTGACAAAGAAGGTGGATGGAGTACTTAAAGGATTATGATTTAGAATTGAAGTATCATCCAGGAAAAGCGAACAAGGTAGCAGATGCGTTAAGTCAGAAAGTAGTTCATAGTGCAGAATTGATGATATTGGAGTATGCTCTGTTGGAAAAGTTTAGGGATCTAAATATTCAGTTTGTGTGGACTCTAAATGGTGTAATTATGGGGAATTTGAATGTCAATTCTACTCTAAGAGTTGAGATTCAACAAGGACAATTGTTGGATGAGAAGTTACAAGAAGTGTTACTACAACCGGGTTTTGTTCAAGCTACAGATGGGATTGTTCTGTTTAACCAAAGGATTTGTGTTCCGAATGACGAGGTATTGTAAAGAAAGATTTTAGATGAAGCTCATAAAGGTACTTTTATGATACATCCTGGTTCGTCGAAGATGTATCAGGACTTAAAGAAGGATTATTGGTGGCCAGGAATGAAAAAGGATATCGCGGTGTATGTAACGCCCCGAAAATCTAAATTAATCATTTATTTATTTATTTAATTAAATTGGAAGGAATTACGAAGTTTTGGTAATTATGGAGGATTTTGGATCAAAAGAGTATTTTTAAATAATTTAATAGGATGAATAATTAATGTATTATTTATACTATTATTATTATTATTAAAAATATTAAGAAAGAGGGCAAGGTGGTCTTAAAGGAAAAAGAGGTAAGGGTAGAGTTGGAAGTTCATAAACTGGAATATCTTGTCTAAAGAGGAGATGACCGATCACTTTTCTAACTAATCGTGTTTTTGTGAAGAACGCTGAAGAGGAGAAGAGAAGGAAAAGAACCCTAAGGCTTAAAGGTTGCTGAAGAATCATAGAGAAGTAGGAAAGTTACTAAATTTCTCTAAGGTATGGGGAGTTTTCATGATTTATTATAGTTCTATAGGATTGGTTATGAATAGATTAGGTATTTCTGGATTTTGAGTAATTGTGGTGTTTGATGATGTAGAATGAGTTAGGGATGAATGATTCGATGAAATATAATGAGATAGAATGTTATGTGTTGATGTATGTGTATTGTGTAAGTCTTTTGGGCAAATTTCGTATTGGAAAAACTGAAGTTTTGGGATATTTGAAGTCAAAACGCAGCAGAAAATTATTTTGAAAAATTCTGGGATTTCGTATCCGGACACGGGCTGTGTCACAGGACATGGGCGGCCGTGCCAGACTACTGTATCTGCTGCATTTCTTTTTGGTTTGGATTTTTTGTTACAGAGTTTCGGACACGGGCCGTGTCACGGTACACGGGCGGCCGTGCCGCGCTACTGTCCTTGCTGTAATTTTTTTTGTTTGGAATTTTGCTTCAGAGCTCTTAACACGGGCCGTGTCACAGGACACGGGCAGCCGTGTCAGACCACTGTACTGCTATTTTTTTTTGTTGTTTTCTTGAGGTTTCTTGACGTTTTTTCATGCTGATCTTCTGTTGTCAAGTTGTTGTTGATGTAGGATGATAAAACATGACTGTATGATAAATACTTGTTGAATATGAAGTGAATGATGCACACGTTGATGGTTGATGAATTGCGGAGGTTTAGCATCATTGCATTTCATAGCATTTTATGTTAGGGCTTCGGTCCATTGGTAGCTTCAATCCCATTGTGCGGATTGAAGTGATACGTTGATTACATTGTGCTCCTTTTGGAGGGTTGATGGCCAGTGTCCATCCACGTTGAATCAGTACCACATGCATTCTTTGTATCTCATTATAGTTGACATTGCGTATGAATGAAGTAATTGTGATTGTGTTGTGAAGATTATGTTGATGATGCTATGATGTTGTTATTACTTATTCTGTTTATTTTCCACGTCCTTATATTATTATAATGAATTGTGATTTCTCACCCTGCCTGCTTGAAAATGTTGCCTCTTATGTGGGTAACTTGCAGATAACCAAGAGTAGACTTGCGGTGCTGGAGGATTGAGTCTTGGAGCGTTCTTTTGTCGTTTTAGCCCTATTTTAAGTGGTGTCCTGCTCTGTGTCATGTAACATCGGGTTGGGATTAGTTGTGAACCTCGTATTTCCTTTTTGGGTTTATGTTAGATTTCTTTTCATATTTTTGATGCCATTTTGGAATTTGAAACTTTTATCCATGAAGTACTTTGTTGACGTGAATTAAAAAGTTTTGATTCTGCTGCGTAGTTGTCAATTTGATCTAATGATGAATGAATAACCCGTGTTACGGGACAGGACAAAGTTTTTGAATGTCGTTTAAATATATGTGGCACCTTTCTTGCTGATTTTACTCTGATAATATTAGTGGTTTTCCTAAAATCGTATGTGGGGTAGAAGGGTGTTACATTAGTGGTATCAGAGCAGGTCGGTCCGTCCGGCCAAGTTGTCGAGTCGTAGTTTGTTTGACAATCGAGTATTGTTAACTAGTTCTAACTTTTGTTTTTGTTGAAGTGACAAGTTAAGATAGCTGGAAGGAACGATACTGCAATTGTTGCCGCGTTGGAAGCAATGGCTCAGGCTTTGCAGAATCAGTCGAACGCCGACGAGAATGCTGGATCTCGTAGTTTGGCAACTTTTCAGAGGGAGAATCTGCCTACCTTCAAGGGCAAGTATGATCCTGATGGAGCATTGGATTGGTTGAAAGAGATGGAGAGAATCTTCCGTGTGATGGACTGTACTCCAGCGCAGAAGGTTCGATATGGGACTCATATGCTAGCATTCGAGGCTGATGACTGGTGGCTAGAGGCTCGTCAGAGGTTGGAAACTGCAGGTGAAGGTATCACTTGGGATGTGTTCCGAAGAGAGTTCCTGAGGAAGTATTATCCAGAGGATGTTCGTGGTAAGAAGCAAATCGAGTTTCTCGAACTGAAGCAAGGGAACATGTCGGTTACTGATTATGCTGCAAAGTTTGTTGAATTAGCTAAGTTTTATCTGCACTATAACGATGATGATGCTGAGTTCTCAAAATGCATCAAGTTTGAGAGTGGGTTACGCCCAGAGATCAAGAAGGCAGTTGGATATCAGAAGATTCGTATTTTTGCTGATTTGATTGATAGTTGCAGAATTTTTGAAGAGGATAACAATGCTCATTATAAGATCATTAATGAGAGGAAGAGCAAGCACCAACAGAATCGTGGCAAACCTTATGATGCTCCACCTGGGAAAGGTAAACAGAAAGTGGTTGATGGCAAGAGGACTAGTGGGGGAGATGCTCCTGCTAGCATAACTTGTTTCAAATGTGGGAAATCTGGTCATAAGAATAATGTGTGTACTGCTGAGGTGAAGAGGTGTTTCCGTTGTGGTAAGACTGGACATGCCATATCTGAATGCAAGCATAAAGAGATGATTTGTTTCAACTATGGCGAAGAAGGACACATTAGTAGTCAGTGTCAGAAACCCAAGAAGGCGCAAACCGGTGGGAAAGTGTTCGCTTTGGCTGGGACTCAGACAACTAATGAGGACAGACTCATCAGAGGTACTTGTTTCATTAATAGTACTCCCTTAATTACTATGATTGACACTGGTGCTACTCATTACTTTATTGCTACTGAATATGTTGAAAGATTAGGTCTTATGTTGTCTTCTATGATTGGAGAAATGGTCGTCGAGATTCCGTCTAAGGGGTCGGTGACTACTTCTCTTGTGTGTTTAAAGTGTCCTTTGTCGATCTTCGACAGAGACTTTACTGTTGAATTGGTGTGTTTTCCGTTATCTGGGATGGATGTAATCTTGGGAATGAGCTGGTTAGAATATAACTATGTTCATATCAATTACTATAACAAGTCTGTGAGATTTTCTACTCCTGAAGAGGAAGAAGCTAGTTTGTTGCCTTTTAAGGAGTTACAGTAGTTGATGCAAGGAGGAGCTCAGATGTTCTCGTTGATGGCGTCGTTATCCGTTGAGAGCCGAGCTGTAATTGAGGAGTTGCAAGTGGTGCGTGAATTTCCTGAAGTTTTCCCTGATGAAAGTCCTGATGTGCCTCCAGAAAGAGAAGTGGAATTTACGATTGACCTTGTACCTGGTACCAGACATGTTTCTATGGCACCATACAGGATGTCTGCATCTGAATTGTTGGAATTAAAGAAGCAATTGGAGGACTTACTTGAAAAGAAATTTGTGAGGCCAAGTGTATCGCCGTGGGGAGCTCCAGTGTTGTTAGTAAAGAAGAAAGATGGAAGTATAAGGCTCTGTGTTGATCATAGGCAATTAAATAAAGTGACGATTAAGAACAAGTATCCGCTTCCGAGAATAGATGACTTGATGGATCAGTTGGTAGGTGCTCGTGTGTTTAGCAAGATTGATTTGAGGTCGGGCTATCATCAGATTAAAGTGAGAGATGAAGATATTCAGAAGACGGCCTTCAGAACACGTTATGGACACTATGAGTACTTAGTGATGCCTTTCGGTGTTACTAATGCGTCGGGAGTATTCATGGAGTACATGAACCGTATCTTTCACACTTATTTGGATCTGTTTGTGGTGGTGTTTATTGATGATATATTAATTTACTCTAAATCGGAAGAGGGGCATGCAGAACACTTAAGACTAGTGTTGCAAGTTTTGAAAGAGAAGAAGTTATATGCAAAGCTGTCCAAATGTGAATTTTGGTTAAAGGAGGTTAGCTTTCTCGGTCATGTCATTTCAGGCAGTGGCATTGCTGTGGATCCATCTTAAGTAGATGTTGTGCTGTAATGGGAAACTCCAAAGTCGGCAACCGAGATTAGAAGCTTTTTGGGACTAGCCGGTTATTACCGAAGGTTTATCGATGGATTTTCTAAGTTATCACTTCCGTTGACTAAGTTGACTTGTAAAGGTAGAACTTTTGTGTGGGACATTCAATGTGAAGGAAGTTTCAACGAATTGAAGAAGAGATTGACATCGGCTCCGGTTTTGACATTACCTAATCCAGGAGAACCTTTTGTGGTATATTGCGATGCTTCTAGGATGGGTTTAGGAGGTGTACTTATGCAGAATGATAAGGTAGTTGCTTATGCATCGAGACAATTGAGAACTCATGAAAAGAACTATCCTACGCATGATTTAGAACTTGTCGCGGTTGTTTTTGTGCTGAAGATTTGGAGACATTATCTTTATGGTTCTAGATTTGAAGTATTTAGTGACCATAAAAGTTTAAAGTATTTATTTGACCAGAAGGAGTTGAATATGAGACAGCGAAGATGGTTGGAGTTATTAAAAGATTATGATTTTGGTCTGAATTATCATCCAGGAAAAGCGAATGTTGTGGCTGATGCTTTAAGTCGAAAGACTTTACATATGTCGGCGGTGATGGTTAAAGAGTTGGAATTAATTGAACAGTTCAGAGATATGAGTCTAGTTTACGAAGTGACACCGCAGAGTGTTATGTTAGGAATGTTGAAGATTAACAATGATTTTCTGGATAATATCAAGGAAGCTCAGCAATTAGATGTGAAACTGGTAGATTCAATGGTTGGAATCGATCAATCTGAGAATGACGATTTCAAGTTAGATGCGCAGGTGTGTTGAGATTTCGTAATCGAATTTGTATTCCTGATAATGCGGAGATGAAGAAAGCGATTCTTAAGGAAGGTCATAGAAGTAAATTGAGTATTCATCCGGGAGCTACAAAAATGTATCAAGATTTGAAGAATTTGTTTGGTGGCCTGGGATGAAGCGTGATGTAGCTCGTTTTGTGTATGCATGTTTAACTTGTCAGAAGTCAAAAGTTGAACATCAGAAGCCTGCGAGGTTGATGCAACCGTTAGAAGTTCCAGAATGGAAATGGGATAGCATTTCAATGGACTTTGTGACGGGACTGCCTAATACTTCAAGAGGACATGATTCTATTTGGGTGATTGTTGATAGGCTTACGAAGTCGGCTCATTTTATTCCTGTTAACATCATTTTTCCAGTATCGAAGTTGGTGGAGATTTATATTCGTGTAATTGTGAAGCTGCACGGTGTCCCTTTGTGTATTGTGTCGGATAGAGATCCGCAGTTTACTTCTGATTTTTGGAAGAGTTTGCAAGAAGCGTTGGGTTCTAAGTTGAGGTTGAGTTCGGCGTATCACCCTCAGACGGATGGTCAAATAGAGAGGACTATTTAGTCGTTGGAGGATTTGTTGCGAGCATGTGTTCTTGAGCAGGGAGGTTCTTGGGACACTCATTTACCGTTAATAGAGTTCACTTATAATAACAATTATGATTCTAGTATCGAAATGGCACCTTTTGAAGCATTGTATGGTCGGAGATGCAGGACTCCTTTATGTTGGCATGAATCTGGAGAAAGTATAGTGTTGGGACCTGAAATCGTCCGAGAGACTACTGAGAAGGTGAAGTTGAACCGAGAAAAGATGAAGTCTTCCCAAAGTAGGCAGAAGAGTTATCATGACAAGCGAAGAAAGGATTTAGAATTCCAAGCAGGTGACCATGTGTTTTTGAGAGTTACACCTGTGACAGGTGTTGGGCGTGCATTAAAGTCTAAGAAGCTTACTCTTCGTTTTATTGGTCCGTATCAGATTTCAGACAGAGTTGGAAATGTTGCTTATAGAGTGGCTTTGCCGCCTAATCTGTCGAATTTACATGATGTGTTTCATGTGTCACAACTCCGGAAGTATGTTCCAGATCCATCTCATGTGATTCATATGGATGATGTGCAAGTACGGGATAATCTTACTGTGGAAATGATGCCTGTACGAATTGAGGAACGTGAGATGAAGGGTTTAAGAGGAAAGGAGATTGCATTGGTGAAATTTGTCTGGTTAGGAGCTGCCGGAGAAAGCATGACTTGGGAGCTAGAAAGCAAGATGAAGGAATCCTATCCCGAGTTATTCGAATCAGGTAAATTTTCGAGGACGAAAATTCATAAAGTAGGGGAGAGTTGTAACGCCCCGAAAATCTAAATTAATCATTTATTTATTTATTTATTTAAATTCGAAGGAATTACGAAGTTTTGGTAATTATGGAGGATTTTGGATCAAAAGAGTATTTTTAAATAATTTAATTGGATGAATAATTAATGTATTATTTATACTTTTATTATTATTATTATTAAAAATATTAAGAAAGAGGGCAAGGAGATCTTAAAGGAAAAAGAGGTAAGGGTAGAGTTGGAAGTTCATAAACTGGAATATCTTGTCTAAAGAGGAGATGACCGATCACTTTTCTAACTGATCGTGTTTTTGTGAAGAACGCAGAAGAGGAGAAGAGAAGGAAATGAACCCTAAGGCTTGAAGGTTGCTAAAGAATCATAGAGAAGGAGGAAAGTTACTAAATTTCTTTAAGGTATGGGGAGTTTTCATGATTTATTATAGTTCTATAGGATAGGTTATGAATAGATTAGGTATTTGTGGATTTTGAGTAATTGTGGTGTTTGATGATGTATAATGAGTTAGGAATGAATGATTCGATGAAATATAATGAGATAGAATGTTATGTGTTGATGTATGTGTATTGTGTGAGTCTTTTGGGCAAATTTCGTATTGGAGAAACTGAATTTTTGGGATATTTGAAGTCAAAACGCAGCAGAAAATTATTTTGAAAATTCTGGGATTTCGTATCCTGACACGGGCCGTGTCACAGGACACAGGCGGACGTGTCAGACTACTGTATCTGCTGCATTTCTTTTTGGTTTGGATTTTTTGTTACAGAGTTTCGGACACGGGCCGTGTCACGGGACACGGGAGGCCGTGTCGCGCTACTGTCCTTGCTGTAATTTTTTTTTTTGGAATTTTGCTTCAGAGATCTTGACACGGGCCGTGTCACAGGACACGGGAAGCCGTGTCAGACCACTCTACTACTATTTTTTGTTGTTGTTTTCTTGAGGTTTCTTGACGTTTTCTCGTGCTAATCTTTTGTTGTCAAGTTCTTGTTGATGTAAGATGATAAAACATGACTGTATGATAAATACTTTTTTTGAATATGAAGTGAATGATGCACACGTTGATGGTTGATGAATTTCAGAGGTTTAGCGTCATTGCATTTCATAGCATTTTATGTTGGGGCTTCGGTCCATTGGTAGCTTCAATCCCATTGTGCGGATTGAAGTGATACGTTGATTACGTTGTGCTCCTTTTGGAGGGTTGATGGCCAGTGTCCATCCACATTGAATCGGTACCACATGCATTCTTTGCATCTCATTATAGTTGACATTGCGTATGAATGAAGTAATTGTGATTGTGTTGTGAAGATTATGTTGATGATGTTATGATGTTGTTGTTGCTTATTTTGTTTATTTTCCACGTCCTTATATTATTATAATGAATTGTGATTTCTCACCCTGCCTGCTTGAAAATGTTGCCTCTTATGTGGGTAACTTGCAGATAACCAAGAGTAGACTTGCGGTGCTGGAGGATTGAGTCTTGGAGCGTTCTTTTGTCGTTTTAGCCGTGTTTTAAGTGGTGTCCTGCTCTGTGTCATGTAACATCGGGTTGGGATTAGTTGTGAACCTCGTATTTCCTTTTTGGTTTTATGTTAGAATTTCCTTTCATATTGTTGATGCCATTTTGGAATTGGAGACTTTTATCCATGAAGTACTTTGTTGACGTGAATTAAAAAGTTTTGATTCCGTTGCGTAGTTGTCAATTTAATCTAATGATGAATGAATAACCCGTGTTACGGGATAGGAAAAAGTTTTTGAATTTCGTTTAAATATATGTGGCACCTTTCTTGCTGATTTTACTCTGATAATATTAGTGTTTTTCATAAAATCGTATGTGGGGTAGAAGGGTGTTACAGTGTATGTCTCAGAATGTGCAGTGTGCCAACAGGTGAAGATTGAACACCAAAGACCGGGCGGTCTGTTACAACCTTTAGAAATTCTAGTTTGGAAGTGGGATAATATCTCTATGGACTTTGCAGTAGGTTTACCCCGTACGCAAGGTGGATATGATTCAATTTGGGTGATTGTGGATCGACTAACAAAATCTGCGCATTTCTTTGCCGTGAAGACTACTTTTAAAGCAAGTCATCTTGCAAGGTTGTTCATTGCTGAAATTGTGATATTGCATGGTATTCCCTCTAATATTGTGTCCGATCGAGATCCAAAGTTTACTTCAAGGTTTTGGAAGGTTTTTCAACAAGCTATGGGTACAAGATTGCGTTAAAGCACGTCGAATCATCCGCAGACGGATGGTCAGACTGAGCAAACAATACAAACGATGGAGGACATGTTGAGAGCTTGTGTGCTAGAAAGTAGAGGAAATTGGAAGGAACTTTTACCGTTGATTGAGTTTTCGTATAACAATAGTTACCATGCGAGCATCGGTATGGCTCCTTATGAAGCGTTGTATGGAAGGAAATGTAGAACACCTTTGTGTTGGGCGGAAGTTGGTGAAAATAGAATTTTGGGACCCGAGATTATTCAAGAAACTACGGAAAAGATTCGAATGATCCGCGAGAAAGTTAAACAAGCGCAAGATCGCCAAAAGAGTTATGCGGATAACCGTAGGAGACCTTTAGAATTTAAGGAAGGTAACCACGTATTTTTGAAAGTTACTCCGAGATTGAGATTGAAAGGACCGTTTAAGTCACAGAAGTTAAGTTCGAGATACGTGGGACCGTATCAAGTTCTTGATAGGATTGGTGAAGTAGCTTACAGGTTGGCCTTGCCGCCCTCTCTGTCAGAAATGCAAGATGTTTATCATGTGTCTTAGCTACGGAATTTTGTTCCTGACCCTCTTCAGCTAGTTCTACTAGACTCTGTTGAAATAGAAATAGACTTAACGTTTGAGCCTCAACCGAGTCGCATTGTGGGAAGAGAAACGAAGGTATTAAGGAACAAAGACATTCCTCTTGTTAAGGTGCAATGGGATGTGACGCATCCGGGCGATGCTACTTGGGAACTTGAATCGGAGATGCGAGATGCCTACCCTCATCTGTTCAGGTAATCTTTAATTTGAGGACGAATTTCTATTTAAGGAGGGGAGGATGTAATACCCCGTATTTTTTTATTACTCTGGATAATATTAGTTATGATCAACTGAGTCCCAGTGTACTCTGAGAAATTATTTGCAAAAAAAATAAGAGTAGCTGTTGAACTTAGAGTAAATCCAATTAATATTATCTGACTCTGACGTATTTAATTATTAAAGCTTTAGAGACTTTTTGGACATTTAGTAGTATTACTAATTAATGGGTATTCTTACTATATCTTTTCTTTTCCTCCATGTTACTAAAGATAGTAACATAACTTGGTTTTGGAGAGGGAAAGAAGAGAGAAGTTAGAGAAGAAGAAGAAGAAACTCTTGAAGCTCATCACCAAGGATCATCATCATCAATTCATCCAATCTTTACCCAATCTCATCTTCATCTTCATCTTGCTAAGAGGTGGGTTCTAGTTAGAACTTTAGTTTTAGAGTTTTTGGAAAATGTTTGATTTAGGTTAGAAATGTGGAATCAATGGATTTAACGGTTAAAAATCGATATAAACTGTGTTGAATGATCACATTATGCTTATGAACAATTGTGATGCTTGTTTGTGCTGTTTGGGAATGTTTTGAGTTGATAAAGATGGGTTTTTAACCCTTGGAACAAGAGGAAAACGCAGCTGAGCATGGCTGTTCTGGTGCAAAGCGCCGGGCGGTGCTCAGAGCGCTAGGCGGTTCGAGGCAAGCGCCTCTGCTTCGCCGGGCGATGCCCAAGAGGCATAGCATGTAACGCCCCTGCAAGTTTCAAGTTTTTGGAGGATATGTTTACGCCTCTGCTTCGTCGGGTGAAGCGAGAGGCGAAGGGGATTCCGCCGGGCGAAAAGTGGAGCGCCGGTCGCTCCTGGGACTTTTCCAAATGTCCCATTTTCTTCTAAAATTCATAACTTTTGACTCGTTTATCCAATTTGAATGTTCTTGGTACCGATAGAAAGCGGTGGAAATAATCTATATGATGAAAGTGAAAATTGTCGATTTTAGTAGCCCGACTAAATAATTGGAGGGAACCCAAAAGTGGTATAACTTATGTTTGAATTATTACATGTATTTCTAATGTGAAATTATGGCATGCTTTTCCTAATATTGATGTTGAACATGAGTGAGAGTAATGCATGTTAAAATATGAAATAGGTATATTGAGAAATATACCATAACTATATTGAAACCTAGTAATGGCTAGGAAGTTGTTGAATCACATAGCGACGACGCTCGTGCAGGAGAGGCCGAGGCGTGTGTCTATTATCGAATGGTATGGAAATAGTTACACTAGTATGGATCATGTTTTATTGTTGTTATTTTGAGAAAAGACAAAAGAGGTCTTAAGGCGAATGTGGCCTTGTGATTGTCGAATACAATCGCATTGGGTATATGATCGCGTAATCGTAACCATTTATCTTGAGGTGTAGTTTTATGAGACTCGAGCTCCTTCTCTGAAACGTATGCACAATTACTTGGCAGGTTTTATTCCCGCGTGTAGTACGAATGGAACCTATATGGTAAAGAGACTTGTGATGGTTAACAGACCATGAGAAGTGACGGTTCATGGTTAACAGGCCGATGAACCCGAATCCATTTCGTATGCCAAGTAACTACAAGGATCCATGACTCGGGTCAACTTCTAGACGTAGAAGCGGATGGGAAAAGGGGATGCCTTGGTAAGGTTATCAATTAGCAATATTCTTGAGTTAACAGGCTCAGGACTTATTCCATTGTGTAGTGTGAGTTAACAGACTCACGAGTGTGGATCCATATAGTGTATGTGAGTAATCAAAGTCACTTCTCATCCCTTTTGACTTGAGTTAGGTGTGATAGAACCTTGTAAAGCCGAGAGGACGTATAAGATAGGGAACTCACTAAGATTGATGTATCTCACCCCATGTTGTTGTTGTTGTTGTTTACATCACAGGTACTACAGGTTCGGCGAAGGGTAAGTACAAAGTTGTTTGACTTTTCCTTACGGATCGTAGCTTTGTGTGGCAAGACTTCCGTTGTGAAGATTTTTGAGATCATTAGTTGATCTAGTTCTTAGTGTTGGAACATCTTGTATATATATAATGGCATAGTTTTTGTAGTAGGTATTTTGGGCATGTATATGTATAATGTGTTAACTAGGGACTTATGGTATTTTAGTACCACAATGTGAATTCATGTATGATATGGTTGCTTTGATGTATTATATTATATATGGGTGTTACAATTTACTTCGACATTCTTTCACACACTTATCAAAATCATCACTCAGCCACTCTCCAATACATTGTGCGTCACACTTTATTTCACAAAATGGTTATGCTAATTTGATTGATCCATATTCTTGAGATCCAGGGATGCATTCAACTTGTACTACAGCGAACATAATCATTAACATCACCACGACACTAATTTTTACGGTGCTCATTGCCATAATTTTTTGATGTGTATCTCTTATCAATTTTTTATGTTAAATTTTTTATGATTTTCATAAGTTCTACATATGACATTATATATAGTCATAAAATGCATGAGTAATATCTTCAAACGTATGTAAAAGAAATGAAAAAAAATCTTATATTCAACAAAAAAAACACCATTACCTAAATCTGAATTATAAAAGTAATTTACTTAATATATAATATGAGCATATTATTACTTTTATTTTACCAATTGTTAATATTATTATTGAAATTATGTCCTTAATATAAAATTATTATTTTTATTTAGGAAATGAAATGATAAATAGGTAAAAGCAAAAGTAAAATTAAGATATTGAATTACCTATGATAAAATTTAAATTGAGTATTTTTTTTATTATTTCAAAAGGAAAATAGTTTACTAAATAAATATCAAAACTTTTCATTATTTTTTTTCCATGATTTGCTAGTCCTACATGGAAAAAGTCACTCAATGAGTAAAAAAAATAGGGTTGATATATATCTGAATTTGAACATTACCCAATGTAATGATTAATAGCTCTGAGTTTTGAATTTTTATATATAAGGGATTATAGTAAGGAAGGAACATTTTCAGATTTCTATGGATTATATAATTTTAATATATAATGAAAAATATTATGTTATATGTTTTAACTACATATAATTAAGATATTAAGATACATTTTAAAATAAAAATTTCAAAATAAGAACAAAGAAATTTATCCAAAAAAGATTTTTTTTTTTAACTAGGTAAAGATCACACTATCATTTTGCCTCCACTCTCAATCAAAATACATTTAAGGTACAAATTTTGTAATAACCCAACCAGATAGAATCTAAAATGTCCTCACCAAGATATTAAAAAGGTTGTACTAATACATCAAAGTAGCATAAAACTTATATAAGTATATGAAGTCACATAAGATACATCAAATGTGCGTACAAGGTACAACATGTTCAAATATACACTATAATAATAATACGCAATGAAGGACAAAATAAAAAGGAAATCCTCCCTGCATCCATTGACTTGCCTTTCCGTTTTCCAAAAACTTGATCAACTGGAAAATGTAAGAAACAATATGGGGTGAGATGATAACACTTCAACGACGTTTTACTAAAAGGTTAGGGGCATCTAAGACTACAAGAGATTCAACAAGGTTCTAAAACTCACATGTTTAAAAACAAAATAAAAGTGAGTCGAGGTATAACCCGCCTCATACAATGTGGAAATGTCGATACACTCGCTATAACGTCCATGTACAGCTCGGGAGGAATCTAGCTTCAAGGAACCACAAATGTCGTATAACTCTTCTCATATCAAGCGTTGTTTTTTAAAATTGTTGACTTCCTACTAGTTCTTTTATAAATTAGGGTTTTAAAAAAATGTGAACTATAACAGTATCTTGATTGACCATCCTGATTACGAGTTTACAAATAGGCATGCACTAATTATTTTGACATTTATTACAGGTATTTCAATAGATTCTTTCAGAACCAATTATGATCAATTGCAGACATGTTGTAAACAACTACAACATCATCCAAAACTCAAATAGTGCAATTTTTCTTACTTGTAATTGATTACAATACCTATCAAAAGAATGCGGAATTTCATATTTCTTACATATGTAATCAATTATAAACATAATACTATCGATTACATACTTCCAGAATTGAATAAACATTTTTATTTTTATTTTTCATGCAACCAAACTAGTTTCTTAATTCTTCATATCCTCCAATAGCATCTCAAACACAATCCAATCATTTTATGGGTAGAAATTTAGCATACAATCGCAGTCAACAATCTTAACAAAAACGATCATTATATCAAGTAATTAAACAAGTAGTCACACAACCAATAATCCATTATCCCCACCTTAACAATTGAGTTCTAAAATCTTCATGGAATTGGTGAAGATGGATGATGGAATTGATGCTCTAATGATCTCTTGAGCTCTCATTTCTTATTTCTTCTTTTAGGAATAACTATTTCCTTTTACATGCAAAACAAAAAGGTAAGTTTGGAGCCCTTCCCCCCCCCCTCTCTCTCTCTCTCTCTCTCTCTCTCTCTCAAATAAGTGGAATTTTGAAAATATAAATGGGGTCTTTATATGGTCTAATGAAAAGACTCAATTGTTGCTCTTCCTAACCAAGTTTTCCAACATACCCTCAATGGCTCTACCTGCCAGACTTACTAAAGATAAATTTCTTCATTAAAACCAATAAGTCACATTTTGATCAAGATGCAAGTGTGGTATTACAAATGTAGATAGAAAATATGTGAAAATTTTTAATTAAAGAAAACAGTACTTTTATAAAGGTGTTTAAATTTCAAAATAGAAATATATGAATAGATAAAAATAAATAAATTGAAATTTGAAATCAAACAACTAATATTTTTATAACATTGTTTCACATTGATTTATTTTAATATACCACACATTACTAAAAAAGTATTCATCTAAAATACTCTTATTAAAATAGTAACTTAAATAGTAACTTAAATAATATAATGTTTATATAATAAAAACTCTTTATATAAATCACTAAAACACTATAAATGTGTTCAATGTTATTACATGGTACATATAAAAGAGTTTACTAATGATATGCCTAATATATCAAGGGATTTACTTATTTACTTATGAGACTAACAATTAAAATAAAACATTATTTATAAGACAGATCAACTACACGTGAACATATCATAAATTTTATTAACACAGAGACATGTAAAATAACTAAATTAATATTATCAAATTTAAATGTTATCAACACATAAAAATGTAAAATAAATTAAATGAAAATTATATTTATTTTTCTTTTATTCAGATAACCAATATGTATATATTTTTCCATTTTCAAACATACAACAAGTATATTTAAAAAAAAGCCAATTGTCATAGAACATTTATAATATCCGCATATACATAAAATATTTTTGCGTTACCAATATCTATTAAAATCACAAATAAAACAACAACAGAAGTAGATAAAGCCTAAAAAAATAACATTTAAATCTCAAATTACAAAAGATGTATCCAAAAACTACAACCGAATCCCCTTACACTAATATTTATATATAAAATGTCAATATAGGCAGAAAAACCAAACTAAAAGTTTTAGAGTAATAAATATAAGTTTTAAACAAAAATTGGTTGTTGGGTGATAATACAGATTGCAGTTGATTGTTTATGCCATTGATTGTCCCTTCATTTAGAAATTCAATAGATCTTATAAACACTTAAATTCCTAGCAGAAAATCAAAATCTATGACTACTAAAGTTATGAAAATTATACAAAATTCCAATAAAAGATATTTGTTGGAGATGTAGAAAAAAACTAAAAAATAGAATGAAAACAAAAATTACAATGACTATCTTTGAATTAAGGGATGACTCTTCTATTTATTTTTTTTATAGCTATAATAAAAATTAGATTTTACTAAACTCCTAAGATTAAATAAAACTTAATGGTAATGAGTTGATTATAATTGGTTGCCCAAGAACTTTTGTTAGACACTTGGACACTGATAACATATGCGAATTGGACTTAAATTAACTTAACAAATGTAACGCCCATATATAAATACATACATAAAAGCATATATTATACATGAATTCCACGTTTGGTACTGAAAACCAATAAGTCCCTAGTAAACACATTTTACATATACATGCCCCCAATACCTAACTATGGCATAAATATATGTACAAGATGTTCCAAAGATAAATACTAAGAACTAGATCGACAAAAATCTCAAAAAAACTCCACAACGGAAGCTACGCCATCAGACAAGTAAGGATAATCACACAACCTTATCCTTACCCTTCGCGGAACCTGAAGTACCTGAAATATTCAACAATAGTGGGGTGAGATACATCAAATCTCAGTGAGTTCTCTATCTTATGGATTCTCTCCGCTTTAGAAGGTTCTAGCCAATTTTAACTCAAGTCAAAAGGGAAGGGAAGTGACCTTGAGTTCACAATCTCACACTATATGGAAACATATCATGAGTTCACCCACTCAAAATATTAAACCTAATTGGTATCACAAACCAAGGCATCTTTCCCTGGCCAACCCTACAAGAGAGTTCAACTCGGGTCACGGATCCTTAAAAGCATAGACATCCATTCCCAGCCAGTCCTTCCAAAGGATTATGGACACGGGTCCTAGAAGCTAACATAGATAACTTTCCCCGGCCAGCCCCACAAGGGCACTTCAACACGGGTCACGGTTACCTACACATGGTACTTTCCCTGGACAACCTACACAAGAGGCACTTCAACACGAGTCACTAATACCACCCACTAAATAACTTTCCCCGGCCAGCCTACACAAGAGGCACTTCAACAGGGGTCACGATCACTTACTTAATAAACACTTTCCACGGCTAACCTTTCTCAAGAGTCATGGACACGGGACATGAATATTTATTAAGGGATCAAAACGGTTCCGATTATGTGATCATATACACAACGTGATTGTATTCGACAATCACAAGGCCACAATGCCTTAAGGTCACATTCGCCTTTTCACAAAACCACCATGGTTTACACAGATGTTCCATACTAGTGTTTCACTCTTTTCTATATCATTTGGTAATGGACACAGGCCTCGACCTCTTCTGCACGAGCGTTGTCATTAAATTATTCACCAATTTTCCTAGCTCATTACTAGGTTCCAATCTAAGTTTCATGGTAAGGTTTCCTCAATCTACCTATTCCATATTTTTAACA
The DNA here is from genome assembly GCA_022829125.1 of Lathyrus tuberosus. Classification (NCBI taxonomy): domain Eukaryota; kingdom Viridiplantae; phylum Streptophyta; class Magnoliopsida; order Fabales; family Fabaceae; genus Lathyrus; species Lathyrus tuberosus. The sequence continues at coordinate 1,013,557 of JALAZF010000915.1, read as the reverse complement.
TGCATACTCTCTCGATAATGTTTAACAACGATATTAGGCAAAGCATATTACAATTGCATATTTGATTCACATATAATAATTTCATCACAAGTTATACACACGCATAAGAGAATCACATATAACGATTCATCGCATAAAACATCACTTTCGGGTTCCCTCCGATTCATTTAATTGGGTACCGAAATCAATACTTTTCACTTTTATCCCGTAGGATATTTTCACAGCTTTACATCGGCTATAATTATCCCTCGATCGAATTCACGATCCAAAAGATATGGATTTCAACATAACACAACATTATTTTCATTCATTTACCACTAAATAATTAATCCCACATCATAGCTTTCCAACGGTACTAAGAACGTCTCGATCCGAGTTACGGATCAAAAGTTATGGATATTCAAAGAAAAGGAATTTATTGAGAAATAGCCAGATTCGCCTGGCGACTTAGGATTTCGCCTGGCGAATCCCCCATCCCACCATTTCTCCTGGCGAACCTGTGGTGAAACCCAATTTTAGAAAAACCCAAGAGTTCCAGCAGCTAACATATTTTTGTCTCCCCATTTTCGCCTGGAGAGTTAGGATTTCGCCTTGCGAATCCCCCTTCGCCAGCACTTCGCCTGGCGAGACAGTGGCGAAACCTAATTCTCCTGGCGAATCGCATCAGAACCAAAATTCTTTTTCTGCGTTTTTAAGGGTTCCAAAAGACCCAAAATCCCATCTTTCCACTAAAGATCATTTCTAAACATCAAGCAAGTATCATCACTTTATCACATGCATATAACGACGACACTACGCAATTTATATCAAATTTCATCCGTTAGATTTCATTAATTTACCCATTATATCATTTTCTCTCAAATATAACCTAAGTTCTAAACTTATACATCTAGAACTTAAAGTGTCTAACTAGAACCCAGCTGATAATCTAAGCGGTGGTTGAAGAAGATGATGAACAAATGGTGATGATCCAAGCTTTTTTCTCTTCTTCCTCTTTCTCCACTTTTCCTCTTTGTCTTCCTTATTTCTTCTTCTTCTTACTATCTTCTTTTTCTTTCTCTTTTCTAACAAATATATATATATATATATATATATATATATATATATATATATATATATATATATATAAACCAATATTATATAATATAATCCAACAGGGTAAAATATCTCCAATTGATATTTTGTCATCTCAACCCAATTGATCAATTATTAGAGTTACCTTAAAATTCCCTCTTGAACTAATAAATATCAATCTGTATCTTTCATTAAATAATTGATCTCTTCAGAGCTTATTAGTTGCTCTATGGATCCCAATTGATAATACTTAAAGTACCTATAGGATTCCATAAATCCTATTAATCCAAGATAGAGTACATAGATACTCATCTGATATCTAATTAAGCATTTAAATACTACAGGGTATTACACTCCCCCCCCCCCTTAAATTGAAATTCGCCCTCGAATTTCCTCTATTCGACACTAACCACAACTTGTATCATTGTCTTAGATTGACACTTATCTTTACTTCCGTTCAAATTCTGACGTCTTCCAATTCCAACTTGATTCCATAGACCCAATCCTTGTTTTCTCAATTAATCAAACTCCACGTCCTTAGTCCTACTCTTATTCCAATATCGAGTTAACTTCTAACTTTGCTTTTTCCATCCCTCATCTGCTGTTCCATACAAAACACTTAGTCGCATCTTACTTCGGAAAGAATGTACCATTCTACATTCCTCTGCTGAGTCACACAACAAACCGTAACACCTTATCTTGGTTCATGAGAACAAACACTCATCACATCCTCGCGAGGTAATTCGGTGATTCCTTAACTTCATGCAATTACCGACAACTATCCTTTCATAAATTTCTTAACGTTCAAAACCACTGTGTAATTCTTCAAATGACTTCTCACTAGTTCCACTTAATCTGATAGTTCGTCTCTTTCGTATCACACCATCAAAACAAGATCTCCTTATTTCCATACTTATAAGTGGCAATTTCAAATCCTTATTATCCTAACCAACTCTTTCATCTATCACCTTGCACTGCTCAACCCAAACTCTAACAGTAGAACAACACTAATTCTTAAGCATTACCAATTAGCTAACAGTCTGCGAAGAAACACACTTATCCACTGGGGTCCTTACTAACCAACGGTACAAGAAACTTACTGATGTCCTATGGTAAAACAATTTCCAAATCGATTCTTCTTACGGTTTCTGACTTACTTAAGATTCCTTGGTGACACGAGATCTCAATCAATCACATGTAACACCATCCCGAAACTTCAAACATATACGAATCACCACTCATCAAAACTCAAACCACCCAAGGCACAATTGTGAGTTTCCACGCCACTCACCAATTCACATACAACATTCCACATACACACACACACTTTCGAAGTCCATACTACACTTCTTAATTGAATCCACTTCTCTCAATCGTTTTGTTCCATAACTGATCCAAGTTATATGCTTAACATCGGAACGTCCAATTCTTACTCGTACTTGGAAAGATAACTTTCAAATTTCATCCTCTGGGTAAGTACAACTGTACACATCTGATACCACTCTCACGGGGTGTAAATCTGATTCCATGAACTCGCGGAACATAAAAAATGCTAAACTCTGATCAACTGCTCAAACCTTATTAACACGATAATTAGAATATCGAAACGATCCTTGCGAGATCAATACTTCGGGAATATTATCTAACTTCGTCCTTAAGTCTTTCAAAAGAAATACACTTAAGACTTTCTCATACTCAACACAATTCGCAAGATTACCTCCCCAAAAGTTAACCATCTCGTCGTTTGAACAACTGGTCAACTACGCAACACCTTTCCAGGAGTTCCGATTTCAAAACACAAATCCACCTTTCATTTACTCGCAAATCTGGTTTTCCATCCACCCAATACTCTCCAATTGGAGCAACATAAGGTAACAAAACACAGATGATGGTTCCTAGGGATTTCACAATTTACACACATGTTAATCGACTACTCGTCTGAGCTAATCGGTTAACTTCTCAAAATTCAACGTAAAACACCTTCCATGCACGTGTTAATCGGTTAACCCCATTGTGTTAATTGGTTAACACTGCCGCAGGAACTGAAAAATAAACAATTTCTTTTAATTCAAAGCCAACCCTACTCAAACCATCAATCCGATTTGTTCTAACTTGAAATATCATTCTCACCTCGTGGCTCCTCAATTTGTATAACATTCACTAACCATGATCCACTCAAGGTAAAACCGACAAGGTCAAAACATGCATACGACACACCCCAACCCAGCGACAAGGTAGACATTCTAATTCTGACACGGTCACACCACAAAACTTCAGCGGGATAGTTCATTTTCCGCTCAACCCACTACACTAGCGGAAAGTAAAAAATGACGACATTCTAAGGTTTTTGCCACAACTCATACTTGATTCATCCATAAATAAAACCCAATTCACCCATTAAAGGTGTTTCAACAATCTCATCCATGGCAGTAGTAACCACCATGGGTAAAGACAACGGAATAGCTTGCAACCCAAGTCGCTTCACACATTGCATAGTCACAAAAGAGTGTGTTGTTCCACAATCAAAAGAATAAAATAAAAAAACAAAAATTCCCATTAACGAAAAATGTACCAGCAATCAAGGAGTTATCCCCCTTTGCTTTCTTCGCATCCAAAGTATAAACTCGGCCGATACTCCTTCCTTGTGCCTTATTCCTATTCTGAGGACAATCTCTAGCCATATGTCCCATTCCATCACAATGATAACACCTAAAAGTTCCATCGACGCACTTCCCGTAGTGATACTTGTTGCACAACCGGAACAACGGAGGAGTGTTAGGTCTAACAATTTGCACTTGCTCCCCTTTAAAGGCTTGTTGTCTAGGCCTAAGTGGTTGATTTGATCTCCCACGATCACTCTGATTAGACCTACCCAAAACTCCTTCCGCCTGAACTTTCTTTAAACTATTCTCTGCCACATAACATTGCCTTAACAATTCAGCATAACTAGTGAACTCTCTCTGAGACACACTATGAGAAATTTCAGCCTTCAACCCAAAAAGAAACAGGTCAACTTTCCACCTCTCGTTCGGAGCATACATGGCTTTCCTAGAATAAGCAGCCAAAATCTCAAACCTCTCAGCATAAGCAACCACAATCAAAGTACCCTGTCTCAACTGTTGAAACTCAAATTCCTTCTGGGTCCTTAAGGAACTAGGGAAATAATTCTCCATAAAATTAATCTTAAATCATTCCCAGACCTTAGGTACCTCTTGAATAGTCATCAAGGATGAGGCACTCTCCCACCATCTCATGGAAGGACTCTTCAAAAAATGAGAAGCGAATACCACCTTGTTCTCCTCACAGCACTGGACTATCAAGAAAATTCTCTCCATGCCAGCTATCTATTCGTGAGCTCTTACAGGATCTAACCCTCCATGAAATTCCAGAGGATTCATGCGGATGAAATCCTGAAAGCTTCCACCTGCGGCATTTGGGACAACCACTGGAGGATGAAGACCCCTATTCATTTGTTGTACCATATGTTGCAGGAACCGATTCTGTTGCTGTTGTATCTGCTGCAAAAACTGAGGCCAAGGGACCTGCTCCTCACCGCGTGGAGGATTCGTCCCTGCCTGAGTGGTTCTGGGTCTACTACGATTGTTTCTGCGTCCGTCAGCCATGTTCCTAAATGTCATACAGATAGGATTAAGTTGATCAGGCACAATACCATAAATATAACACTTAAAACCAATGGCGACACCACGCATATGAAACGGAAAGAAATACTTATACTATTTCGTGGCTAGGTCGAGGATACGACCTGCTCTGATACCAACTGTAACACCCATATATAAATACATACATAAAAGCATATATTATACATAAATTCCACGTTTGGTACTGAAAACCAATAAGTCCCTAGTAAACACATTATACATATACATGCCCCCAATACCTAATACAAAAAACTATGGCATAAATATGTGTACAAGATGTTCCAAATATAAATACTAAGAACTAGATCGACAATGATCTCAAAAACACTTCACAACGGAAGCTACGCTATCAGAAAAGTAAGGATAATCACACGACCTTATGCTTACCCTTCGCGGAACCTGAAGTACCTGAAATATTCAACAATAGTGGGGTGAGATACATCAAATCTCAGTGAGTTCTCTATCTTATGGATTCTTTAAGCTTTACAAGGTTCTAGCCAATCCTAACTCAAGTCAAAAGGGAAGGGAAGTGACCTTGAGTTCACAATCTCACACTATATGGAAACACGTCATGAGTTCACCCACTCAAAATATTATCACTAATCGGTATCACAAACCAAGGCATCTTTCCCTGGCCAACCCTACAAGAGAGTTCAACTCGGGTCACGGATCCTTAAAAGCATAGACATTCATTCCCGGCCAGTCCTTCCAAAGGATTATGGACACGGGTCCCGGAAGCTAACATAGATAACTTTCCCCGGCCAGCCCCACAAGGGCACTTCAACACCAGTCACGGTTACCTACACATGGTACTTTCCCCGGACAGCCTACACAAGAGGCACTTCAACACGAGTCACTAATACCACCCACTAAATAACTTTCCCCGGCCAGCCTACACAAGAGGCACTTCAACACGGGTCACGATCACTTACTTAATAAACACTTTCCCCGGCCAGCCCTTCTCAAGAGTCATGGACACGGGACACAAATATTTATTAAGGGAACAAAATAGTTCTTATTACATGATCATATACACAACGTGATTGTATTCGACAATCACAAGGCCACAATGCCTTAATTCCACATTCGCCTTTTCACAAAACCACCAGGGTTTACACACATGTTCCATACTAGTGATTCACTCTTTTCTATATCATTTGGTAATGGACACAGGCCTCGGCCTCTTTTGCACGAACGTTGTTATTAAATTATTCATCAATTTTCCTATCTCATTACTAGGTTCCAATCTATGTTTCATGGAAAGGTTTCCTCACTCTACCTATTCCATATTTTTAACATGCATACTCTCTCGATAATGTTTAACGACGATATTAGGCAAAGCATATTACAATTGCACATTTGATTCACATATAATAATTTCATCACAAGTTATACACACGCATAAGAGAATCACATATAACGATTCATCACATAAAACATCACTTTCGGGTTCCCTCCGATTCATTTAATCGGGTACCGGAATCAATACTTTTCACTTTTATCCCGTAGGATATTTTCACAGCTTTACACCGGCTATAATTATGCCTCGATCAAATTCACGATCCAAAAGATATGGATTTCAACATAACACATAACATTATTTTCATTCATTTCCCACTAAATAATTAATCCCACATCATAGCTTTCCAACGGTACCAAGAACGTCTCGATCCGAGTTACGGATCAAAAGTTATGGATTTTCAAAGAAAAGGAATTTATTGAGAAACAGCCAGATTCGCCTGGTGACTTAGGATTTCGCCTAGTGAATCCCCCTTCGCCAGTACTTCGCCTGGCAAACCTATGGCGAAACCCAATTTTAGAAAAACCCAAGAGTTCCAGCAGCTAACACATTTTTGTCTCCCCATTTTCGCCTGGAGACTTAGGATTTCGCCTGGCGAGACAGTGGCGAAAACTAATTCTCCTGGCGAGTCCTGATTCGCCTGGCGAATTGTATCAGAACCAGAATTCTTTTGCTGCATTTTTAAAGGTTCCAAAAGTCTCAAAATCCCATCTTTCCACTCCAGATCATTTCCAAACATCAAGCAAGTATCATCACTTGATCACATGCATATAACGACGAAACTACGCAATTTATATCAAATTTCATCCGTTAGATTTCATTAATTTACCCATTTTATAATTTTCTCTCAAATCTAACCCAAGTTCTAAACTTATACTTCTAGAACTTAAAGTGTCTAACTAGAACCCACCTGATAATCGAAGCGGTGGTTGAAGAAGATGATGAACAAATGGTAATGATCCAAGCTTTTCTCTCTTCTTCCTCTTTCTCTTCCTTATTTCTTCTTCTTCTTACTAACTTCTTTTTCTTTCTCTTTTCTAACAAATATATATATATATATATATATATATATATATATATATATATATATATATATATATATATATATATATATATATATATATAAACCAATATTATATAATATAATCCAACAGGGTAAAATATCTCCAATTGAGATTTTGTCATCTCAACCCAATTGATCAATTATTAGAGTTACCTTAAAATTCCCTCTTGAACTAATAAATATCAATCTGTCTCTTTCATTAAATAATTGATCTCTTCAGAGCTCATTAGTTTCTCTATTGATCCCAATTGATAATACTTAAAGTACTTATAGGATTCCATAAATCCTATTAATCCAAGATAGAGTACATAGATACTCATCTGATATCCAATTGAGCATTTAAATAATACAGGCTATTACAACAAAATGACTTGTAAGGAGATGCCTTCATCCATTTGTAAATTCATATTTTGATCTTATTACATATATTGAGAAATTTTTCACTATATTCAATTACAAGTATCTTATGTCATTCAAAGAAAAAAAATATGTCTTCATTTGTCTTATGTAATAATATTATCATTTAATTCATTATATTCCCTTTCTATATCATTCAATTTTTAAGAGAAAATGAATTACTATTGGTTTTTAATCTTGATTAAAATATTATTAAAGAAACAAATTATATGAATCATCTACTATACAAAACATACCAGAGTTAAAAACACTTGTAAAGGTGGATATGATGAATAATAAAAAATAGGCATAGAGAATTAAAATTTATTTATTTAGGTTTCGTGATACATTTTATTACATAGAATTTCACATTACATATGAATAACTTATTTAATATTATTCAAACTCTCCAAACATAAAGCAATATATGTATGCACGACATGCACACACCTACAAGGTGAGAAATATTTATAAGTATCTGGTTTTTTTTTATTGAAAGTCTAAACAAACGATGAAGAGAAAGAAAAATTAATTACCCTGGCATATGTTAAGGATGATTTTTTTAGCATTTACTTCGACATTCTTTCACACACTTATCAAAATCATCACTCAGCCGTTCTCCAATACATTGTGAGTCACACTTTATTTCACAAAATGGTTCTGCTAATTTGATTGATCCATATTCTTCAGATCCGGGGATGCATTCAACTTGTACTACAACGAACATAATCATTAACATCACCACTACACTAATTTTTACGGTGCTCATTGCCATAATTTTTTTTTGATGTGTATCTCTTATCAATTTTTTATGTTAAATTTTTTATGATTTTCATAAGTTCTACATATGACATTATATATAGTCATAAAATGCATGCGTAATATCTTCAAACGTATGTAAAAGAAATGAAAAAAAATCGTATATTCAACAAAAAAAACACCATTACCTAAATCTGAATTATAAAAGTAATTTACTTAATATATAATATGAGCATATTATTACATTTATTTTACCAATTGTTAATATTATTATTGAAATTATGTTTACTAAATAAAATTATTATTTTTTATTTTGGAAATGAAATGATAAATAGGTAAAATCAAAAGTAAAATAAAGATATTGAATTACCTATGATAAAATTTTAATTGATTATTTTTTTTATTATTTCAAAAGGAAAATAGTTTACTAAATAAATATTCAAACCTTTTCATTATTTTTTTCCATGATTTGCTAGTCCTACATGGAAAAAGTCACTCAATGAGTAAAAAAAATAGGGTTGATATATATATCTGAATTTGAACATTACCCAATGTAATTAATAATAGCTTTGAGTTTTGAATTTTTATATATAAGGGATTATAGTAAGGAAGGAACGTTTTCATATTTATATGTATTATATAATTTTAATATAGAATGAAAAATATTATGTTATATGTTTGAACTACATATAATTAAGATATTCAGATACATTTTTAAAAAAAAATTTAAAATAAGAACAAAGAAATTTATCCAAAAAAGATTTTTTTTTTTTAACTAGGTCAATTTCACACTATCATTTTGTCTCCACTCTCAATCAAAATACATTTAAGGTACAAATTTTGTAATAATCCAGCCAGATAGAATCTAAAATGTCCTCACCAGGATATTAAAAAGGTTGTACTAATACATCAAAGTAGCGTAAAACTTATATAAGTATATGAAGTCACATATGATACATCAAATGTGCGTACAAGGTACAACATGTTCAAATATACAATATACAAATAATACGCAATGAAGGACAAAATAAAAAGGAAATCCTCCCTGCATCCATTGACTTGCCTTTCCGTTTTCCAAAAACTTAATCAACTGGAAAATGTAAGAAACAATATGGGGTGAGATGATAACACTTCAATGGAGTTTTACTAAAAGGTTAGGGGCATCTAAGACTACAAGAGATTCAACAAGGTTCTGACACTCACATGTTTAAAAATGAAATAAAAGTGAGTCGAGGCATAACACGCCTCATACAATGTGGAAATATCGATACACTCGCTATAACGTCCATGTACAGCTCGGGAGGAATCTAGCTTCAAGGAACCACAAATGTCGTATAGCTCTTCTCATATCAAGCGTTGTGTTTTAAAATTGTTGACATCCTACTATTTCTTTTCTAAATTAGGGTTTTAAAATGTGAACTATAACAGTGTCTTGATTGACCATCCTGATTACGAGTTTACAAATAGGCATGCACTAATTATTTTGACATTTGTTACAGGTATTTCAATAGATTCTTTCAAAACCAATTGTGATCAATTGCAGACATGTTGTAAACAACTACAACATCATCCAAAACTCAAATAATGCAATTTTGCTTACTTGTATGTAATACCCCATATTATCTAAATGATCAATCGGATATCAGATGAGATCAGATGAGTATCTATGTGCTCTATCTTTGGTAAATTGGATTAATGGAATCCTCTAAGTGTTTTAAGTATAGTCAAATTGGATCAATAGAGCAACTAGTGAACTCTGAAGGGATCAATTATTTATCAGAGACAGATTAATATTGATTAGTTCAAGAGAGTATTTTTTAGGCAACTCTAATAATTGATCAATTGGTGTAAGACGATGAAATATCAATTGGAGATATTTTACTCTGTTGGATTATATTATATAATATTGGTATTATATATACATATATATATATATATATATATATATATATATATATATATATATATGATATAAGAAAAGAAGAAAGAAAAGTTGGTAAGAGAAAGTTAGTAAAGAAGAAGAAAGAGAGAAAGTGGAGAAAGAGAAGAAGAAGAGAAACAGAGGAAAACGTGGAAAGGGAGAAGAAGAAGAAAAACTCATGGATCATCTTCACTATTCATCATCTTCTTCAACCTCCTATTCAATGCTAAGGTGGGTTCTAGTTAGATACTTTAAGTTCTAGATATATATGTTTAGAACTTAGGATAGATTTGAGAGAAAATGATTAAACGGATAAATCAATGAAATCTAACGGAGGAAATGCGATATAAAATGCGTAGTATAGTTGGGTTATGTTTGGGTATGTTGGATTGAGTTTGAATTGAATTGGTTTAGTTGAAAAACCTAACTTTTCATATTTGATAAAATTGGTATTAATTTTGTAATTATGTTGGATGGCCTTTTAATTGGGAAAATATCATAGTGTGTTGAATTCTGAGACCGAAGCTTTTTACGGAATCGAAATCGGAGGTCCGGAAGGCATTTAACGGTTGAAAACTGAATTTTTAGCAAAATTTGCGCTGTATGCGGCGACCTCCAGGATTTTGAGTCGACCCAAAGTGCCTTTGCATTGACGTTGACCCGAGCGTTACAGGATTTTTCCAACATGTCAGATTTTGTTTTCTTCATAACTTTTGAACCGTAAGTCCGTTTTGGTCCCCGTTCGAAGCGTTGAAAAGCTATTCCAATGCTCTATGTGATGGTAAGGTAGAAGTATGGTTATATGCCGTGGATTGATAATATAAATATGGAAATGTAATTTATGTAATTTTAATTCCACCAAAATTCATGAATCGGGAATCCGATTGATATGTGACTTAAAGCCTTGGAAAGAGAATCCAATGTACTATTAAATGGTGTTGTGAGACCATGATTTAACCAAGGATGCTTGGTAGAGGATAATAGTGGCTTGTATGCCTTAAAGATGTGAGATAACTACTATGTGGATTATGTTTGACATGTTATGTTATCATGTGTGTTTTATGATTGATATTGTAATATGCTTATCTAATATTGTGGTTGAACATAATTGAGAGACTGTAACGCCCATATATATATATATATATATATACATCAAAGCAAATATTATACATGAATTTCACGTTTGGTACTGAAATATACAAGTCCCTAGTAAACACATTATACATATACATGCCAAAAAATCACCTAATACAAAAAAACTATGGCATAATATATATATATATATATATATATATATATATATATATATATATATATATATATATAAGATGTTCCAAAGATAAATACTAAGAACTAGATCGACGACGATCTCAAAAATTCCACAACGGAAGCCTTGCCACCTCAAAAAGCCAAGATAGTAAGGAAAGTCAAAAATTTTTATCCTTACCCTTCCCCCAACCTGTGGTTCCTGTAATATAATCAACAACTTGCGGTGAGATACATCAAATCTCAGTGAGTTCCCTATCTTATAGGTACTCTCGGCTTTACAAGGTTCTATCACACCTAACTCAAGTCAAAAGGGAAGGGAAGTGACCTTGAGTACTCACACACACTATATGGATCCATGTTCATGAGTCGGTTTAACTCACAATATCACTAACCGATAACCTTACCAAGGTATCCCCTTTTCCTGTCCGCTTCTACGTCTAGAAGTCGACCCAAGTCATGGATCCTTGTAGTTACTTGGCATACGAAATAGATTCGGGATCATCGGCCTGTTAACCGTGAACCGTCACTTCTCATGGCCTGTTAACCATCGCAAGTCTCTTTACCATATAGGCTCCATTCATACTACACGCGGGAATCAAACCTGCCAAGTAATTATGCATACGTTTCAGAGGACCTCGAGACTCATGAAACTGCATCTCAAGTGAAACGGTTACGATTACGTGATTATAAACACAACGCGATTGTATTCGACAATCACAAGGCCACATTCGCCTTAAGACCTCTTTTGTCTTTTCTCAAATAAACACAATCAATCATGATCCATACTAGTGCAAATCTTTCCATACCATTCGGTAATAGACGCACGCCTCGGCCTCTCTTGCACGAGCACCGTCGTTATGTTATTCCACAATTTCCTAGCCGTTACTAGGTTCTAACATAGTTCATGGTAATATTTCTCACTCTACCTATTTCATATTTTAACATGCATATACTCTCAAACATGCTTAACAACAAGGGAATAGGTAAACACAAGTCAATATATAATGGAATCACATAATTCAACATATCACAAGTTACACCAATTCCGGTTCCCTCCGATTTATTTAATCAGGCATCAACCTAGAAATTTTTCACTTCCATTAGATAGTATATTTTCATAGCTCTCTATCGGTACCAAGAACACTTAAATCGGATACGCAAAACAAAAGTTATGAATTTTTGAAGAAAACAAAATTATTAAGAAATAGCCAAATTCGCATGGCGAATCCCCCTTCGCCAGCACTTCGCCTGGCGAACCAGTGGCGAAACACCATTTTAGAAAAAAACCACAAGTTCCAGTAGCTAACAAATTTCTGTCCCCCCTATTCGCCTGGCGACTTAGGATTTTGCTTGACAAATTCCTTCTCGCCAGTACTTCGCCTGGCAAACCTGTGGCGAGACCTCATTCGCCTGGCGAGTTCTGATTCTCCTGGCGAATCGCACCAGAAACAGAATTTTTCTGCTGCGGGTTACATGGTTCCAAACCCCAAAAATTCAACCTTTCCAACCCAAACCAATGTCAAACAATCAAAACAAGTATCACCAATGTTCATATGCAAATTACTATTATACTACGCAATTTATATTTATTTTTAACCGTTAGATTCATGATTTTTAGGAAGTTTACTCATTTTCTCACAAAATCTAACCTAACTCTAAACTCAAGAAACTCTACACTTAAAGCATCTATCTAGAACCCACCTTGAATAGAGGATGATGATGAAGAAGATGAGATGATTTGGTGAAGAATGGATGATGATTCTTGATCTTGAGTTCTTTGGGTTTTCTCTTCTTTTTCCTTCCTTTCCTCTTCCTTCTCACAAACTTCTTTCTATCTTTTTCCTTCTTTGCTTCTAAGTGTGGAAAAGGGGTGGAAAGGAAATGATATAGCAAAATATCAGTAATTAGTAACACTACTAATTGTCCAAAAAGTCTCTAAAGCTCCAATAATTAAAACCTCAGAGTCAGATAATATTAATTTGATTTGCTCTGAGCTCATCGGTTTACTCTAATTATTTTATCCAATAAATTCTTAGAGTAAACCGGAACCCAGTTGATCATAATAATATTATCCAGAGTAAAATAATTTACGGGGTATTACATCCTCTCCCCCCCCCCCCCTTAAATAGAAATTTCCCACGAATTTAAAATAATTTCTTGAAAAGATGAGGATAAACTTCTTGCATCTCTGATTCCAGTTCCCAAGTTGCATCCCCCGGATGCGTCTCATCCCACTGGACCATAACAAGAGGAATCTCTTTATTCCTTAACACCTTAGTTTCTCTTCCTGTGATATGACTCGGTTGAGGCTCAAACGTTAAATCTGCTTATATCTCGATCGTATCTGGTAGAATTGGCTGAAGAGTTTCCTGAACAAACTTCCGAAGCTGAGATACATGAAAAACATCGTGCATCTCTGACAGAGAAGGCGATAAGGCTAATCTGTAAGCTACTTCACTAATTCTTTCTAAAATTTGATATAGTCCCACGTATCTCGGACTTAACTTTCGCGACTTAAACGGTCCTTTCAACCCCAACCTCGGAGTAACTTTCAAAAACATGTGATCACCCTCATCAAACTCCAAAGGTCTTCTACGGTTATCCGCATAACTTTTCTGACGATCTTGTGCTTGTTTAACTTTATCATGGATCATCCTAATCTTTTCCGTAGTATCTTGGATAATCTCTGGTCCCAAAATTCTATCTTCACCAACTTCTGCCCAACACAATGGCGTCCTACACTTCCTTCCATACAATGCCTCATAAGGAGCCATACCAATACTTGCATGATAACTTTTATTATAAGAGAACTCAATCAACGGTAAAGGTTCTATCCAATTTCCTCCACTTTCAAGTACACAAGCTCTTAACATATCTTCCATTGTTTGTATTGTCCGTTCCATCTGACTATCCGTTTGCGGATGATTCGACGTGCTCAAACACAACTTCGTTCCCATAGCTTGTTGAAAATCTCTCCAAAATCTGGAAGTAAACTTTGGATCTCTATCCGAAACAATACTAGAGGGAATACCATGCAATCTCATAATTTCTGAAATGAACAACTTTGCGAGATGACTATCCTTGTAAATAGTCTTCACGGCTAAGAAATGCGCAGATTTCGTCAACCGATCAACAATTACCCAAATAGAATCATAACCACCCCGGGCACGGGGTAATCCCACTGTGAAGTCCATAGAAATACTATCCCACTTCCACACTGGAATTTCTAAAGGTTGTAACAATCCACCCAGTCTTTGGTGCTCAATCTTCACTTGTTGGCATATCGCACACTCTGATACGTACACCGCAATATCCTTTTTCATACCGGACCACCAATAGTCCCTTTTTGAATCTTGAGACATCTTTGAAGAACCAGGATGTATAGTAAAAGCACCCTTATGCGCTTCTTCCAAAATCCTTCTTTTTAACACCACATCATCCGGAACACAAACCCTTTGGTTAAACAAAATAATTCCGTCGGTGGCCCGCACGAAACCCGGTTGTACTAACACTTCTTATAACTTCTCATCCAACCCTTGTCCTTGTTGAATTTCCTCTCTAAGAGTAGAACTGATATTAAAATTTCCCATAATTACTCAATTAGAAGTCCAAACAAATTGGAGATTGAGATCTCGAAAATTTTCCAATAAGGTAAACTCTAACATCATCAACTCCGCATTATGTAACACTTTCCTGCTCAATGCATCTGGCACTTTATTTGCTTTACCCGGGTGGTACTTTAGTTCCAAATCATAATCTTTCAAATACTCCATCCATCTTCTTTGACGCATGTTCAACTCTTTATGGTCAAAAAGATACTTTAGGCTCTTGTGGTCGATGAACATCTCAAAATGTACCCCATACAAATAATGATGCCACACATTCAGTGTAAACACAACTGCCGCCAATTCCAAATCATGCGTTGGATAATTCTCTTCATGAACTTTTAACTGTCGAGAAGCATAAGCCACCACACGACCATCTTGCATTAACACACCTCCTAATCCCATCTTTGATGCGTCACAAAATACCTCATAAGACTTGCTAGGATCAGGAATAACCAAGACATGAGAGGTCATCAATCTTTCTTTCAAACTCATAAAACTTCTTTCACAAGCCTAATCCTACTCATACAAACAATCCTTTAGAGTAAGTTTCGTCATTGGTAAAGCAAATTTAGAAAAGCCTTTGATAAACCTTCTATAATAACCTGCCAATCCCAAGAAACTTCTAACTTCAGAAACATTCTTTGGTCTCTCCCAATTAATCACTGCTTCAAGTTTTGATGGATCAACCACTACACCTCTGTGAGATATGACATGACCAAGGAAATTTACCTCCGACATCCAAAACTCACACTTACTTAACTTAGCAAAAAATTGTCTCTCTTGTAAGACAGATAAAACGATTCTTAGGTATTCTCCATGCTCTTGTAAATCACGAGAATAGATAAGAATGTCATCAATGAAAATCACCACAAAAAGGTTCAAGTAAGGTTGAAATATCCGATTCATATAATCCATAAAAACTGCAGGAGCATTTGTCACACCGAAAGGCATTACTAAAAATTGATAATGACCATAACGGGTTCTAAATGTAATCTTTGGTACATCTGAGCTCTTAACACGAATCTGATAAAAACTCGACCGTAAATCAATCTTCGAGAACACACAGGCTCCTTTCAATTAATCTAACAGATCGTCTATCCTTGGTAATGGGTATTTGTTCTTGATGGTGACCTTATTTAACTGACGGTAATCAATACACAACTGCATTCCACCATCCTTCTTCTTTACCAACAACACTAGAGCTCCCCAGGGCGAAACACTGGGTCGAACAAAATGCTTAGCCATTAACTCTTCCAATTGATCCTTTAATTCTTTTAATTCAAGTGGTGCCATCCGATACAAAGAAACCGATATTGGAGCCATTCCCGATATCAGGTCAATAGAGAATTCCATTTCCCTCTCCGGAGGAAGAGAAGTGACATCCTCGGGGAAAACTTCAGGAAACTCACAAACTACCTGTAGCGAGCGATTTTGGACGTGGTTCTTAAGCACTGTCGCTCTGGGGTACTACAGGTCGATTCATTTTTTATCCTATTAAGATGACTAAGGAAGGGAAATAGATGTCTCCAATTAACCCTGCTTGCATACTGAGTTTAAACAGATGATTATTGGTTTACAGATGCGGTTTAGATTGTGGGCTTCTCTCTGCTTATTTTGTTAAGAATGAAATGACAGGACTATTCATGGGGATTTTGGATAGGTACTGGATTTGATGTTTTTAATTAGTGTGCTCGCTAAGATTTTTCAATCTTATGCCTACGTATTCCCGTTTAACGAAACAGGGAAATCAGAGCGATCGTAGTTCCTCCTATTCTAGGGGAGGAAAAAGGTCGTTTTGGTGTCTTGTTCAAAGCCCAAGATATGAAGCTAAAGGTGTTTGTATCTTGTTCAAAGCCCAAGATGTGAAGCTGAAGGGTCTATTTGTATCTTGTTCGAAGCCCAAGATGTGAAGCTAAAGGGGTTTGACTTTAGAGAGAATTTGTCATCTCTAAAGGGGGGTATTTGGTCTGTTTGTCACAACTGTTGGGGTGACTGATTATAAAGGAGAATTACTTTAACTGGGATATGTGAATCCAGCAATGCCATAATTTTCCTTTATAGGGGATTTTAAACCTGAAGGAGAAGACTTTAACTCAGTGTAGAGCAATGCTATCTTTCCTAAGGAATTTCTCATGCTAAAAGAGGGACAGTGGCGTGGATGTAAATAATCCAGAGGCTTGCCGCTTACAGCAATTAGATGGGGGGAAAAGGAGTTGTTGATGTTTGTATACTGCGAACGAGGCACAGATTTTGATGCTAAAAGGTTGATTGACTCAACCGGGGTTTCCATATACAAAGCCTAAGAGGAGGCTATTGACCCAACAAGAGGGTGTTTTTATGTGTCTCGTACGAAGCCCGAGAGAGAGGCTAAAAGGGTTGAGTCAACTAGAGAGTGCTTTTGTACGTGTCTTGTACGAAGCCCAAGACGGAGGCTAAAGGTGTTTGACTCAACAAGAGAGTCTTTGTACCTCGTACGAAGCCCGAGATTGAGGCTGAAAATGTTTGACTCAACAAGAGAGTCTCTTATACTCAACAAGAAAGTGCTTTTATAGGTTAGCTCCGTTGGGGAGAATCATTGTACAAAGGCCAAGGGGAGGCTATTTATGCTGGTGACTATTTCAGTTTAGTGACAGATCCAGTATGTTGGATAAAGAGAAAATCAGCTCTTATGAAGGGACTGATTTAAAGGTATTGTTATGCTTTGGCACTGATCAGAGGATTGGGGTTATTTCTTGTTCTTTAAGGAAATCCAAAGGGTATTGAGACTGTCCAAGTATACGGGTGTTTTGAGAAATCGATTCTCAGATAGTGAATAATCTTTGTATGATGCCCAAGAGAAGGCTGGTATGTTGAGGGATGAAGGTTAACCCATTAACAGGTCTGACACTTGACTCAGAAAGACAGCTCTAGCAAATTGATGACTAGGTTCTGTTCCTATACCTGTAGAGGTCTCTAAGTCCTTGTACTAAGCCCAAGAGGAGGCATAAGAGCTTTTAAGAAGCCGAAGGGTCCTTGTACAACGCCCAAGAGGAGGCGGGGATGCTTTTAAGAAGCCTGTGGGTCCCCAAACCCCGAGAAGTTCAAGACATGCCATTCACCGAGAATAGATCAAGCCAGGAAAGTTCGAGAATTTGGAAGAAACTCAAGAGATGCCATTCACGGAGAAAAGATCATCTCTGGGGAGTTAGAGTTTCTTTGACAATTGTTAAGGGTGACAGTCTGAGAAAGGGTTCACCGAGAATGCTGCCTTTCACGTCTCCATATTGTTTAACCCCAAGAGGAGGGAAGGCTGTATCTGGAAATCCTATGGGGATCTAGTTTTGTTTGTATTTAAGAGTGACAAACAGGGCTTTACCTAGTGCTAGACGTAGTTGCCGGGGAAAAATCTAAATAACTATACTAATATTATACAGTTGGTATATGACAAGTATATAAAAGTTTGTGAAAGGAGACTTACAATGAGCAGCCCCACAATACAGTTATATATATATATGAAAGCGGATAAAGAATGCGGGTAAACACTTACTCGGTTGTGGAGCTTCCATGCTGTTTTGTTAGTTGTTCAACAAAGAAAGCTTTGATAACAATATTATATTCTAAATCAAAGGAGAAAGTGTTTTGAAAAGATTGTTGGAGCATACAACTCAAGGAGAGGCCAAGGGTTTTATCAATGATTGCACTGTTGTTTTGAATTTGTACAGGGACTTATACAAGTGACTGAGGCCCAAAAAGGTTTTCTGTACAAAGGGATGGGTCTTACACTCTCTCAAGAGGCCCAAAAGGGTTATTTTTGTACAAGTAATGGGGCTTACAGCTCAAGGAGAGGCCCATAAGGTTTTGTTTTAAAAGGCGACGATCACGCCGAACTTTTTGACAATATCGGGACTTATACAATACATTGAGGCCCAAAAGGTTTTAGTTTCAAAAATGGTTTTCCGAAAAAAAATTGGTACTTATTGCTCGAGGAGAGGCCTAGTTGATTTTTTTTGTTAAAAAGGTGACGATCGCGCCGTTGTTTTTGAAAATACAGTGGGTCTTATACAATGACTGAGGCCCAAAAGGTAGTGTATTTACAAAAGGGGTTGGGTCTTACACTCTATTAGAGGCCCATGGATGTTTTAAAGAAAAAGAATGAGGCTTACAACTCAAGGAGAGGCCCAATTATTTTTGTTTTCAACTGGCGATCGCGCCGAGATTTTTGAAAATGTGTTGGGACTTATACAATGACTGAGGCCCAAAAAGTTTTTGTTTCAAAGAGGGATTGGGTCTTACACTCTATTAGAGGCCCAAAGAGTTTGAAAAAGTTTGATGAGGGTTGAATTAATCAAACACCCTAATTTGTTTTCAAAATGTATTTTAATTGAATAAAATTTCAATTAAAATGATCAAAATTGTTAAACATGTGGAAAACAAATTCTGATCTTGGATTAATGTTTCAATTAAAATATTAATTCTTTACAAAAATATCAAGTATATAAAATAAATAATATTTTTGGGAGTTTTTGGGAAAATAAAATATTTTAATATTTTTGTGAATTATTAAAAAAAGAATCAAGTCAAAATCATTAAAGCTCAAAGAGAAATTAATTTTTGAATCAATTAAATAAAATCACAAAATTCAAATATTCAAATATTCAAAAATGGCGCCAAAAACATGGCAAGAACACGCGCCACCCTATGTTTCTGCAGATTTGCGTTTTCTATCCAATCTCACTGAATACTTGATGATATCATGCAATCTACATATCAATCTACTCGTTTTCACCTCACGATTATGTCTAAGGTCTTTAATTTCATTTATTTTAAACATGGAATAAGAAATCAAAGAGAAACCTCAAGAACCCTAAAATTTGCATGAAGGTTCAGAAATTCCATACACGATTCAAACAAAGCAATTGATTGAGGGAAAACACTCCATGCATGATTATGTACATATGGCCAAATTATTGTGCAGCAAAAAATGCATGGATCATAGAGTTAGAAGAGCTCATGCTTACCTCTTGCAGCTGGTGATCGTGTTTTGTGTTAGAGGTGTTACAGCTAGGTTCCAATGATGTGGATAGCTTCCCTACGTGCCAAGTGATGTGCCTGAGTGCTTGAAATGGTTTGAAACAAGCTGGAACTGAAGATGGTATCCCAACTGCAACTTGGTAAAAACCTTGAGCAGCTGGTTGGTGATTCTGAGAAATCAGTGTTCCAAATGTTGTTTAAGTGTTTGGATCACTTCTATATGATGTTTATGAGGTGTGTGTGTGTGATTGGTTTGGTTAGAATAACTCTCAAACTCAAAACCCGATAGTGACTTGCTTTGGAAGGCAATTTTGGAGTGAAAGAAGAGATTTTGAGGAAAGCATCTGTTTGATGGCTTTGGTGTACTCAAACTGATCACAAATGAGCTCTATTTATAGTATAGCAAGTTTGTTTTGCAAGTAATAGTGAATGGCAATTGCTGCATAGGTTTGGCCAATATTGAGCAATGACAATCCAAGTCTCCTCTAGCCATTGACTAGAGGTTAGGGCACAGGCTGCTGGTTCCCTTGGTCTTGGATAAGTCTTGACTGAATTCAGTTAGAAATGGCTCAGTCCATGCCACCCTGGTGCATCCATTGAATGCTCCAAAACAAAATTGGAGTCTTGTCCCCTCTTTAGGGATTTCTAGGTTTGGCATGCTATTTTTGGTTCCAAAGACTTGGGAGGCTTGGGATCAGAGTTGGTTCCTCCTTGGTCTCCCCTTGAGGTGTTCAGATGGACAAGTGTGTTTGTCATTTGCACAAATTTGGCAAATCGAGCAAAATACACAAATCTGCCTTGCTTTGACAGTTTTCAGCAAGGCAAGTTGCCATTGTCATATCTCATGGCTCAAGTTGAATTTGATGGAGTTCTTGGCCATTTTGGAAGCCCTCATATGATACAACAACTGTTTGATCATAATTGGTTTTGATACTTTTTGGATCCAAGTGAAAAATGCCCCTACATTTGGAAGAAAGTAAGGCAGATTCTGACTTAGTGAAAATTTCACTAAGTGTTGGAAAAAAGTGACATTTTCACTTTTTGTGATTTTGATCATTCCATAACTTAAAATCCATGAGGAATTGGAATGAGTTGTGTTTGAAGCTTTTGTAGAGGGCCATGATAGATACAAATCCAGCTTTGGATGGGGAAAAATGGCCATGTGGTTTAGGAGTTATGATCCTCCAAAGTTGGTACCCTAGCCACTTTGTTCCAACACTTAGAAAAATTTCTAAGTTTTTATGGCTACCCTTTTTACAAGTTATTTTCTTGATTTTTCTTGATGAATGTTGATTCAAATCACACATTAACATCATTTTAGGGTTAAGGAACCATAATTGTGAAAAATCTCAAAAATTCAAAGTTGACTTTTGTGTCAAGTTGACTTTTTGTCAGATGAATTCCAAATTGTGTGATTCTCGATGAAATCAAGTCCTTGACCTAAATCAAACTTGATGGATTACTTTCATAGGTGTTATAGGGTGTATTGAATCATGTCTTAGGGTTTAGGAGCATGTCCTGGTCAAAAGTCAAAGGGACATTTGACTTTTCCTGCGAAACCCTAATTGTGGTTCTGATGAAATTGAAACTTGTTGCTCAAGCTTCTTGGACCAATCCATTGTTGCAAATGGATCAATATGGTGTGTTAGGGACCCTCAAATCATCTCTTGAGGTCTTGGCTCATGATTTGTCCCAAAAGTCAACTTAGGGGTGAATTAGGTCAAGAAACCCTAATTCCTGATTTTTAGTGAATGCATCCCCTGAGGCTAAATTGACTTGATGATGGGTCTATGAGGTCCCATGGAGTAACTCAAGTTATGCTTTGAAGCATTGGCTCATGCCCAGGGGAAAATTTCCATCTGGAGGCCCTGGTCGACCAAAACCCTAATTTGGTGACACTGGCGATCTTAAGGCTTGATCCACTTAGAAGGTTGCAGCCTTGTGCTTAATCCTTGATGTGGGAGTCCTCTTGATCCCTTGTGGATGTTTGAGAGGTTAGACAAGTTGAAGGTCATGTCATTCCTTGATTGATCCTTTGTCTAAGAGCTATGAGAGGGCTTGAAACCCTAAGCTTGATTGTAGTGGATGCTCACCCATCTTTGGGGAGACTAATGAGGCATGATGGATTACCCATATTGTGGTGATGATTTGCATAATGATGGAAAATGTTAGTGGTCAAAATTTGGGGTATGACACTACCAGAATACTCAAAACTTGAAAGTTTCTACTCTTCTCCTTAGTGAGAATCAAAAGAACAGATTTTTCCTCCTCAAACAAGAAATTTATCATTCCAACCGTACCTTCTAAAATAGTAGTCAACACATCCTTCGGGGTAGCCTCTACGGATGGAATAATGATTAGCTTTTCTTCACAACCGATAAATACCTAATTAGCTGAAAGCCAATCCCTTCCCAAAACAACATCCACTTTCTTAAGCGGCAAACAAATCAGATCAATCTGAAAAACTCTTCCATCCACAGATAAAACACAATTTTCGCACATTAAAGGTGTTTCAACTATCTCATCCAAGGAAGTAGTAACCACCATGAGTGGAGACAACGGAACCGCTTGCAACCTAAGTCACTTTACACATTGCATCGATACAAAAGAGTGTGTAGCTCCACAATCAAATAACACAAAACAAGGATGTCCATTAACGAAACATGTACCAGCAATCAAAGAGTTGTCACCCTTTGCTTTCCTCGCATCCAAGGTATATACCCGGCCGGTATTCTTTTCTTGCGCTTGAGTCCTATTCTGAGGACAATCCATCGCTACATGGCCCACCTTATTACCCTGATAATACTTTATTCCTCTGAAACTGCATTTACCGTGATGATTCCTCCCACAAGTGCAGCATACCGGAGGCACACTAGTCCTGGAACTCTGAACTTGTTTCCCTTTAAAAGCTTGTTGTCTCGGTCTAAATTGTTGATTTGATCTTCCACGTTCACCTTGATTTAACCTACTTAATTCCCCTTCTGCTTGCACTTTCTTCAAGCTATGTTCTTCCACGTAGCACTGCCTTAACAATTCGGCATAGCTAGTGAACTCCCTCTGAGACACGCTATGTGAAATTTCAGTCCTCAAACCAAAAAGAAACTGATCAATCTTCCAACTCTCGTCCGAAGCATACATAGCCTGCCTAGAATAAGCAGCCATAACCTCAAACCTCTCCGCATAAGCAGCCACAGTCAAGTTACCCTGTCTCAACTGTTGAAACTCGAATTCTTTCTGAGTCCTTAAGGAACTTGGGAAATACTTCTCCATAAAATTTATCTTAAACTGCTCCCAGACCTTGGGTACCTCTTGAATAGTCATCAAGGCTGAGGCACTCTCCCACCACCTCATGGCATGACCCTTCAACAAGTGAGAAGCAAAAACCACCTTATTTTCCTCACTACACTGGACTATTAAGAAAATTCTCTCCATACCGGTTATCCACTCGTGATCCTTTACAGGATCTAGCCCTCCCTGAAATTCCAGAGGATTCATACGAATGAAATCCCTAAAGCTTCCACCTGTAACTTCTGGAACAACCACTGGAGGATGAAGACCCCCAGCCATTTGTTGTACCATTTATTGCATAAACTAATTCTGTTGTGGTTGCATCTGCTACAGAAACTGAGGCCATGGAACATTTTCCTCGTCGCCTGGCGGATTAGTCCCTGTCGGAGTGGTTCTGGGTCTACCACGATTATTTCTGCGCCCGTCAGCCATGTTCCTAAATGTCATACAGATAGGATTAAGTTGATCAGGCTCAATACCATAAATATAACACGTAAGACCAATGGCGACACAACGCATATGAAACGGAAAGAAAATACTTATACTATTTCATGGATAGGTCGAGGATACGACCTGCTCTGCTACCAACTGTAACGGCCCTATATATATACATACATCAAAGCATATATTATACATGAATTTCACGTTTGGTACTGAAATATACAAGTCCCTAGTAAACACATTATACATATACATGCCCAAAAATCACCTAATACAAAAAAACTATGGCATAATATATATATACGATGTTCCAAAGATAAATACTAAGAAATAGATCGACGAGAATCTCAAAAATTCCACAACGGAAGCCTTGCCACCTCCAAAAGCCAAGATAGTAAGGAAAGTCAAACAACTTTATCCTTACCCTTCGCCGAACCTGTGGTACCTGTAATATAATCAACAACATGGGGTGAGATACATCAAATCTCAGTGAGTTCCCTATCTTATAGGTCCTCTCCGCTTTACAAGGTTGTATCACACCTAAATCAAGTCAAAAGGGAAGGGAAGTGACCTTGAGTACTCACACACACTATATGGATCCATGTTCATGAGTCGCTTTAACTCACAATATCACTAATCGATAACCTTACCAAGGCATCCCCTTTTCCCGTCCGCTTCTACGTCTAGAAGTCGACCCGAGTCATGGATCCTTGTAGTTACTTGGCATACGAAATGGATTCGGGATCATCAGCCTGTTAACCGTGAACCGTCACTTCTCATGGCCTGTTAACCATCACAAGTCTCTTTACCATATAGGCTCCATTCGTACTACACGCAGAAATCAAACCTGCCAAGTAATTATGCATACGTTTCAGAGGAGCTCGAGACTCATGAAACTGCATCTCAAGTGAAACGGTTATGATTACGTGATCATAAACACAATGCAATTATATTCGACAATCACAAGGCCACATTCGCCTTAAGACCTCTTTTGTCTTTTCTAAAATAAACACAATCAAACATGATCCATACTAGTGTAAATCTTTCCATACCATTCGATAATAGACGCACGCCTCGGCCTCTCTTGCACGAGCATCGTCGTTATGTTATTCCACAATTTCCTAGCCGTTACTAGGTTCTAACATAGTTCATGGTAATATTCCTCACTCTACCTATTTCATATTTTAACATTCATATACTCTCAAACATGCTTAACAACAAGGGAATAGGTAAACACAAGTCAATATATAATAGAATCACATAATTCAACATATCACAAGTTACACCAATTTTGGTTCCCTCCGATTTATTTAATCGGGCATCAACCTAGAAATTTTCCACTTCCATTAGATATAGTATTTTCATAACTCTATATCGGTACCAAGAACACTTAAATCGGATACACGAAACAAAAGTTATGAATTTTTGAAGAAAATAAAATTATTGAGAAACAGCCAAATTCGCCTCGCGACTTAAGAATTCGCCTGACGAATCCCCCTTCGCCAGCACTTCTCCTGGTGAACCAGTGGCTAAACACCATTTTAGAAAAAATACCACAAGTTCCAGTAGCTAACACATTTCTGTCTCCCCCTATTCACCTAGCGACTTAGGATTTCGCCTGGCGAATTCCTTCTCGCCAGCACTTCGCCTGGAGAACCTGTGGCGAGACCCCATTCGCCTGGCGAATCGCACCAGAAACAGAATTTTTCTGCTGCGGGTTACATGGTTCCAAAACCCAAAAATTCAACTTTTCCAACCCAAACCAAGGTCAAACAATCAAAACAAGTATCACCAATGATCATATGCAAATTACGATTATACTACACAATTTATATCGATTTTTAACCGTTAGATTCATGATTTTTAGCAACTTTACTCATTTTCTCACAAAATCTAACCTAACTCTAAACTCAAGAAACTCTACACTTAAAGCATCTATCTAGAACCCACCTTGAATAGAGGATGATGATGAAGAAGATGAGATGATTTGGTGAAGAATGGATGATGATTCTTGATCTTGAGTTCTTTGGGTTTTCTCTTCTTTTTCCTTCCTTTCCTCTTCCTTCTCACAAACTTCTTTCTATCTTTTTCCTTCTTTGCTTCTAAGTGTGGAAAAGGGGTGGAAAGGATATGATATAGCAAAATATCAGTAATTAGTAACACTACTAATTGTCCAAAAAGTCTCTAAAGCTCCAATAATTAAAACCTCAGAGTCAGATAATATTAATTTGATTTGCTCTGAGCTCATCGGTTTACTCTAATTATTTTATCCAATAAATTCTTAGAGTAAACCGGAACCCAGTTGATCATAATAATATTATCCAGAATAAAATAATTTACGGGGTATTACAGAGACTATGCATGTGTCATACCCCAAATTTGTCCTACCTGTTTGTATACTTTCATCTGTACATCCATCCACTAACCAATCATCCAGAAAAATCCAAAAATATGTTGTCTTCAACTTCATCTCTCTTCTATCCATCTAACCTTTTCTATTATCCACAATCCATAACTTGTTTTTAAAAAAAAAGAAGTAAGAGACCTTTTCGTTACAAAAATCCAATTCATGTTTAAGATCTATTTCTTTCCATTTTAAATTCAAACCCATTCATAATCCATTTCAAGTCTATTTTATCCATAATATCCATATCCAATTTCCATCCATTGTTAAAAAAAAACTCTACAAAAAAAGCTCAAAGAAAGGCCCATTTCCATTACTTCATAAAATTAAATCACAAAAAATTTACAAATAAAAAGCCCAGATTTTTGAGCCCATGAACATTAATTCTTAACTTTCAACATCAAACCATGAAACCATTTCACACATCACCAGGCGGAGGAAATCTTCAACATCCATCTTGGCCATGACCCACAAACCATACCACGCAGGAAAGTACCACCATACACCAACCATATCCCAAAAAATCTCTCTGCTATCACAAGGGACAGAGCAATACTCGTACGAACTTCACAGCCTGGCTCACACAACAAGCCAAAACACTATTACCAATAACCTACTACAAAACCTCTCACCAAACCACGACCTACGTATCTGCCGCACCAACAACGACATGTCAAGCAGAAACAAACAATTTTCTTGTACTTCTAAGCGTGGTGAACAAGTCTGATTTTCATTTTAAGAAGAGGAGAACAGCAACATAGGGGGGAAGAGAACGATTGAAAAAAAGAGAGCAAGAATAGATAATAAAAACCTCTGTAAAATTTGATCTTCAAATAAAAAAAAACCCTAGCCGCAACACTAACCTTCCTCAACCATCCTTAAACCCTCCTTCAATCGCCCACAAATCGGAGACCACACAAAACCTTCTCATCACCCTTCAATCCCACATATAAAAGCAGAACCCTTTCATTCTTCTGAAAAAGAAAAATCGACCCATAACCTCTCTTTCACCAAAACTTCCTTCAATAGAACCACCACTCTCCAACCGCACAACAACCCTCCGCCGGAATCTGCCCCTCAACATTCAACACAAGCCATAATTGACCTCCACCTCTCCACTCTCTAACCGTCAACCTTCAACCTCGTTCAACAAAAAAAAATCAACCCAAACTCCCATTCATAAAACCGCAACAACAACCATCACCCCTTCAACACAAAATAAAAAAAAAACAAAGAATGAGGAGATGAATTGAAAACAAGATGGAAGGACTGTAAACCCCAAAATAAGAACCGAGTGAAGGAGAAGGGGAGAGAGAGATCGAAAACTTAGAAAAGGGAAATCGAACCTAGAGTGAGATCGACGAGAAAGGTTGGAGCGATTTCGTTCGGATTGTCTTGTTGATTTTTTTTTGTAGCCTTCGATTTATTTATTTTTGGCGTATGAGTGGAGAGGGAGGACCTAGCTTTTCTCCTTTTGACTTTTTCTCTGTTTGTTTTGTTTTTAAAGCTTTTTAGACAAAATGGAAGTTGGTGAGGGTGGAATACGGTTTGGAATTTCTAGCATACGGTTTCAAATATAGCTTGTTTCCTTTTATTGTAAAACCGTGTTAGTTTTTGGGCTTATAGGAGCCTGTAGCGCCTTGTCCTTTCCACCTTCTTTGACCGTTTGGAAGGGTGATGAATGGGCTCAAAGCCCATAAGGATTCACACATCCTTTTCAATTCTTGTGCCCCAACCTTTTCTTTTTTTTATGTCATTTTCTTTGATCTTTTTCATTTGATAATCAAGTTTCTATCCTTTATTTTGATAATCATCATTTCCTTTTTTTTTTCATTTTAATTTTGTTTTCAATATTAACTTTTTGGGCCAATGATAAGATAAAACTCTTGATTTGTTGATTTTCTTTAATAGATCTAAATCTTGATTTATATGAGGCCTACCCTTTTTTATTTCGATTTTCATTTATATTCATTTGTATTCACCATTCATTTATTTTTATTTCAATTTATTTATCACTTTATTTAGATTGTATTTCTTTTTTAGCATTTTTATTCATTTTGGTCAATGAAAACCAAAATATCAAGATTTATCAAGTTTTGATTTTAAATCTTGATAAAGGTGAGACCTTTATTATTTTTATTGTCATTTTCAATTTTTATTTCATTTTATTATTTATTCATTATTTTTTATTCATTTTGGGTCAATGAAAGTCAAAAATCCGATTATCAATTTATCGATTAAATCGAGATTAAGACGAGACCAACTTTCTTTTTATATCGATATTATACCTTGTCAATTCTATATCGATTATATCGTTGTACATATTGTATCATGTTCATATTCATTTCATTCGCTCACCCTTAATCGAAAACAATTAACAACTATCGCAACCATAAAAAATGAACATGAGCGGACTGTGGTTATGATCATTTGCTCGACGCGCATTCAAGGCTTAGTTTAGGACACTTTGCACACACACGGCTTCCTCTTGGGCTACCTTACAACGAGACCATTTATTTCTGTCAACACTTGTAATTTACATGTATCCCTCCCCCATTCCGATGTACGCATTTAATATTGTTTTGATTGTGGTTTGTTTACTAGGAGCACCCCTAGGGACTAGCATAGGCAACCCATTTTCAAACCAAAACCTCGATTCGTCGTCGAGACATTTTTTCAAACTAATTCTCGATTCGTCGTCGAGCCATTTTCAAATGAACCATTTTCAAACCAAAACCTCGATTCGTTGTCGAGACGTTTTTTCAAACAACCCATTTTCAAACTAATTCTCGATTCGTCGTCAAGCCATTTTCAAACGAACCATTTTCAAACCAAAACCTCGATTCGTCGTCGAGACATTTTTTCAAACAACCCATTTCCAAACTAATTCTCGATTCGTCGTCGAGCCATTTTCAAAAGAACCATTTTCAAACCAAAACCTCGATTCGTCGTCGAGATATTTTTTCAAACAACCCATTTTCAAACTAATTCTCGATTCGTCGTCGAGCCATTTTGAAACGAACCATTTTCAAACCAAAACCTCGATTCGTTGTCGAGACGTTTTTTCAAACAACCCATTTTCAAGCTAATTCTCGATTCGTCGTCAAGCCATTTTCAAACGAACCATTTTCAAACCAAAACCTCGATTCGTCGTCGAGACATTTTTTCAAACAACCCATTTCCAAACTAATTCTCGATTCGTCGTCGAGCCATTTTCAAAAGAACCATTTTCAAACCAAAACCTCGATTCGTCGTCGAGACATTTTTTCAAACAACCCATTTTCAAACTAATTCTCGATTCGTCGTCGAGCCATTTTCAAACGAACCATTTTCAAACCAAACCCTCGATTCGTCGTCGAGACATTTTCAATCAACCTCAAACCAAATCCTTTTCAAACCAAACTCTTTTCATGACAAATAAACCCTTGATCCAATGTCAAGGGGATTTTCATAATTAAACTCCGAAAACAATTAACAACTATCGTAACTCTTTTAAGATGAAAAATGGGGGTTCAAGTCTTTGATCTTCCTTCGATTGTTTGGGTGCGAGTTTTCTTACTCGTGTGTGAGCAATTGACGCCTCTTCTTTTAATAAATCAACTCCTTTTCAAAATAACCAAGCGCATACAATAAACCCTTGATCCCACATCAAGCGGATTTTCACAAATAAACCTCAAAACGACTAACAACTATCGAAACACTTTCAAGGTGAAAAATGGGGGTTCAAGTATTTGATCTTCCTTTGATTGTTTGGGTGCGAGTTCTCTTACTCGTGTGTGAGCAATTGACGCCTCTTTAAAACTCAACCACCTTAGATGAAAAAGAGAGAGAGCCAAATCTTTGACTCACTCTCCCGATTACTTGGGCCCGAGGAATCTTTCTTAAGTTCAAATAATCGTCATCTAAACCAACCCAACTCTCCCTCCTCTTTCGTGGGCGTACCACGAACTACGACTGCTCTGATTCTTTATTCTCATCTGAGTAAAGATACGTAGGCATAAGATTGCGATAATCTTGGCGATCTACCTTTTTCTTTTTCCCGTTTGTGTCCACACTTTTTCTTTTTCCCCGTTTGCGTCCACACTACCATCTTTTTCCGTCAAACCCCGTAGTCAAACTACGATTGCTCTGATTCCTCATTCTCATCCGAATGAGCATACGTAGGCCTGAGGTCACAATGATCTTGCCGAGCACCCTATCCTTAAACCACCCCATTTTTCCTTAGCATCTTTTCCCTTTTATCCTACCGTTTTGCATTTATTTTTTAGAAGAAAACAAACAAGCTTAGCTAACGAGTTTCGCGATTCGAATCAAGAGGTTCCCGTTGAGTACAACGGACGCGAGGGGGTGCGCGTACCTTCCCTTCACGTAACCGACTCCCGAACCCAGAATGTGGTTGCGACGACCATGTTCTTATCCCTTCCTTAAATGTTTTCTCTATATTTTCCTTTCCCTCTTTTGGGATAAATAAAGTTCGGTGGCGACTCTGTCGAACAATTTTCCGCGCCTTTCGTGCGAGGGTCGTATTTTCGATGAATTTTCGAGGTGTGACAGCTGGCGACTCTGCTGGGGAATATTTGCTCCATGCAAGAGAGATTCGAGCCTATCTTGATTCGAATCGCTAGCTCTTTAGCTTTGTTTATTTATTTTCTTCTCGTTTGCTTATTTACTTGTGTTACCTTTTATGGCATTATTGGGATGTTCTGACATTGGGAACTTTATGAGATGGCTCTACACCCGAGTCGAGAAAAACCCTAGGATTAGGATGGTGGTTGTGTAGTGTAGGCTTGCGTGGTCTCTTCCGCGTGAGTTGAAGCGAAAACCACCGCTTGGAGTAGATTCCCTTGGAGATATTATTGTTGTGGTGAATCTTTGCCATGGTGGTAATACTTTCGAGGTGGGTCGTTGATCCCAAGGACCATTAACCCATTTACCCATGGTGGTTGGTAGCGTTAATTCTATGTGAGTTAATGCGAACGCCCCAATCAGATGAGATCCCTCAAATGTATTACTTCCTGACAGTAATATTTTTGACCTCGATCTAAGATTCTGAGAATCATATTTAGAACCCGTGTATTGATGGTTGTGTAGTGGGCGCCTCCGAGGAATCTTTCTCGTGGGGAAGAAATGAAGACCTCACCTAGACGAGATTATTTCGTGGATATTATAGTCGGACAAATCTTTGTCTTGGTTATAATGTTTTCGAAATATATCCATAACTCTAGGCACCTACCCGTCTTAGAAACCTACCCATGGGCATTCTTCCTAGTTGTGGTTCTTGACCCGTCATCTCCAGCCAACCGCATAACTGTTTGAAACTGTTTGATCCTGCGATCCTGGATCTTGTATCTTACATTGCATCTCATATCATTGCACTGCATTGCATCTGTTATGCATCTTGCATTGCATTTCAACCTCAGAATCTCACCTCAACTTCCTTCATAACCAGCAAATCAAGCCGATTCCTCGACACTAGTACGCAACTCGAGCCAAAAGCAGACGAATGTTTAATCATATCCAACAAGACCATGATGCCACATGTACAGGCAGGATCATCAGTCATTGAAGGGGTTGCCAAAGACAAGCAAAATAGTCTCCAACTCTGAACAAGCCAGTTCAAGCATCAATCAAGTCAAGACAGGAAGATCAGTTCCTCGAAGAAGTCAGTCATGTTGCCATCCCATCATTTCGCATCCTTGTACTTTGTCTTTGTTTGTTCAAGTATTGTTTACTTCAAACATTGTCGTTGGTATTTGGTTTTCTTAATGTAGTGATTATGCATGTTTTGAATTTGTTATGTCGTATTCACTCATTTCTTCCATTTACGGCAAATCACCGACACATTTATCCACTTCACTCTTTATATCAAACTGTTGTTAGCAATGATTGGAGGGAGGATGATGACAATGAAATACTCATAATTGATGATGGTATGCTTTCGGATAAAATCCTGCCAATGATGTACAGGCATTGTTTCAACCCCCAAACACTGGAGAGACAAGGAGTTAATCCCTAGTAAACCACTTCGAGCCTAGAAGTAGTAGTTTCCTTCGGATATTCGAACCCTCACACTCAACCTGGGGCAGGGTAGTGTTCAGTTAATCCCAATTACGCACCCGAATCACAAAGCAAAATTCCATAAGACATGATGGTTGTTCATCAATACCCATGACTTGGCAGTCACAATCATCCAAGAAAAATCAAAAAATAAAAAAAATTAAAAGCCTGCTAAGTCGAACACCTCAAAGGAGACTTAGGCAAAAAATCAAGGCTACCCTGATGGACTCGAAAAGCAAAATCAGTCCATGCAAAAGATAGGGATCAAAAAACAAAAGAGGCCCTCGAACCCTCAACAAAAACAAAATAAGATTCAGTGACCACCAAATCAAAACCAAAGGGTCACTGACATCCACCAAAAACAAAATAAGGTGACTGCTAGTTCGGGCAAACCTTGAGTCATTGCTCTTACACCGTCAACCCTTTTGGAATACAAACATGTGCAAATTTAACGGAACGTAGGACTGGAGATCATCACGAAGAAGGGGTGGGTTCAAATCATACTTTGAGCCTAATATCCTTTGTTTCATAAACCGTAAACCAGACCATGTTACAACCCTCGAAAGACCTAATTGAGGCGAAGTTTATTCTGAAAGCATACTATCGCAAGGTTGTGTAAACTGACTCCCCATATTTGCTAATCTTCAGCATTGGTGTCATTCTTCTTGCTATATCTTTCACGCCATCAAAATCAGCACACGTTTGGGCTAATGGTCCATTCGTCTCACTATCACGACACTCCAATAAACGACTCTTTTTCAAAACTTGCATGAGTATTGCATTAAGATTATCATTTGTGAATGTGCAATTTTAACTGCAAATCAGTGCTAGACATCAAAGACATTCCAACAAGGGACGATCAAAGGGGAATTTAAATTTTCAATGGTGTCAATCCGAAGCAAGACTCCCCCAAAACCCTCAGGCTGGGGCAAACCCTTCAACAGCTCAATCAGGGGCAAGTCATCTCAAAACACGTCAAAGCTTAAAAGATCAAATCCTTTCAGAGCTGGTTAATCAGGGGAAAACCATTACTATGTTCAGACTGGGGAAAGATCCATCGCAGCAGGCAGATCCCTTTGTATCTTCAAGTTGGTCAAGCAGGCTACCCTGATCATCAAGCACGAGTTGTGAAGTCATCTTCGTCTGCATCAATCATGGCGTCTTCAACGAACTGAGTGTCGAGGAAATCAAATCCCTCCCACCGCCCAAAAGTCCAATCCGCATTGGCAACTACCAAAAGTCCACCATGCTGGCGCCTCCAAACATATCCAATCACCCTTCTGCAATCATGTGCATCATCCGCATCGCATTCATCATCATAAACATCATTAACATCATATGTATACCAAAAACTATGTCATACTTCCCCAACACTTGCGTCTTCGCGCGTCAGCATTTGCATTGCGCATCATTACAAAACCAAGCATTCATACATGTGTGAGATCCAGGATCAATCTCGAGACTGCAAGATGACCTTCAGCCCAGGCAGGGGCATCTTTATCAAATCCGTGGACGTTCTTCACAAAGTTATTCCAAGACGATCTTCAGCCCAGCCAGGGGCATCTCCTGCAAATCCGTGGGCGTTCCTCACAAAGTTTTCAACCTTTTGTTGTTGAGGTTGTCATCCTCACCCCAACCAATAAACATTCCTCCGAGTCAGTGGGCGTTCCTCATTGAATCTTTTCTTCAAGTCGAACTACGACTGCCCTGATTCTTTATTCTCGTCCGAGTAAAGATACGTAGGCACAAGATTGCATAGATCTTGGCGAGTTACCTTCTCCTTTTTTCGTTGTTACATCCTCCATTTTTCACTGTCTCCTTTTCCTTTTCGTGGGCTCTCCTCATTGATTTCTTTACTTCAACCTTTGTGTGTGTGCCCTATTATCCCGTCGGTAATAGCAGGCTGTGTTGTGTGCCCTATTATCTCGTCGGTAATAGCAGGCCGTGTTGTGTGCCCTATTATCTCGTCGATAATAGCAGGTTGTGTTGTGTGCCCCATTATCTCGTCGATAATAGTAGGCTGTGTTGTGTGCCCTATTATCTCGTCGGTAATAGCAGGCCGTGTTGTGTGCCCTATTATCTCGTCGGTAATAGCAGGCTGTGTGTGTGTGCCCTATTATCTCGTCGATAGTAGCAGGCTGTGTTGTGTGCCCTATTATCTCGTCGGTAATAGCAGGCTGTGTGTGCCCTATTATCTCGTCGGTAGTAGCAGGCTTTGTGTGTGTGCCCTATTATCTCGTCGGTAATGGCAGGCTGTGTTGTGTGCCCTATTATCTCGTCGATAATAGCAGGTCGTGTTGTGTGCCCTATTATCTCGTCGATAATATCAGGCTGTGTGTGTGTGCCCTATTATCTCGTCGGTAATAGAAGGCTGTGTGTGTGTGCCCTATTATCTCGTCGGTAATAGTAGGTTTTGACCTCTTTTCCATCCTTTTGGTGGAAGGGTCTGTGTGCGTGTGTGCCCTATTATCTCGTCGGTAATAGCAGGTTTTGACCTCATTTTCATCCTTTTGGTGGAAGGGTCTGTGTGTGTGTGTGCCCTATTATCTCGTCGGTAATAGCAGGTTTTGACCTCATTTTCATCCTTTTGGTGGAAGGGTCTGTGTGCGTGTGCGCCCTATTATCTCGTCGGTAATAGCAGGTTTTGACCTCATTTTCATCCTTTTGGTGGAAGGGTCTGTGTGCGTGTGTGCCCTATTATCTCGTCGGTAATAGCAAGCTTTGACCTCATTTTCACCCTTTTGGTGGAAGGGTCGGTGTGCGTGTGTGCCCTATTATCTCGTCGGTAATAGCAGGCTTTGACCTCATTTTCATCCTTTTGGTGGAAGGGTCTATGTGCGTGTGTGTCCTATTATCTCATCGGTAATAGCAGGTTTTGACCTCATTTTCATCCTTTTGGTGGAAGGGTCTGTGTGCGTGTGTGCCCTATTATCTCGTCGGTAATAGCAGGCGTCGACCTCATTTTCATCCTTTTGGTGGAAGGGTCCTTGTGTGTGTGTGTTCACTATCATCCTTTTGGTGATAGGTGTGTCTTCCTTTTGGTGTCGGATTTCTCGTATTTTAACTTCCCAATCCTTTTCTTTCTATCGGACAAATTTGTGGTTTTTTTTATATCTAATTGACTTATACCTCGATAGAACGAACACCGCATCAATTCATCTTACTTGGTTTAAGGATATTAGATAGGGGCATCTGTCATACCCCAAATTTATCCTACCTGTTTGTATACTTTCATCTGTACATCCATCCACTAACCAATCATCCAGAAAAGTCCAAAAATATGTTGTCTTCAACTTCATCCCTCTTCTATCCATCTAACCTTTTCTATTATCCACAATCCATAACTTGTTTTTAAAAAAAAAGAAGTAAGAGACCTTTTCGGTACAAATATCCAATTCATGTTTAAGATCTATTTCTTTCCATTTTAAATTCAAACCCATTCATAATCCATTTCAAGTCTATTTTATCCATAATATCCATATCCAATTTCCATCCAAAAAATATTATTACAGTTCATTTCACTCATTGTTAAGAAAAAAACTCTACAAAAAAAGCTCAAAGAAAGGCCCATTTCCATTACTTCATAAAATTAAATCACAAAAAATTTACAAATAAAAAGCCCAGATTTTTGAGCCCATGAACATTAATTCTTAACTTTCAACATCAAACCATGAAACCATTTCACACATCACCAGGCAGAGGAAATCTTGAACATCCATCTTGGCCATGACCCACAAAACCATACCACGCAGGAAAGTACCACCATACACCAACCATATCCCAAAAAATCTCTCTGCTATCACAAGGGACAGAGCAATACTCGTACGAACTTCACAGCCTGGCTCACATAAAAAGCCAAAACACTGCTACCAATAACCTGCTACAAAACCTCTCACCAAACCACGACCTGCGTATCTGCCGCACCAGCAACGACATGTCAAGCAGAAACAAACAATTTTCTTGTACTTCGAAGTGTGGTGAACAAGTCTGATTTTCGTTTTAAGAAGAGGAGAACAACAACATAGGGGGGGAGAGAACGATTGAAAAAAAGAGAGCAAGAATACATAATAAAAACCTTTGCAAAATTTGATCTTCAAATAAAAAAAAACCTTAGCCGCAACACTAACCTTCCTCAACCATCCTTAAACCCTCCTTCCATCGCCCACAAACCGGAGACCACACAAAACCTTCTCATCACCCTTCAATCCCACATATAAAAGCAAAACCCTTTCATTCTTCTGAAAAAGAAAAATCGACCCATAACCTCTCTTTCACCAAAACTTCCTTCAACAGAACCACCACTCTGCAACCGCACAACAACCCTCAGCCAGAATCCGCCCCTCAACATTCAACACAAGCCATAATTGACCGCCATCTCTCCACTTTCTAACCGTCAACCTTCAACCTCGTTCAACAAAAAAAAATCAACCTAAACTCCCATTCATAAAACCACAACAACAACCATCACCCCTTCAACACAAAATAAAAAAAAATAAAGAATGAGGAGATGAATTGAAAACAAGACGGAAGGACTGTAAACCCAAAAACAAGAACCAAGTGGAAGAGAAGGGGAGAGAGAGATCGAAAACTTAGAAAAGGGAAATCGAACCTAGAGTGAGATCGACGAGAAAGATTGGAGCGATTTCGTTCGGATTGTCTTGTTGATTTTTTTTTGTAGCCTTCGATTTATTTTTTTTTGGCGTATGAGTGGAGAGGGAGGACCTAGCTTTTCTCCTTTTGACTTTTTCTCTGTTTGTTTTGTTTTTAAAGCTTTTTAGACAAAATGGAAGTTGGTGAGGGTGGAATACGGTTTGGAATTTCTAGTATACGATTTCAAATATAGCTTGTTTCCTTTTATTGTAAAACCGTGCTTGTTTTTGGGCTTATAGGAGCCTGTAGCGCCTTGTCCTTTCCACCTTCTTTGACCGTTTGGAAGGGTGATGAATGGGCTCAAAGCCCATAAGGATTCACACATCCTTTTCAATTCTTGCGCCCCAACCTTTTCTTTGTTTTATGTCATTTTCTTTGATTTTTTTCATTTGATAATCAAGTTTCTATCCTTTATTTTGATAATCATCATTTCCTTTTTTTTTTCATTTTAATTTTGTTTTCAATATTAACTTTTTGGGCCAATGATAAGATAAAACTCTTGATTTGTTGATTTTCTCTAATAGATCCAAATCTTGATTTATATGAGGCCTACCCTTTTTTATTTCGATTTTCATTTATATTCATTTGTATTCACCATTCATTTATTTTTATTTCAATTTATTTATCACTTTATTTAGATTTTATTTCATTTTTAGCATTTTTATTCATTTTGGTCAATGAAAACCAAAATATCAAGATTTATCAAGTTTTGATTTTAAATCTTGATAAAGGTGAGACCTTTATTATTTTTATTGTCATTTTATTATTTATTCATTATTTTTTATTCATTTTGGGTCAATGAAAGTCAAAAATCTGATTATCAATTTATCGATTAAATTAAGATTAAGACGAGACCAACTTTCTTTTTATATCGATATTATACCTTGTCAATTCTATATCGATTATATCGTTGTACATATTGTATCATGTTCATATTCATTTCATTCGCTCACCCTTAATCGAAAACAAGTAACAACTATCGCAACCATAAAAAACGAACATGAGCGGACTGTGGTTATGATCATTTGCTCGACACGCATTCAACGCTTAGTTTAGGACATTTTGCACACACATGGCTTCCTCTTGGGCTACCTTACAATGAGATCATTTATTTCTGTCAACACTTGTAATTTACATGTATCCCTCCCCCATTCCGATGTTCGCATTTAATATTGTTTTGATTGTGGTTTGTTTACTAGGAGCACCCCTAGGGACTAGCATAGGCAACCCATT
Organism: Lathyrus tuberosus; assembly: GCA_022829125.1. Classification (NCBI taxonomy): domain Eukaryota; kingdom Viridiplantae; phylum Streptophyta; class Magnoliopsida; order Fabales; family Fabaceae; genus Lathyrus; species Lathyrus tuberosus. The sequence goes on along the minus strand of JALAZF010000915.1, from coordinate 975,425 downwards.
TTCAAACCAAAACCTCGATTCGTCGTCGAGACATTTTTTCAAACTAATTCTCGATTCGTCGTCGAGCCATTTTCAAACGAACCATTTTCAAACCAAAACCATGATTCGTCGTCGAGACATTTTTTCAAACAACCCATTTTCAAACTAATTCTCGATTCGTCGTCGAGCCATTTTCAAACGAACTATTTTCAAACCAAACCTCGATTCGTCGTCGAGACATTTTTTCAAACAACCCATTTTCAAACTAATTCTCTATTCGTCGTCGAGCCATTTTCAAAAGAACCATTTTCAAACCAAAACATCGATTCGTCGTCGAGACATTTTTTCAAACAACCCATTTTCAAACTAATTCTCGATTCGTCGTCGAGCCATTTTCAAACGAACCATTTTCAAACCAAACCCTCGATTCGTCGTCGAGACATTTTCAATCAACCTCAAACCAAATCCTTTTCAAACCAAACTCTTTTCATGACAAATAAACCCTTGATCCAACGTCAAGCGAATTTTCATAATCAAACTCCGAAAACAATTAACAACTATCGTAACTCTTTTAAGGTGAAAAATGGGGGTTCAAGTCTTTGATCTTCCTTCGATTGTTTGGGTGCGAGTTCTCTTACTCGTGTGTGAGCAATTGACGCCTCTTTAAAACTCAACCACCTTAGATGAAAAAGAGAGAGAGCCAAATATTTGACTCACTCTCCCGATTACTTGGGCCCGAGGAATCTTTCTTAAGTTCAAATAATCGTCATCTAAACCAACCCAACTCTCCCACCTCTTTCGTGGGCGTACCACGAACTACGACTGCTCTGATTCTTTATTCTCGTCCGAGTAAAGATACGTAGGCACAAGATTGCGATAATCTTGGCGATCTACCTTTTTCTTTTTCCCGTTTGTGTCCACACTTTTTCTTTTTCCCCGTTTGCGTCCACACTACTATCTTTTTCCGTCAAACCCCGTAGTCGAACTACGATTGCTCTGATTCCTCATTCTCGTCCGAATGAGCATACGTAGGCCCGAGGTCGCGATGATCTTGCCGAGCACCCTATCCTTAAACCACCCCATTTTCCTTTAGCATCTTTTCTCTTTTATCCTACCGTTTTGCATTTATTTTTTAGAAGAAAACAAACAAGCTTAGCTAACGAGGTTCGCGATTCGAATCAAGAGGTTCCCGTTGAGTACAACGGACGTGAGGGGGTGCGCATACCTTCCCCTCACGTAACCGACTCCCGAACCCAGAATATGGTTTCGACGACCATGTTCTTATCCCTTCCTTAAAGGTTTTCTCGATATTTTCCATTCCCTCTTTTGGGATAAATCAAGTTCGGTGGCGACTCTGTCGAACCGTTTTCCGAACCTTTCGCACGAGGGTCGTATTTTTGATGAATTTTTGAGGTGCGACAGCATGTTAAAATATGAAATAGGTAGAGTGAGGAAACCTTGGTACAATAGAATGACTTAGAGAATTGTGCGACAATGCTTAGACATCGATACTAGAAGAGTGTCTTTGTTAAGTAGTTGTTGGTGGAGGATTGTAATTCCTTCGGTTTGTAGTCTATCCCTTAATAAATACAGTGACCCGTGTTGAAGAGCCCCTTGTGCGGGATGGCCAGGGAGAAGTATTTATTAGTAAGTAACCGTGACCCGCGTTGAAGAGCTCCTTGTGTGGGCTGGCCGGGGAGAAGTTACTTAGTGGTTGGTACCGTGACCCGTGTTGTAGTGCTCCTGGTGTGGGCTGGCCGGGGAGAAGTACCATTTGTAGATAATCGTGACCCGTGTTGAAGTACTCTGTGTGTGGGCTGGCCGGGGAGAAGTTATCTACGTTAAGGATCCGTGACCCGTGTCATAGTGCCTTGTATAGGCTGGCCGGAGAGAAGATTCCTTAACTAGTTTTTGTTTTGTGGATAACCGTGACCCGTGTTGAAGTGCTCCGTGTGTGGGCTGGACTGGGAGAAGTTATCTACGTTAAGGATCTGTGACCCGTGTTGTAGTGCCTTGTATAGGCTGGTCGGGGAGAAGATTTCTTAACTAGTGTGTCGTTTTGTGAATTCTACGATTGTTTCTCTAGTCAGAAATGTTTGAACTCAAGGTCTAGTTCCCTTCCCCTTGACCTGAGTTAGGCTAAGATAGAACACTTTAAAGCCGAGAGAATCCATAAGATAGGGAACTCACTGAGATTTGATGTATCTCACCCCACTATTGTTGCTATTTTACAGGTTTGGTTTGTAGGTTTGTTTTACAAGTGGAGCTATGCTTGGATGCTTGAAGAGAAGCTTAGTTGAGCTTATTCCGTTGTGTATTTGTTGTATATAATGGAGGATATTGTATATTGATCTTAGTTTTTATTGTTTTGGATAATTTCCATATCTTGTACCATTAGTTGTACTATGTTTTTAGAAATGGTCAAGTATGTGAATTATGCCATTAGGCACTTATGATGGTGTCAGTACCAAATAAAACACTTGTATGATATTATTCTAGATGAATATTATACAGGGCATTACAGTTAGTATCTGTCATACCCCAAATTTTGACCACTAAGATTTCCCATCATGGTGCAAATCATCATCACAATATGTATGAACCATCAGTCTCCCCAAAGATGGGTGAGCACTCACTACAAATAATAATTAGGGTTTCAAGCCCTCTTTGAGCCTTAGACAAAGGATCAATCAAGGAATGACATGATATTCAACTTGTCTAACCTCTCAAACATCCACAATGGATCAATAGGACTCCCACAGCAAGAATCAAGCACAATGTTGCAGCATTCCAGGTGGATTAAGCCTTAAGATCGCCTGTGTCACCAAATTAGGGTTTGGTCGACTAGGGCCTCCAGATGGAAATTTTCCTCTGGGCATGAGCCAATGCTTCAAAGCATAACCTAATATGCTCCATGGGACATAATGGACCCAATCATCAAGTCAATTTTGACCTCAGGGGATGCATTCATAAAAAAATAGGAATTAGGGTTTCTTGACTTTATTCACCCCCCAAGTTGACTTTTGGGACAAATCATGAGCCAAGACCTCAAGAGAGGATTTGAGGGTCTTTAATAAACCAAATTGATTAATTCGCCACAATGGATTGATCCAAGAAGCTTGGTTCCCAAGTTTCAGGTTCATCAGAACCACAATTATGGTTTCGCGAAAAAAGTCTATACCTTTGACTTTTGACCAGGAAATGCTCCCAAACCCTAGGACATGATTCAATACACCCTATAACACCTATGAAATCAATCCATCAAGTTTGATTTAGGTCAAGGACTGGATTTCATAGAGGATCACATAGTTTGGAATTCATCTGATTAAAAGTCAACTGTGCCCAAAAGTCAAAGTTTGACTTTTTGATTTTTTGGTCAATTATGGTTACTTAACCCTAAAATGATGTGAATGTGTGATTGGAATCACCATTTATCAATCAAAATCAAGAAAAGTGGGATAACTTGTAAAAGGGGTAACCATAAAAACTTAGAAATTTTTCTAAGTTATGAAACAAAGTGGATAGGGTACCAACTTTGAAGGATCATATCTCCTAAACCACAAGGCCATTTTCCCCCCATCCAAAGCTAGATTTGTAGCTCTCATGGCCCTCTACAAAAGCTTCAACAATAACTCATTCCAATCCCTCATGGATTTTAAGTTATGGAATGATCAAAATCACAAAAAGTGAAAATGTCACTTTCTTCCAACACTTAGTGAAATTTTCACTAAGTCAGAATCTGTCTTACTTTTTTCAAAATGTAGGGGCATTTTTCACTTGGATCCAAAATGTATCAAAACCAACTATGATCAAACATTTGTTGTATCATATGAGGGCTTTCCAAAATAGCCAAGAACTCCATCAAATTCCACTTGGGCCATGAGATATGACCATGCCAATATGCCTTGCTACAAACTGTCATGGCAAGGCAGATTTGGGAGTTTTGCTCGATTTGCTCAAATTTTGCAAAGGGTAAGTAAATCTATCCATCTGAACACCTCAAGGGGGGACCAAGGAGGGACAAACCCTGATCCATAAGCCTCCTAAGTCTTTGGAACCAAAAGTAGCATGACAAACCTAGAAATGCCTAAAAGAGGGACAAGACTCCAATTTTGGTTTAGAGCATTTAATGGATGCACCAAGGTGGCATGGACTGAGCCATTTCCAACTGAATTCAGTCAAGACTTATCCAAGACCAAGGGAACCAGCAGCCTGTGCCCTAACCTCTAGTCAATGACCAACATTGGCCAAACCTCTGCTGTAGTTGCCATTCACTATTGCAGCCAAAACAAACTTGCTCTACTATAAATAGAGCCCAATTGTGTTCAGTTTGAGTACACCATAGCACTACAACACTTGCTTTCCTTAAAATCTCTTTCTCTAGGAAAAAATACCTTCTTTAGCAAGGTAACTCTGAGTTTTTGAGTTAGAGAGCAATTCCACCACAGCTCATGATCCAAACACATCCACTATGTCATATCTAAGATGTCCAAACTCTCACAAGTGACTTGTAACACCAAAATCACAAAGTCACCTCTCAAAACCTCAAAAATAGGACTTTTGTGCATTTTTCAAGCCAAGTCTTGATTCAGTCACTTTCCAAACCAGATAAAATCTCAAACACACTCCAAATATCATCCTTGAACTGTCCCAAATGGTTCCACACATCTGGAACATCATTTGAGAGAGTTGCTATTTTGGCCACTTTTGCCCCTTTTGCAAGAAAGGGCCAGTTTCCATTCCTGAGGTTTCCAGCTGGTTCCAACAACTCCAAAAGCTTCTAAGGGATCATTTGAGGGTGTCCAAAGCATCAAATCATTTCTGGAACAAAGCCCTTGGCAGATTAAACAAAACCTCCAAAAAGAGGTAAGCATCACAGCTTGGATTCTTTGAATCGTGCTTTCTTTTGATGTCCACCGATCATGCATTTCTTATACATGTTATATGTGTTGCGTTTGCACCAATTTATCACGTAATTCATGCTTGTACCAAGAGATGGCACATAAAATGTAAATCATGGCCTATTTCAAAACCACTATCGGGTTTTTCAATAGGAGCATGATCTGAAAAAAAACACCACCACCATTGGATTCCTTGTGAAATTCTAGGCATGATAGACCTAAATTTTATCCCAATCCATGGAGAAATGAGAAAGTTATGGCCTTCACGTTTTCAACCAAAATCTTGCCTTGCCTTGCCTTGGGCCAGGCCAAAAACAAGGCAAGCCTTGTATATTTGTGGTTGTATTTCAATCAACGGATGTATCATCCCAGTGGTAAGGCGCGCGCCCTATACACAAGAGGTCTGGGGTTTGAGTCCCCCTCGCCCCAGATCCTCTTTTTGCTATTTTTTACACTTTTTATTGTTTTTCTTATTATTTTTAATGATTTGAAAAATTAATAACTCTCTCAATTTTAATTATTTTTGATTGGTTCTTTTTGCAAAAAAATAAAAAAAAAATGTTGAAATATTTTATTCCACAAAAAATCAAATTTATATTAGTTATTTAATATAATTAGTATTTTTGTTAATAAATTCCTTTTTAATTGTATTTAAACATATAAAAGTGAATATTTACTTTGAAAATCAAAACCAAATGAGTTTAATTCATCTTGTGTGTAAAACCTCATTTTTTCAAACCTTAAACAAAAATCACAAGTGGTTTATTCAAACTTATTTGGTATTTTTATCATTTTATTTGATTTTCTTTAAATATTTACTTTTAAAGGAAAACAAAATTAGGGTTTCTTTGATTTTCACCCTCGCAAATCATTTTCAAACACTCATGGGCCTCTATTAGAGTGTAAGACCCATCCCCATTGTAAATACACCACTTTTTGGGCCTCAGTCATTGTATAAGTCCCACTGTATTTTCAAAAACAACGGCGCGATTGTCGCCTTTTTTAGCAAAATCATCTGGGCCTCTCCTTGAGCTGTAAGCCCCACCACTTATACAAAAATAAATCATTGGGCCTCTAATTGGGCGTAAGAGCCAACCCCTTTTTTAACCAAAACTTTTTGGGCCTCAATGCATTGTATAAGACCCAGTATGTTAAAGAAACCTCGACGTTATCGCCAGTTCAAAAAAACAAATCATTTGGGCCTACCCTCGTGTTATAAGCCCCATTTCTTTTCCTTAAACTCTTTGGGCCTCTTGAGAGAGTGTAAGACCCATCCCTTTGTACAGGAAACCTTTTTGGGCCTCAGTCACTTGTATAAGTCCATGTACAATTTCAAACAACAGTGCAATCACTAATAAATCCTTGGGCCTCTCCTTGAGCTGTAAGCCCCAACAATCTTTTCAAAGCACTTTCTCCTTTGAATATAATATTGTTATCAAAGCTTTCTTTGTTGAACAAACTAACAAAACAACATGGAAGCTCTACAACCGAGTAAGTGTTTACCCGCTTTCTTTATCCGCTTTCATACATATAAAACTATATTGTGGGGCTGCTCACTGTAAGTCTTCTTTCACAAACTTTTATATACTCGTCATATATCCACTATGTAATACTAGTATAGTTATTTAGAGTTTTCCCCGGCAACTACGTCTAGCACTAGGTAAAGCCCTGTTGGTCACTCTTAAATACAAACAAAACTAGATCCCCATAGGATTACCAGACACAATCTTCCCTCCTCTTGGGGTTAAACAATATGGAGACGTGAAAGGTAGCATTCTCGGTGAACCCTTTCTCAGACTGTCACTCTTAGAAATCGTCAAAGAGACTCTAACTCCCCAGAGATGATCTTTTCTCCGTGAATGGCATCTCTTGAGTTTCTTCCAAATTCTCGGACTTTCCTGGCTTGATCTATTCTCGGTGAATGGCATGTCTTGAACTTCTCGGGGTTTGGGGACCCACAGGCTTCTTAAAAGCATCCCCGCCTCCTCTTGGGTGTTGTACAAGGACCCTTTGGCTTCTTAAAAGCTCTCATGCCTTCTCTTGGGCTTAGTATAAGGACCTAGAGACCTCTACAGGTATAGGAACATAACCTAGTCATCAATTCGCTAGAGCTGTCTTTCTGAGTCAAGTGTCAGACCTGTTAATGGGTTGACCTTCATCCCTTAACATACCAGTTTTCTCTTGGGCATCATACAAAGATCATTCACTACCTGAGAATCGATTTCTCAAAACACCAGTAGACTTGGACAGTCTCAATCCCCTTTGTATTTTCCATTTCCTTAAAGAATAGGAAATAACCCTGATCCTCTGATCAATCCCAAAGCACAACAATACCTTTAATCGGTCCCTTTATAAGAACTGATTTTCTCTTTTATCCAACATACTGGACCTGTCACTAAACTGAAACAGTCACCAGCACAATAGCCTCCTCTTGGGCTTTGTACAATGATTCTCTCCAGCGGAGATAACCTTTTCACACTCTCTTGTTGAGTATAAAAGACACTGTTTAGCTTCCATCTCGAGCTTAGTACGAGATAAAAATCACTCTCTTGTTGAGTATAAAAGACTCTCTTGTCGAGTCACTTCCCTCTCAGCCTCCATCTCGGGCTTCATACGAGACATAAAATCACTCTCTTGTTGAGTATAAAAGACCCTCATGTGGAGTCAAAACCTTTTAGCCTCCGTCTTGGGCTTCGTACAAGACACATATAAAAGCACTCTCTTGTTGAGTCAGTCACTTGTTAGCACTCTCTTGTTGAGTCAACCATTTTTTAGCCTCTCTCTCGGGCTTCGTACAAGACAGATAAAAAACATCCTCTTGTTGGGTCCATAGCCTCCTCTTAGGCTTTGTATAAGAAAACCCCGGTTGAGTCAATCAACCTTTTAGCATCCAAATTTGTGCCTTGCTCACAGTATACAAACATCAACAACTCCTTTTCCTTCATCTAATTGCTGTAAGCGGCATGCCTTTGGATTATTTACTTCCACGCCACTGTCCCTCTTTTCGCATGAGAAATTCCTAAGGAAATATGGCATTGCTCCAAACTGAGTTAAAGTCTTCTCCTTCAGGTTAAAAATCCCCTATAAAGGAAATTATGGAATTTCTGGATTCACATATCCCAGTTAAAGTAATTCTCCTTTATAACCAGTCATGCAACAGTTGTGATAAACAGACCAAATATCCCCCTTTAGAGATGATAAATTCTCTCTAAAGTCAAAACCCTTCAGCTTTACATCTTGGGCTTCGAACAAGATACAAATAGACCGTTTAGCTTCACATCTTGAGCTTTGAACAAGATACAAACCACATTTAGCTTCACGTCTTGGGCTTTGAACAAGACACCAAAACAACCTTTTTTTTCCTCCCATAGAATAGGAGGAACTACGATCGCTCTGATTTCCCTGTTTCGTTAAACGGGAATACGTATGCATAAGATTGGAAAAATCTTAGCGAGCATACTAATCAAAAACCCAAAACCCAGTATCTCCACCAAATCAACCCAAAAGCATCAAATCTAAACACATTAACATCTTACCTCACAAATAGTCCAGGCACTCTATTTTTTTTAACAAAATAACCTAAGAGAGACCCACAATATTAATAGCATCTGTAAACCAACCATCACCTGTTTAAACTCACTATGCAAGCAGGGTTAATTGGAGACATCTATTTCCCTTCCTTAATCAGCTTAACAGAATAAAAAATGAATCGAACTGTAGTACCGCAAAGCGATAGTGCTTCGCAACCACGCAAAAATTCACACTACAGAGAAATGGCGACTTCACTAGGGAGCACGAGATCTTGTTCTCTTCCCATCTCTTAGGTAGAAACCTTAAGAAAGTACCACAGGAAAAAATGGTGCCCACTGTGGGGCCCGTCTTCTCTTTCCTACAATCCTTACGGTAGAAAGCCCTGAGTTCTCGAAATGTCACAGAAATGGCGACTCTGCTGGGGAGTCATTGTCTGTATAGGATCATAAGACTAGAGGTCTAGGATGATTAAGACAAATATATATACTGCTTTTCCTAATTGATATCTGTGTTTATTTTTCTGCTAATGGGAATGCATGTGATGCCGCATGTGGAAAGATTGAGTATACACCTAAGGTAGGTGATGGCAATGCGGGTAATCTTGCGGGGAGTGAATCCCAGTTAAGAGCCCCCGATCGACCATCAAGCTCAGTGGAGACTCCCTTTACAGATACATTGCCTATACGACTTCGGTTGTTGAAAGTAGTGTGGTGGACTGGGTTATCTGAGAAGCCGAGGTTTTTAGTAGACTTAACCCATTTTGTAGTGCGGAAGCTATCGGAAATAGTTGTCACGCGATACTACCCTCATCTGAGGTCGCTCTAGGATACATCAGCTCACTGGCGATCCCTTTGATGTTTCCATCCCAAGAGGGGTCAATGATTTTGTGGACAGGTACAAAAAATACCAGTATAAACCATTGGGGGGGGAGGTAGAGCCTTGACTTCATGACACCGACCCTTTGACCCCATGTTTTTCTATGTTTTTGTATGCTGCATTCATACATTCATTTAAAAAACATAAAAACATTCAAAGAAAAATCTTCTCTTCTAGTCTCTCTTTTTCAAATTAAACTAAGACAATGATTGCAAATGTTAGAGAAAGGAGATTGCGCTAATGGATTTCGGTAGAAGGAAAACTCATAAGTACACCTTCAAGATTCCAAAGTTAGAGGATTTGAGAGGTTTGGCGAGAATGATCACCAACCACGAGGCTTTCAGAGCCAAGTATGGAGGACTGCTATCTCTATTAAGGGTCTATGTAATCGAAGTAATCCTGTCCACACTAATCCAGTTCTACGATCCAGTCTATCACTATTTCACATTCCCATATTATCAGCATGCACTAACACTGGAGGAGTATTCTCACCTGACTGATTTACATATTACTGATCAAGCTCCTTTTTCTGGACTGGAAGAAATTCCAAAGGATCAGACCATTGCAAGAGCAATTTATTTGGACGAGTCAGAAGTCAGGACTCACATGACCACTAAGGGTGGCATTTAGGGTTTGCCAGCCCAATTCTTGATAAAGAAGGCTCTATACTTTGCTAGTATAGGGAACGTGGCCGCTTTCGAGAGCATCTTTGTTTTGCTCACCTACGGGTTATTTTTGTTTCCCAACATTGATAACTTTGTAGATGTCAACGCCATTAAGATTTTTCTGATCGGAAACCCCGTACCGACCTTACTCGCAGATGCGTATCATTTGGACACTTAAGGAATTTATACAGCAGAGGAATGATCACGTGCTGTGTACCCTTGCTTTATAAATTGTTCACTTCCCATTTGCCCAAGTCTACTGCATTTTGGGATCAAAAAAATACTTTACGTTGGTCGCAGAGAATCATGTCTCTTACCGACTCTGACATCGATTGGTACAATCGAATCTACGACGGGATCAAAATCATTGACCGTTGTGGAAATTTCCTAAATGTACCCCTTATAGGAACTAAGGGGGGAATCAACTATCATCCAGTGTTAGTTCATCGTCAATTTGGATACCCAATGAGGCATGTCCCGCGCAATGCTCATCTGGAAGGTCTTTTCTTCAAGGAAGGAGAAAATGACAGGGCACTAAAGATGGAAATAGTGGACGCTTGGAAACACGTTCATAGGAAAGGACGAGAGTCTCTAGAAAAACTAGATTGTGTCTCGATGGAGCCTTATCTCCACTGGGTACAAACTAGAGCTCTCAAGCTGAGGATGCCTTACCCTCGCCAGGAAGTTCTTCCATTAAGGGACTCTACCCTTTATTTCATATCTGAGACAGAAAAACTTCAAGTTACTCTCAGCAAAGTTCAGCAGGAGAAGAGGTCTTGGAGGAACAAGTACCGTATTCTCAATGTGGAATGTAAGAAAATACAACAACTATTAAGAGAAAAAGATGCTCTGATTGAGGTTTTAGAGCAACATGCTGTATAAAATCAGGATGACCAAAGGAATTTGCTCGCTCCTTTCACTTGGCAAAGGAATGACAACCCGACAACGACCCAAGAGCCCCGGTCAAAGAAAAGGAAAGCACCCGAACCAGAACCTGAGCTCTCTTCAGGGAGGACTCAGGATCCATTAGTTTAGATTTCCTTTTTCAACACTTTGTAATCTATTGTATTTCCATTTCCGTAATCCTTTGAATTCAATAAAACGGGGTTTCTCCACTGTTTGATATTTGCAATCCAATTGTCGAAGTTTACTTTTATTAAACAAAAATAATTAATAATCATTGCATTCATCATTCTCATAAACGCATTCTTCTTACCTACGAATCTCAAGTTTGCGTCTCGATTCTAGAGTCAAACTGTCTCATTCGTACAATACTCACGCCAATCGTCAGAAAAGGATGGATGATCTCGAGGAAGAGAACAGAGAGTTTAGAGAAGAGATTGACACTCTAAAAGAGGATCTGAGAAAGCTTCATAACGACATGCAAGCTCTAGCAGAAGCTCAAATGCAACAACAAAGGACTGTGATCTCGGAGATCACATCTACGCCCATAGTGGATAAGTATGATCCTAGGTACAAAATGCCGAAAGATCATCCCTGGGGCATGCCTATTAACTATATCCCAAAAGGATATGTTCCTCCGATCGCTGAGGATCAGGGAACCTCTGCTTGGTCCCCAATGTGAAAGTTCCACACAAGTTTCAAGTGCCCGACTTTGAAAAGTACAAGGGTAACTCTTGGCCATTTGGTGATGTACGCTCAGCGAATGTCAGCTCAGACAAAGAACCAGGAGCTATTGATTCACTACTTTCAGGATAGTTTAACCGGTGCCACATTAAAATGGTACATGGGTTTAAACCGCGCTACGATCGGCACGTTCAGAGATCTTGGGGCTGCTTTCGTTCAACAATATAAACAAATACAATGACTCATGACATTCAAATGCACACATATACACATCCATAATCATGCATATATAATCAAATACAACACAATGCTTTTTCTTGCCCTTAGGCCACAAATCATCATCACAACATTTCATCACATGCATTTTCATCACACAATAGTGCACAAGTCATACGATATCTATATCCACAGTACATTGCATGATACACATCAATTACACACAATTACAACGGTAAAAGTCGACAAAACGAAACTATTCCAAATTCCTGACATAATTAAATCGGACAACAATCTTAAAACCATTTTAATAAGAAAGAACATTTTATTAGCTTTCTAATGATACCAAGAAAGTTCAAAACGGATAGTCGGAACCCAAGTTATGGAATTCGAAAGAAAACAGAACTAATGCAAAATCCCTAGGAGCGCCCGGCGGTACCAAAATTTCGCCCGGCGCTTCCCCTTCTCCTCTACACCTCCCAGCGCAGCAGCGACATAAAACCCCCCACCATAGCCTAAAATAGTCAACAGCGTGACAAGCTGCGCCTCTTGGGTATCGCCCAGCGGAACAGCAGCGCAACTCAAGCGTCGCCCGACGCCCAAACCACCGCCCGACGGCCTACACCAGAACCAGAAAATTCTGATTCATTTTTACACGGGTCCAACACCCCAAAATCCCCATTTTTCATCCTAATTCAAATCTAACAACAAAAAAAATATAGGCAATTGTTCATAAACACAGTGTGATCATACAACGCGATTCATATCGATTTTCGACGCGAAAACATCGATTTCGATTCATTTTTCTCATTTCGACCTATAATGGAAAACTAGGAAAACTTCCACACACACACATACATAATCATACACAATGATAAGATAATCGAGTTTCACGCCCTTACTCGATTTAATCGTGTTTGAAAAGTTGGTTGATCGATTTTCTTCCTTTCCAAGTTTTCTCTCTTTTCTTCTCTTCTTTTCCTTCTTTCTCTTTTTCTTCTTCTCTTTTTCTTTCTCTCTAATTTTCTCTCTTTCTATTTTCTATTATATGAAAAATATAATATCTACCCAAGCAAAATACCAAAATACCCCTACACTCAAATATCTCGCAAACGCTCCCAAAACTCGATAAAACATAACAACAATGAAAAATAATATATTACCAAACAAAAGTCAAAAATAAAATAATATAATAATAAAAATAATTAAATCGACTCGATTAAATAAATCTAATAAAACTGGGGCGTTACAATTGGAACATATACTAATCCGGATTGATTCCTTACAAAGATTACGCGAGAAGGCTATTGCCTTTCTTCAACAGAATCGAGTTTCATCACATCCCTCGTAAGGAGAATGACATGGCTGATGCATTAGCCACCCTCTCTTCCATGATTAGTGTAGGTCAATGGACCGACTTACCTAAGATAGACATAATGTCCCTTGAACGGCCCGCTTACATCTTCGCAATTGAAGCAGTCATAGATGACAAACCTTGGTATCACGATATCAAATGCTTCCTTCAGAAACAAGAGTCCCTACCTGGGGCACTAAGAAAAGACAGAAAAACCTTCAGAAGGCTAGCAGCCAGCTTCTTCCTGAGCGGTGATACACTATATAAGAGGAATTTTGACATGGTCTTGCTTCGATATGTAGACAGACCAGAAGCAAACATGCTGATGAAAGAAATTCATGAAGGATCCTTTGGCACTCATGCCAACGGACACACAATGGCGAGAAAAATTCTAAGGGCAGGGTACTATTGGTTAACCATGGAATCCGACTACTACAAGTACATGAGGAAGTGTCACAAGTGTTAGATATACTCCGACAAAATCTATGTACCGCCAACACATCTCAAAGTTCTTTCTTCCCCATGGCCTTTTTCCATATGGGGAATCAACATGATTGGCATGATTGAACCCAAAGCTTCGAATGGACATCGGTTCATCTTGGTAGCCATTGACTACTTCACCAAGTGGATCGAAGCAGCGTCATACGCCAATGTAACCCGACAAGTGGTAGTTTGATTTATCAAAAACAATATCATCTGCCGTTATGGTGTTCCTAGCCAGATCATTACTGATAATGGATCTAACTTGAATAATAAGATGATAAAGGAGTTGTGCGCAGAGTTCAAGATCGAACACCATAACTCATCTCCCTACCGACCAAAGATGAACGGAGCGGTAGAAGCGGATAACAAGAACATCAAGAAGATTGTCCAAAAGATGGTTGTAACCTACAAAGACAGGCATGAAATGCTGCCCTTTGCTCTTCACGGTTATTGCACATCTGTTCGCACTTCAACAGGGGCAACTCCTTTCTCTCTAGTATATGGCATGTAGGCAGTGCTCCCCATCAAAGTAGAGATCCCATCGATCCGGGTATTGATGGAAGCTAAGCTAACAGAGGCTGAATGGTGTCAAAGTTGACACGACGAATTAAACCTGATCGAAGAGAAGCGAATCACGGCACTATGCCACGGTCAGTTGTATCAGCAAAGAATGAAGAAGGCGTTCGACAAAAAGGTTCGACCTCGTGTCTTCAGAAAAGGAGATCTTCTGCTCAAGAAGATACAATCATTTCTCGCTGATTCCTGGGGCAAATGGACTCCGAATTATGACGGCCCCTATGTGGTCTAGAAAGCTTTCTCAGGCGGTGCCTTAAGACTTGCAACCATGGACGGAGAGGAATTTGCCTACCCCACAAATGTTGATGTAGTCAAGAAATACTTCGCCTAAACTAAAAAACTAAAAAAAATTGCCTCGGTGGATTGAAAACCCGAAAGGAAGGTCCAAGCAAAAAACAGAGAGATATTAAAAAAAATCATCTCTGTGGATTGGAAATCTCAAAGTACAATCCAGGCAAAAGTTAGGGATAATGGCAACTAACTACGTCCAACAGGGGCAAATCCCCTAGTAGAGGTCCTGCCATCCATCAGAAAACTCCAGTTAAGGTAATCTTCGACAGAAGCTCAGGATCTCCAGAATTCAAAGTTGGTAGAAGGATAGCGGTCGTTATGTTTCAATGCAGCCCTCTTCCCTTAAATTACCATTTTCTAAACTTTTGTAAATACTCTATGGAATCAAGCGTTTGGCTGATTTCCATCCTATCAATAAAATTTGAGTCCTTGTGCTTTTGTTTGCAATTCTTATTTGTTTTAGCTTTACAGAACTACATTTTAACATGATCAACGATTCTTGATACGAAACAATAACGAATTTACTTGTCAAACTTTTCTGCTTTTAAAATAAAGATGGCAATTTCTTTTGACTGTTGAACATCGAAAGAACATCGATCGCTTCACCAGAAGTAAGAGAGCTTCAAAGTACAGAATCAAAGTACTCCTTCTAAACCAGTGCGCCTGAATCAAGGATCAGTTATGTCAGATGTGAATACTCCATCTGACATCTTCGGCCGAGTTCTTACCTCCTAAGCCCGATCAACGGTTGTTCCCCCATAGGGACTACTTCTCCTAAGCAAGGCAAAAATGCTCTCTTAAACCAGCGATACTTTTTATCTCCCATTGTGGCTGAGTATCCAGTCGTGTTCATCTACTAGTCTGTATGTCGTGTTAGTTTTGTCAGCATATACATACATGCATCATGCATTATTGATTTACATTCATATTCATATTGCATCACTATCACTCTAGTCGGTCTTGTCCCCTAGTGATAAAAGTCTTCATAATCGAGTTGTTAGTTCTTTCCTCGTCAGGAAATGTTGCGTCTGAACAATCTCTCTCCTCCAGTTTATTTCTGTATTAGAGTTGGCCCTTGACCACTTTGATAACTTGAACCTCTGAGAAAACCAGAGAAACTTTTGGCAAATGTCACTCTTCGTCATTGAAGATGATATTTTCGCTTTCCCGGATTAAGGAAAATTCCCAGAGAAAGCCTCTTAATCAGAGATTCGACAATACAGCAGTTTTTCTCCGAAAAATCCGCTGACGAAAAGGTCATCAGCACCTCAAAATTGGATCACATCATATGGCATTTCTCCGAGAAGATCTCCGAGAAAAGTATGATGTAATATCCCCAAGCGAAAGCAATCTCTCAAGAGACTCGTTTTCCCCAGATAGAGTCAACAAATGGCATCTCCAACAGAGAAGTTTATACCCCTCTATAATTCAGACAGATGGGTTCCCCAGGAAATTTCGGCGAGAAGTTTGAGTAAAATGGCTACGCATAGCGTCCCTTGTCAAGAAATTTTATTGACAAAAGAAACTAAGACCAATTCCTTGGTAGGAAACCAGGATCGAGGGGAACTTTTAGAAACTGAGACCAGTTCCTTGGTAGGAAACCAGGATCGAGGGGAAGTTTATTTCAGAAACTGAGACCAGTTCCTTGGCTGAAGACCAGGATCGAGGGGAAGTTTTTACCTTTTCTAAGCATCATTGCTTAGCAAAAGAAGAAGGATGCATGAACTACCATTCATAACCACCATCAAAATTTCGGGTATTCCGATATTTAATCCTCTTGCACCCCGAATGCCCGAATACCTTCGCCATTCACACCTTCGGGTACAAGATGATTAAATTGGGGCATCTTTCATACCCCAAATTTTGACCACTAAGATTTCCCATCATTGTGCAAATCATAATCACAATATGGATGAACCATCAGTCTCCCCAAAGATTGGTGAGCACTCACTACAAACAATAATTAGGGTTTCAAGCCCTCATTGAGCCTTAGACAAAGGATCCATCAAGGAATGACATGATCTTCAACTTGTCTAACCTCTCAAACATCCACAATAGATCAAGAGCACTCCCACAGCAAGAATCAAGCACAATGTTGCAGCATTCCAGGTGGATTAAGCCTTAAGATCGCCAGTGTCACCAAATTAGGGTTTGGTCGACCAGGGCCTCCAGATGGAAATTTTCCTCTGGGCATGAGCCAATGCTTCAAAGTATAACCTAATATGCTCCATGGGACATCATGGACCCAATCATCAAGTCAATTTTGACCTCAGGGGATGCATTCATGAAAAATCAGGAATTAGGGTTTCTTGACCTAATTCACCCCCCAAGTTGACTTTTGGGACAAATCATGCGCCAAGACCTCAAGAGAGGATTTGAGGGTCTCTAATAAACCACATTGATCCATTTACAACAATGGGTTGATCCAAGAAGCTTGGTTCCCAAGTTTCAGGTTCATCAGAACCACAATTAGGGTTTCGTAGAAAAAGTCAACTGTACCTTTGACTTTTGACCAGGACATGCTCCCACACCCTAGGACATGATTTAATACACCCTATAACACCTATGAAATCAATCCATCAAGTTTTATTTAGGTCAAGGAATTGATTTCATAGAGGATCACACAGTTTAGAATTCATCTGATAAAAAATCAACTGTGCCCAAAAGTCAAAGTTTGACTTTTTGATTTTTTGGTCAATTATGGTTCCTTAACCCTAAAATGATGTTAATGTCTGATTGGAATCATCATTCATCAAGAAAAATCAATAAAATTGGGATAACTTGTAAAATGGGTAACCATAAAAACTTAGAAAATTTTCTAAGTTATGAAACAAAGTGGCTAGGGTACCAACTTTGGAGGATCATATCTCCTAAACCACAAGGCCATTTTTCCCCATCCAAAGCTGGATTTGTAGCCCTCGTGGCCCTCTACAAAAGCTTCAACTACAACTCATTCCAATTCCTCGTGGATTTTAAGTTATGGAATGATCAAAATCACAAAAAGTGAAAATGTCACTTTCTTCCAATACTTAGTGAAATTTTCACTAAGTTAGAATCTGTCTTACTTTTTTTCAAAATGTAGGGGCATTTTTCACTTGGATCCAAAAAGTATCAAAACCAACTATTATCAAACAGTTGTTGTATCATATGAGGGCTTTCCAAAATGGCTAAGAACTCCATCAAATTCCACTTGGGCCATGAGATATGACCATGCCAATATGCCTTGCTGCAAACTGTCATGGCAAGGCTGATTTGGGAGTTTTGCTCGATTTGCTCAAATTTTGCAAAGGGCAAGTAAATCTATCCATCTGAACACCTCAAGGGGGGACCAAGGAGGGACAAACCCTGATCCATAAGCCTCCCTAGTCTTTGGAACCAAAAGTAGCATGCCTAACCTTGAAATGCCTAAAAGAGGGACAAGACTCCAATTTTGGTTTGGAGCATTTAATGGATGCACCCAGGTGGCATGGACTGAGCCATTTCCAACTGAATTCAGTCAAGACTTATCCAAGACCAAGGGAACCAGCAGCCTGTGCCCTAACCTCTGCTGCAGTTGCCATTCACTATTGCAGCCAAAACAAACTTGCTCTACTATAAATAGAGCTCAATTGTGATCAGTTTGAGTACACCAAAGCACTACAACACTTGCTTTCCTCAAAATCTCTTTCTCTAGGCAAAAATACCTTCTTTAGCAAGGTAACTCTGAGTTTTTGAGTTAGAGAGAAATTCCACCACAGCTCATGATCCAAACACATCCAATATGTCATGCCTAAGCTGTCCAAACTATCACAAGTGACCTGTAACACCAAAATCACAAAGTCACATCTCTAAACCTCAAAAATAGGAGATTTGTGCATTTTTCAAGCCATGTCTTGATTCAGTCACTTTCCAAACCAGATAAAACCTCAAACACACTCCAAATATCATCCTTGAACTGTCCCAAATGGTTCCACACATCTGGAACATCATTTGAGAGAGTTGCTATTTTGGCCACTTTTGCCCCTTTTGCAAGAAAGGGCCAGTTTCCATTCCTGAGGTGTCCAGCTGGTTCCAACCACTCTAAAAGCTTCTAAGGAATCATTTGAGGGTGTCCAAAGCATCAAATCATTTCTGGAACAAAGCCCTTGGCAGATTGCACAAAAGCTCCAAAAAGAGGTAAGCATCACAACTTGGATTCTTTGAATCATGCTTTCTTTTGATGTCCACTGATCATGCATTTCTTATACATGTTATATGTGTTGTATTTGCACCAATTTATCATGTAATTCATGCTTGTACCAAGAGATGGCACAGAAAATGGAAATCATGGCCTATTTCAAAACCACTATTGGGTTTTTCAATAGGAGCATGATCTGAAAAAAACACCACCACCATTGGATTCCTTGTGAAATTCTAGGCAGGATAGACCTAAATTTTGTCCCAATCCATGGAGAAATGAGAAAGTTATGGCCTTCACGTTTTCAACCAAAATTTTGCCTTGCCTTGCCTTAGGCCAGGCCAAAAACAAGGCAAGCCTTATATATTTGTGGTTGTATTTCAATCAACGGATGTATCACCACCCCAGTGGTAAGGCGCGCGCCATATACACAAGAGGTCTGGGGTTTGAATCCCCCTCGCCCCAAATCCTCTTTTTGCTCTGTTTTCCACTTTTTATTGTTTTTCTTATTATTTTTAATGATTTGAAAAATTAATAACTCTCTAAATTTTAATTATTTTTTATTGGTTCTTTTTGCAAAAAATCACAAAAATGTTGAAATATTTTATTCCACAAAAAAATCAAATTTATATTAGTTATTTAATATAATTAGTATTTTTGTGAATAAATTCCTTTTTAATTGTTTTTAAATATTTAAAAGTGAATATTTACTTTGAAAATCAAAACCAAATGAATTTAATTCATCTTGTGATTAAAACCTCATTTTTTCAAACCTTAAACAAAAATCACAAGTGGTTTATTCAAACTTATTTTGTATTTTTATCATTTTATTTGATTTTCTTTAAATATTTACTTTTAAAGGAAAACAAAATTAGGGTTTCTTTGATTTTCACCCTCGCAAATCATTTTCAAACACTCATGGGCCTCTATTAGAGTGTAAGACCCATCCCCATTGTAAATACACCACTTTTTAGGCGTCAGTCATTGTATAAGTCCCACTGTACTTTCAAAAACAACGGCGCGATTGTCGCCTTTTTGAGCAAAATCATTTGGGCCTCTCCTTGAGCTATAAGCCCCACCACTTGTACAAAAATAAATCATTGGGCCTCTAATAGAGTGTAAGACCCAACCCCTTTTTTAACCCAAACTTTTTGGGCCTCAATGCATTTATAAGACCCAGTATGTTAAAGAAACCTCGGCGCGATCGCCAGTTCAAAAAAACAAATCATTTGGGCCTACCCTCGTGTTATAAGCCCCATTTCTTTTCCTTAAACTCTTTGGGCCTCTTGAGAGAGTGTAAGACCCATCCCTTTATACAGGAAACCTTTTTGGGCCTCAGTCACTTGTAAAAGTCTCTGTACAATTTCAAACAACGGTGCAATCAGTGATAAATTCTTGGGCCTCTCCTTGAGCTGTAAGCCCCAACAATATTTTCAAAGAACTTTCTCCTTTGAATATAATATTGTTATCAAAGCTTTCTTTGTTGAACAAACTAACAAAACAGCATGGAAGCTCTACAACCGAGTAAGTGTTTACCCGCTTTCTTTATCTGTTTTTATACATATATAACTGTATTGTGGGGCTGCTCACTGTAAGTCTTCTTTCATAAACTTTTATATACTCGTCATATATCCACTGTGTAATACTAGTATAGTTATTTAGAGTTTTCCCCGGCAACTACGTCTAGCACTAGGTAAAGCCCTGTTGGTCACTCCTAAATACAAACAAAACTAAATCCCCATAGGATTACCAGACACAGTCTTCCCTCCTCTTGGGGTTAAACAGTATGGAGACGTGAAAGGCAGCATTCTCGATGAACCCTTTCTCAGACTGTCGCTCTTAGAAATTGTCAAAGAGACTCTAACTCCCCAGAGATGATCTTTTCTTCATGAATGGCATCTCTTGAGTTTCTTCCAAATTCTCAGACTTTCCTGGCTTGATCTATTCTCGGTGAATGGCATATATTGAACTTCTCGGGTTTTGGGGAACCACAGGCTTCTTAAAAGCATCCCCGCCTTCTCTGGGACGTTGTACAAGGACCCTTCGGCTTCTTAAAAGATCTCATGCCATCTCTTGGGCTTAGTACAAGGACCCATAGACCTCTACAGGTATAGGAACAAAACCTAGTCATCAATTCGCTAGATCTGTCTTTCTGAGTTAAGTGTCAGACCTGTTAATGGGTTGATCTTCATCCCTTAACATACCAGCCTTCTCTTGGGCATCATACAAAGATCATTCACTACCTGAGAATCGATTTCTCAAAACACCAGTAGATTTGGACAGTCTCAATCCCCTTTGGATTTTCCATTTCCTTACAGAACAGGAAATAACCCTGATCCTCTGATCAATCCCAAAGCACAACAATACCTTTAATCGTTCCCTTTATAAGAATTGGTTTTCTCTTTTATCCAACATACTGGACCTGTCACTAAACTAAAACAGTCACCAGCACAATAGCCTCCTCTTGGGCTTTGTACAATGATTTTCCCCAGTGGAGCTAACTTTTTCACACTCTCTTGTTGAGCATAAAAGACTCTCTTGTTGGGTCAAACCTATTTAGCCTACATCTCAGGCTTCGTACAAGATAAAAATCACTCTCTTGTTGAGTATAAAAGACTCTCTTGTTGAGTCACTTCCCTCTCAGCCTTCATCTCGGGCTTCGTACGAGATACAAAATCACTCTCTTGTCGAGTATAAAAGATCCTCATGTGGAGTCAAAACCTTTTAGCCTCCGTCTTGGGCTTCGTACAAGACACATATACAATCACTCTCTTGTTGAGTCAGTCACTTGTTAGCACTCTCTTGTTGAGTCAACCCTTTTTTAGCCTCTCTCTCGGGCTTCGTACGAGACAGATAAAAAACACACTCTTGTTGGGTCCATAGCCTCCTCTTAGGCTTTGTATAAGAAAACCCCGGTTGAGTCAATCAACCTTTTAGGATCCAAATATGTGCCTTGCTCATAGTATACAAACATCAACAACTCCTTTTCTTTCATCTAATTGCTATAACCGACAAGCCTCTGGATTATTTACATCCACACCACTGTCCCTCTTTTAGCATGAGAAATTCCTAAGGAAAGATGATATTGCTCTAAACTGAGTTAAAGTCTTCTCCTTCAGGTTAAAAATCCCCTATAAAGGAAATTATGGCATTGCTGGATTCACATATCCCAGTTAAAGTAATTCTCCTTTATAACCAGTCACGCAACAGTTGTGATAAACAGACCAAATATCCCCCTTTAGAGATGACAAATTCTCTCTAAAGTCAAAACCCTTCAGCTTCACATCTTGGGCTTCGAACAAGATACAAATAGACCATTTAGCTTCACATCTTGGGCTTTGAACAAGATACAAACCACATTTAGCTTCACATCTTGGGCTTTGAACAAGACACCAAATCAACCTTTTTTTCCTCCCATAGAATAGGAGGAACTACGATCGCTCTGATTTCCCTGTTACGTTAAACGGGAATACGTAGGCATAAGATTGGAAAAATCTTAGCGAGCATACTAATCAAAAACCCAAAACCCAATATCTCCACCAAATCAACCCAAAAGCATCAAATCTAAACACATTAACATCTTACCTCACAAATAGTCCAGGCACTCTATTTTTTTAAAAAAATAACCTAAGAGAGACCCACAATCTTAATAGCATCTGTAAACCAACTGTCACCTATTTAAACTCAGTATGCAAGCAGGATTAATTGGAGACATCTATTTCCCTTCGATAATCAGCTTAACACGATAAAAAATGAATCGAACTGTAGTACCCCAAAGCGATAGTGCTTCGCAACCACTTAAAAATTTGTGCTACAGTATCAGAGCAGGTCGTGTCCTCGACCTATCCTTGAAATATCATAAGTAAATCTATTCTTGCCTTTTAAGTGTGTCTTGCCTGCATGACTCTTAATATCATACTATGTAGTGTTGGGCTTGATCAACCTAATACTATGTATGTGATAGGTAGAATCATGGTTGAGCGACCATGAGGACTCCGTAGTGTTGTCGGAACTTGTGTTGTGAGGGTAGACTCAAGCCAAGAGTTAGCAGTAATGAGTTTTGGTCAGCTCAGTTGAGATCTTAGTAGAAGTTGTGATTTGGGTAGCATGGAATTAAAGAGTAATGTGTTGTTAAGCAATCCTTTGGAAAGGAAGGAGTCTGAAAGTTAAGAATCTCTAGCAGATGATTGATTAAGGTATTGAGGAATATGTAAAGTCGCTAGTAGAGCTCGATCGACCACTGATGTGGAAAAGAATTTCAAGTAATTTCATTCCTTGAAAAAGAAAAGTTGTTTTGAGGAATGTGTGACGTAAGGTCCGGAAGTGAGATAGGTATTGGTGCTTCAGTTTCTAAGGTCGCGATGGTAACTTGAATGGACGAGAGTACCTTAAGGAATGTGTTCGGAACAATATCTTCCGACTGGTTAAAAGTTGAGGGTCAATGACGTTTGACTTTTATGGGAACCTAAAGTTGTAGATAAGCGTGAGAAGGTACACAAGGATGTGTTTACATGCTTCAAGTGAACTAAGTATGCGTTGGACGAAGGGTATGAGATAAGTTGCGTGTATTCAGTCATGAGGAGAGAAATTAAGTTCGAGATGATACATCAGATTTCTGTTTTCAGTAAGAGACCAATTTGGAATTGTTAAATTATCCAAGGGACACTATAAGGTATTGTGTTGGAGAAAGAATGGGGTTTATTTAGTAACAGAAAGTGTAGTGATACGGATCGAAAGAAGTTTGTGTTAAGAAACAGAGTAAGTACCTTGGATCTAAGGAAATCTTAGTAAGATGGTTTTATGTTTGGACCTAAGAGGATTACGATGGAGGGTGAAGTAAATGCAGTGTGGAAAATGGTATTAACGGAATGTATTTTGGACGAGTGTACAATGGAGTTTTAGGGTATGGATGAACCTATAGTTAAGGAAGTGTAATCAAATATGATTCACCCACGTGAACCCTAGTAGTACGAGCTGAACTGAGGAAGTTACACCTTAGTATCAAGAACGAGAATAGTGGTAGCACTGTGGTCACAAGTGTACATGATGGATTCTTATTCTTGAGACAAGTGTGAAGGGATGTACTTTGTGGAACAGTGAGTATTGTATTTTAAGAAGTAAGATTGTAGTAATACAACGAGAAGCAAATCAGGACTTATTATGGACTAAGTGTAAATCATGGAACGGTTTATACCAGAAGAGTTTTGTAAATAGTTGATTGAAATTGTCGGTTGCGGATCTTTCATTAAGTGAAATTGGTGTAAGTGGGAGGTGTAATGGATAGTGAAGGGTAAGAAATTCCAGTTAATGTGTACGTAGTGATGGAAAAGTTCTTCAAGAGGATGCTTTGCCCTAATCTATTTGCAAGTATAGAGAAACTTCTGTATTTGTGAATAATCAGAATATTCGGAATCTACCTTTTGTTGAACCAAGGACATAGTTGTTTTAGTTCTCACCAAGAAATTCAAGTGAGGGAACAAGGTTGTGTGCTGACATGTTATGTCCATCGCTTTTGTATTATCGTATAATGGTTGTGTGTTGGATTTTGCTTATGGACGAATCAAGTTTGAGTTGTGGCTAAAACCCTAGAATTTCGTCATTATTGACTTCCCGCTAGTGCAGTTGTTTGAGCAGAAAAAATGAACTATCCCGTTGAAGTTTTGTAGTATTGTGACCGCGTCAGAATTTGGAATTTTGTCTTGTCACTTGGTTGGAGTGTGTCGTCTGCATGTTTTGATTTTGTTGGTTTTACCTTGAGTGGATCGTGGTTAGTGAATGTAATATAAGTTAAGAAGCTGCGAGTTGAGAATGATATTCCAAGATAGAACAAATCGAATTGATGGTTTTGAGTAGGGAGGGCTTTTGAACTAAAAGGAATTGATTTTCAGTTTTTGCATCAGTGTTAACTAATTAACACAGTGTGGTTAACCGATTAACATATGCAAGGATGATGCTTTGCACTGAATTTTGAGGAGTTAACCGATTAGCTCAGAAGGTTAATGGATTAACATGTGTGTAAATTGTGAAATCCCTTAGGAACCATCATCTGTGTTTTGTTATCTATGTTGCTCCGAGTGGAGAGTATTGTACGAATTTAAACGGGATTGCAAGTAAATGAAGGACGGATTTGTGTTTTTTGGAATCGTGACTTCTGGAAAGGTGTTGCGTAGTTGACCATTTGTTCAAACGACAAGAGAGTTGACTTGGGGAAATAATCTTGTGAACTATGTTGAGTATGAGAATGTCTTCGGTGTTTTGCCGTTGCGAGTCTTAAGGACGAAGTTGGAAAATACTCACGAAGTATTGATCTTGTAAAGATCGTTTCGGTAATTTAATTTATGGTGTTAGTAGGATATGAGCGGTTGGTTAGAGTTAGTAATTGCTATCTTCTGCGAATTCATGGTTTTGGATTTAGACTTTGCGAGAGTGGTACCAGATGTGTAAAGTTGTACCTTATCCAGAGAGAAATTTGAAAGTTATTTTTCCAAGTACGAGTAAGAATTGGACGTTCCGAAGTTAAGCATATAACTTGGATCGTGTATGGAACAGAACGATTAAGAGAAGTGGATGCAATTGAGATCTCGTATCAACAAGGAACCTTGAGTAAGTCGAAAAACCGTAAGAAGAATTATTATGGGATGTGGTAACTAGAAACGAAAGTTGCTAAACTACTTTGGATGAATTGTTTCGAGTTAAAATGGATTTGGAGTTGTATATGTTATGGTAGTAATAGTGTAACTCCTACACCTTTATCGTCTGGATGAGTGTTGGACAGATGTTATAATATTGTGTGTTGGCAAAGAAATTGTTCTACCATAAGACGTCAGTCAGTTTCTTTTACCATTGGCTAGTAAGGACCCTAGTGGATAAGCGTGTTTCCCGCAGACTGTTAACTACCTGGTAGTACTTAAGAATTTGTGGCATTCCATTGTGAGATTTCAGATTACGCAGTCGGAGGTAATGGTTACAATGTTTAGTATCAGACCAGATGGAATTGATAAAGAAGTCGTTTGACTAGTTATGAAGTGGTTTGAATGTTAAAGGATCTATGAAAGGATAGTTGTCGGTAATTGCATAAAGGAAAGAAATCATTGAACTACCTCACAACAATTTGATGAGTGTTTGTTATCTTAAACCAAGATAAGGTGTTACGGTTTTGTTTGTGACTCAGTAGAGGATTATGGAATGGTACATTCTTTCCGAAGGTAGAATGTGACCAAGTGTTTTAGTATGAAATAACAGATGAATTGTGGGGAAGCAAAGTTAGAAGTTAACCCAATATTGGAATAAGAGTATGACTAAGGAACCGAAGTTTGATAAATTGTGAAGAAAAGGATTTTTGGTCGGTAAAGTCAAGTTGAAACTGGATTACGTCAGAATTGTTAACAGAAGTAAAGTTAAGCATGGATCTAAGAAAATAATACAAGTTGCAGTGATTGTTGAGTAGAGGAAATTCGGGGGCGAATTTCATTTTAAGGGGGGGAGAGTGTAATACCCCATATTATCTAAATGCTCAATCGGATATCAGATGAGATTAGATGAGTATCTATGCGCTCTATATTTGGTAAATTGGATTAATGGAATCCTCTTAGTGTTTAAGTATAGTCAAATAGGATCAATAGAGCAACTAGTGAAATCTGAAGAGATCAATTATTTATCAAAGAGATAGATTAATATTGATTAGTTCAAGAGAGTATTTTTTAGGTAACTAATAATTTATCAATTGGTGTAAGACGATGAAATATCAATTGGAGATATTTTACTCTATTGGATTATATTATATATATATATATATATATATATAAGAAAAGAAGAAAGAAAAGTTGGTAAGAGAAAGTTAGTAAAGAAGAAGAAAGAGAGAAAGTGGAGAAAGAGAAGAAGAAGAGAAACAGAGGAAAACGTGGAAAGGGAGAAGAAGAAGAAAAACTCATGGATCATCTTCACTATTCATCATCTTCTTCAACCTCCTCTTCAATGCTAAGGTGGGTTCTACTTAGACACTTTAAGTTCTAAAAATATATGTTTAGAACTTAGGATATATTTGAGAGAAAATGATTAAACGGATAAATCAATGAAATCTAACGGAGGAAATGCGATATAAAATGCGTAGTATAGTCGGGTTATGATTGGGTATGTTGGATTGAGTTTGAATTGAATTGGTTTAGTTGAAAAACCTAACTTTTCATATTTGATAAAATTGGTATTAATTTTGTAATTATGTTGGATGGCCTTTTAATTGGGAAAATATCATAGTGTGTTGAATTCTGAGATCGGGGCTTTTTACAGAATCGAAATCGGAGGTCCGGAAGGCATTTAACGGTTAAAAATTGAATTTTTAGCAAAATCTGCGCAGTATGCGTCGACCTCCAATATTTTGAGTCGACCCAAAGTGCCTTTGCGTCGACGCATAGTCGACTCCCGCTGACCCGAGAGTTACAGGATTTTTCCAACATGTCAGATTTTGTTATCTTCATACCTTTTGAACCGTAAGTCCGTTTTGGTCCCCATTCGAAGCGTTGGAAAGCTATTCCAATGCTCTATGTGATGGTAAGGTAGAAGCATGGTTATATGCCATGGATTGATAAGATAAATATGGAAATATAATGTATGTAATTTTGATTCCACCAAAATTCATGAATCGGGAATCCGATTGATATGTGACTTGAAGCCTTGGAAAGAGAATCCAATGTGCTATTAAATGGTGTTGTGAGACCATGATTTAACCAAGGATGCTTGGTAGAGGATAGTAGTGGCTTGTATGCCTTAAAGATGTGAGAGAACTACTATGTGGATTATGTTTGACATGTTATGCTATCATGTGTGTTTTATGATTGATATTGTAATATGCTTATCTAATATTGTGGTTGAACATAATTGAGAGACTATGCATGTTAAAATATGAAATAGGTAGAGTGAGGAAACCTTAGTACAATAGAATGACTTAGAGAATTATGCAGCAATGCTTAGACATCGATACTAGAAGAGTGTCTTTGTTAAGTAGTTGTTGGTGGAGGATTGCAATTCCTCCGGTTTATAGTCTATCCCTTAATAAATATTGTGACCCGTGTTGAAGAGCACCTTGTGCGGGATGGCCGGGGAGAAGTATTTATTAAGTAAGTAACCGTGACCAGCGTTGAAGTGCTCCTTGTGTGGGCTGGTCAGGGAGAAGTTAATTAGTGTTTGGTACCGTGACCCATGTTGTAGTGCTCCTTGT
The DNA here is from genome assembly GCA_022829125.1 of Lathyrus tuberosus. Taxonomy (NCBI): domain Eukaryota; kingdom Viridiplantae; phylum Streptophyta; class Magnoliopsida; order Fabales; family Fabaceae; genus Lathyrus; species Lathyrus tuberosus. The sequence goes on along the minus strand of JALAZF010000915.1, from coordinate 947,596 downwards.
GTGGGCTGCAGGGGAGAAGTACCATTTGCAGATAATTGTGACTCTGTTGAAGTGCTTCGTGTGTTGGCTGGTCGGGGAGAAGTTATCTATGTTAAGGATCCGTGACCCGTGTTGTAGTGCCTTGTATAGGCTGGCCGGGGAGAAGATTCCTTAACTAGTTTTCATTTTGTAGATAACCGTGACCCGTGTTGAAGTGCTCCGTGTGTGGGCTGGCCGGGGAGAACTTATCTACGTTAAGGATCCGTGACCCGTGTTGTAGTGCCTTGTATAGGCTGGCCGGGGAGAAGATTTCTTAACTAGTGTGTCATTTTGTGAATTGTACGATTGTTTCTTTAGTCAGAAATGTTTGAACTCAAGGTCTAGTTCCCTTCCCCTTGACCTGAGTTAGGCTAAGATAGAACCCTGTAAAGCCGAGAGAATCTATAAGATAGGGAACTCACTGAGATTTGATGTATCTCATCCCACTATTGTTTCTATATTACAGGTGTGGTTTGCAGGTTTGTTTTACAAGTGGAGCTATGCTTGGATGTTTCAAGAGAAGCTTAGTTGAGCTTATTCCGTCGTGTATTTGTTGTATACAATGGAGGATATTGTATATTGATCTTAGTTTTTATTGTTTTGGATAATTTCCATATCTTGTACCATTAGTTGTACTATGTTTTTAGAATGGTCAAGTATGTGAATTATGCAATTAGGCACTTATGATGGTGTCAGTACCAAATAAAACACTTGTATGGTATTATTCTAGATGAATATTATACAGGGCGTTACATTGTAATTGATTACAATACTTATCAAAAGAACGCGAAATTTCATATTTCTTACACATGTAATCGATTACAAACATAATACTATCGATTACGTACTTCCAGAATTGAATAAACTTTTTTATTTTTATTTTTCATGCAACCAAACTAGTTTCTTAATTCTTCATATCCTCAAATAGCATCTCAAACATAATCCAAGCATTTTATGGGTAGAAATTTAGCATACAATCACAGTAAAAAATCTTAACAAAAACGATCATTATATCAAGTAATTAAACAAGTAGTCACACAACCAATAATCCATTATCCCCACCTTACCAATTGAGTTCTAAAATCTTCATGGGATTGGTGAAGCTGGATGATGGAATTGATGCTCTAATGATCTCTTGAGCTTGGAGCCAAAAAGGTGAGTTTGGAGCCCTTTCCTCTCTCTCTCTCTCTCTCTCTCTCTCTCTCTCTCTCTCTCTCTCTCTCTCTCTCTCTCTCTCTCTCTCTCTCTCTCTCTCTCTCTCTCTCTCTCTCTCTCTCTCTCTCTCTCTCTCTCTCTAAAATAAGTAGAATTTTGAAAATATAAATGGGGTCTTTATATGGTCTAATGAAAAGACTCAATTGTCGTTCTTCCTAACCAAGTTTTCCAACATACCCTCAATGGCTTTACCTGCCAGACTTACTAAAGATAAATTTCTTCATTAAAACCAATAAGTCACATTTTGAACAAGATGCAAGTGTGGTATTACAAATGTAGATAGAAAATATGTGAAAATTTTTAATTAAAGAAAACAGTACTTTTAGAAAGGTGTTTAAATTTCAAAATAGAAATATATGAATAGATAAAAATAAGTAAATTGAAATTTAAAATCAAACAAGTAATATTTTTATAACATTGTTTCACATTGATTTAGTTTAATATACCACACATTACAAAAAAAATATTCATCTAAAATACTCTTATTAAAATAGTAATTTAAATAGTAACTTAAATAATATAATATTTATATAATAAAAACTCTTTATATAAATCACTAAAACACTATAAATGTGTTTAATGTTATTACATGGTACATATAAAAGAGTTTACTAATGATATGCCTAATATATCAAGGGATTTACTTATTTACTTATGAGACTAACAATTAAAATAAAACATTATTTATAAGTAATTCTAGTATAGTTATGCATACAGATATGACAGATCAACTACACGGGAACATATCATAAATTTTTTTACCACATAGACATGTAAAATAACTAAATTAATATTATCAAATTTAAATGTTATCAACACATAAAAATATAAAATAAATTAAATTAAAATTATATTTATTTATTTTTATTCAGATAACTAGTATGTATATATTTTTCCATTTTCAAACATACAACAAGTATATTTAAAAAAAACAATTGTCATATGTAACACCCATATATAATATAATACATCAAAGCATCCATATCATACATGAATTCACATTTTGGTACTGAAATACCATAAGTACCTAGTTCACACATTAGACATATATATGCCCAAAATACCTAATACAAAAAAACTACGGCATTATATATACAAGATGTTTCAACACTAAGAACTAGATCAAATAATGATCTCACAATCTCCACAACGGAAGCCTTGCCACACAAAAGCTACGATCCGTAAGGAAAATTCAAACAACTTTATCCTTACCCTTCGCCGAACCTGTAGTACCTGTGATGTAAACAACAACATGGGGTGAGATACATCAATCTCAGTGAGCTCCCTATCTTATAGGTCCTCTCGGCTGTACAAGGTTCTAACACACCTAACTCAAGTCAAAAGGGGAGGGAAGTGACCTTGAGTACTCACACACACCATATGGATCCATGTTCGCGAGTCTTGTTAACTCACCATTCATCACTAATCGATAACCGTACCAAGGCATCCCCTTTTCTCGTCCTCTTTTACGTCTAGAAGTCGACCCGAGTCATGGATCCTTGTAGTTACTTGGCATACAAATGGATTCGGAATTAAGGGACTCATTATCAGCTTAATTCGTCACTTCTCATGGCCTCTCATGCCATCACAAGTCTCTACCCGTAGGTTCCATCGTACTATAACATTGGGAATCAAACCTGCCAAGTAGTAATGCCTGCATTCAGAGGAGCTCGAGACTCATGAATGCCTCTCAAGGGCGATGGTTACGATTACGTGATCATATACACCAAATGAGATTGTATTCAACAATCACCCGACCATATTAACCTTAAGACCTCTTTGTCTTTCTCAAATAAACCCAATAAAACATTATCCATACTAGTGTAATTATTTTCATACCATTCGGTAATAGACGCACGCCTCGGCCTCTCTTGCACGAGCGTCATCGTTATGTTATTCCACAATTTCCTAGCCGTTACTAGGTTCTAACATAATTCATGGTAATATTCCTCACTCTACCTATTTCATATTCTAACATGCATATACTCTCAAACATGCTTAACAACAAGGGAAATAGGTAACCACAAGTCAATATATAATAAAACCACACAATTCAACATCTCACCAAGTTACACCAATTCTGGTTCCCTCCGATTTATTTAATCGGGCATCAACACTAGTATTTTTCACTTCCATTAAATAGAGTATTTCATAGCTCTCTATCGGTACCAAGAACACTTAAATCGGATACACGAAACAAAAGTTATGAAGTTTGGAAGAAAAAGAAATTATTGAGAAACAACCAAATTCGCCTGGCGACTTAAGAATTTGCCTGGGGAATCCCCCTTCGCCAGCACTTCGCCTGGCGAGGCTGTGGCGAGACCCAATATTTTGAAAATCCAAAAGTTCCAGTAGCTAAGACATTTCTGTCTCTTCAATTTCGCCTGGCGAATCTGGATTTCGCCTGGCGAATCCCTTCCACCAGTCCTTCGCCTGGCGAGCCAGTGGCGAGACCTAATTCGCCTGGCGAATTTTGATTCGCCTGGAGAATCGCACCAGAACCAGAATTCTTCCTTTACGGGTTCCATGCTTCCAAAGCTCCAAATTCACCATCTCTCAACCCAAATCAATTCCAAACAGCACAAACAAGCATCAACAATGTTCAATTTTTAACCATTAGATTATCGATTCCAAACATTCCAAAAACTCTAAAACTAATGTCCTAACTAGAACCCACCTCTAGCAAGATGAGATGAAGATGATTGATGAAGAATGGATGATGATCTTTGCTCTTGTTCTTCTCCTTCTAGGTTTTCTTCTTTTTCTCTTCTCCTTCTAGGTTTTCTTCTTTTTCTCTTCTCCTTTCTCCTCTTGCTCTTCTTCTCTCCACTCTTACTATCTTTTTCCACTTCTCTTGCTATTTTTCACAAGTGGGAGAAAAGAAAACATATAGTAACTATAATTAGTTAATAATACTACTAAATGTCTAAAAAGTCTCTAAAGCTCCAAATAATAAAACCTCAGGGTCAGATAGTATTAATTGGATTTACTCTAAGTTCAACAGTTACTCTAATTATCTTTGCAGATAATTTCTCAGAGTACACTGGGACTCAGTTGATCACAACTAATATTATCCAGAGTAATTAAAATACGGGGTATTACATCATAGAACATTTATAATATCCGCATATACATAAAATATTTTTGTGTTACCAATATCTATTAAAATCACTAACGAAACAACGACAGAAGTAAATAAAGCCTAAAAAAATAACATTTAAATCTCAAATTACCAAAGATGTATCCAAAAACTACAACTGAATCCCCTTACACTAATATTTATATATAAAATGTCAATATAGGCAGAAAAACCAAACTAAAAGGTTTAGAGTAATAAATATAAGTTTTAAACAAAAATTGGTCATTGGGTGATCATAAAGATTGCATTTGATTGTTTATGCCATTGATTGACCCTTCATTTAGAAATTCAATAGATCTTATAAACACTTAAATTCCTAGCAGAAAATCAAAATCTATGACTACTGAAGTTGTGAAAATTGTACAAAATTCCTATAAAAGATATTTGTTGGAGATGTAGAAAAAAACTAAGAAATAGAATGAAAACAAAAATTACAATGACTATCTTTGAATTTAAGGGATGACTCTTCTATTTTTTTTTTTTATAGCTATAATAAAAATTAGATTTAGCTAAACTCTTAAGATTAAATAAAACTTAATGGTAATGAGTTGATTATAATTGGTTGCCCAAGAACCTTTGTTAGACACTTGAACTCTGATAACATATGCGAATTGGACTTAAATTAACTTAACAAAAATGACTTGTAAGGAGATGGCTTCATCCATTTGTAAATTCATATTTTGATCTTATTACATATATTGAGAAATTTTTCACTATATTCAATTACAAGTATCTTATGTCATTCAAAGAAAAAAAACATGTCTTCATTTGTCTTAAACTCACTACTATAGCGTTAATTTTACAAGATCAACTAAAACATTTTTAGACTTATTGAATAATATTATCATTTAATTCATTATATTCCGTTTCTATATCATTCTATTTCTAAGAGAAAATGAATTACTATTGGTTTTTAATCTTGATTAAAATATTATTAAAGAAACAAATTATATGAATCATCTACTACACAAAACATACCAGAGTTAAAAACACTTCTAAAGGTGGATATGATGAATAATAAAAAATAGGCATAGAGAATTAAAATTTATTTATTTAGGTTTCGTGATACATTTTATTACATAGAATTTCACAATACATATGAATAACTTATTTAATATTATTCAAACTCTCCAAACATAAAGCAATATATGTATGCACGACATGCACGCACCTACAAAGTAAGAAATATTTATAAGTATCTGGATTTTTTTTATTGAAAGTCTAAACAAATGATGAAGAGAAAGAAAAATTAATTACCATGGCATAAGTTAAGGATGATTTTTTTAGCATTTACTTCGACATTCTTTCACACACTTATCAAAATCATCACTCAGCCGCTCTCCGATACATTGTGCGTCACACTTTATTTCACAAAATGGTTCTGCTAATTTGATTGATCCATATTCTTGAGATTCGGGGATGCATTCAACTTGTACTACAACGAACATAATCATTAACATCACCACGACACTAATTTTTACGGTGCTCATTGCCATAATTTTTTTTGATGTGTATCTCTTATCAATTTTTTATGTTTAATTTTTTATGATTTTCATAAGATACATATAACATTATATATAGTCATAAAATGCTTGCGTAATATCTTCAAACATATGTAAAAGAAATGAAAAAAATCTTATATTCAACAAAAAAAACACCATTACCTAAATCTGAATTATAAAAGTAATTTACTTAATATATAATATGAGCATATTATTACTATTATTTTACCAATTGTTAATATTATTATTGCAATTATGTTCTTAATATAAAATTATTATTTTTTATTTAGGAAATGAAATGATAAATAGGTAAAAGCAAAAGTAAAATAAAGATACTGTATTACCTATGATAAAATTTAAATTGATTATTTTTTTTATTATTTCAAAAGGAAAATAGTTTACTAAATAAATATTCAAAACTTTTCATTATTTTTTTCCATGATTTGCTAGTCCTACATGGAAAAAGTCACTCAATGAGTAAAAAAATAGGGTTGATATATATCTGAATTTGAACATTACCCAATGTAATGATTAATAGCTCTGAGTTTTGAATTTTTATATATAAGGGATTATAGTTAGGAAGGAACGTTTTCATATTTCTATGGATTATATAATTTTAATATAGAATGAAAAATATTATGTTATATGTTTGAACTACATATAATTAAGATATTCAGATACATTTTAAAATAAAAATTTCAAAATAAGAACAAAGAAATTTATCCAAAAAAGAAAAAATAAATTTTAACTAGGTAAAGTTCACACTATCATTTCGTCTCCACTCTCAATCAAAATACATTTAAGGTAAATTTTTTGTAATAACCCAACCAGATAGAATATAAAATGTCCTCACCAGGATATTAAAAAGGTTGTACTAATACATCAAAGTAGCATAAACTTATATAAGTATATGAAGTCACATAAGATACATCAAATGTGCGTAAAAGGTACAACATGTTCAAATATACAATATAATAATAATACGCAATGAAGGACAAAATAAAAAGGAAATCCTCCCTGCATCCATTGACTTGCCTTTACGTTTTCCAAAAACTTGATCAACTTGAAAATGTAAGAAACAATATGGGGTGAGATGATAACACTTCAACGGAGTTTTACTAAAAGGTTAGGGGCATCTAAGACTACAAGAGATTCAACAAGGTTCTAACACTCACATGTTTAAAAATGAAATAAAAGTGAGTCGAGGCATAACCCGCCTCATACAATGTGGAAATGTCGATACACTCGCTATAACGTCCATGTACAACTCGGGAGGAATCTAGCTTCAAGGAACCACAAATGTCGTATAGCTCTTCTCATATCAAGCGTTGTTTTTTAAAATTGTTGACTTCCTACTATTTCTTTTCTAAATTAGGGTTTTAAAATGTGAACTATAATAGTGTCTTGATTGACCATCCTGATTACGAGTTTACAAATAGGCATGCACTAATTATTTTGACATTTGTTACACGTATTTCAATAGATTCTTTCAGAACCAATTGCAGACAAGTAGTCACACAACCAATTGTAATACCCCGTATTTTAATTTTCTCTGGATACTATTAGTTGTGATCAACTGGGTTCCGGTGTACTCTGAGAAATTATCTAGAAAGGTAATTAGAGTAACTGATGAGCTCAGAGCAGATCAAATTAATATTATCTGACTCTGGGGTTTTATTAATTGGTACTATAAAGACTTTTTGGACATTTAGTAGTGTTACTATCTAATTAATTTCTCTATATCATTTCTTTTCCTCCTTTGCCAAACATAGTAACATTTGAGAGAGAGAAAATAGAGAGAAGGAATAGCAAAGGAAAGAAAGAGAAGAGAAAACTTGGAATTGAAGAACAAGAGCTTGGATCATCATCTCTTCTTCATCAAATCATCTTAACCTCTTCATCATCATCTTGTATTGAGGTGGGTTCTAGTTAGAGACTTAAGTTCTAGAATTTGGAGTTGTTTAGAACTTAGGTTAGAAATTGAGAAAAATGAATAATTGTGTAAATTGTTGTTTCTAATGGTTGAAATGTCGAAATAGTCGGGTAATATAATCGGGTTATGTTTAGGGGTTGGTATAATATGAGTTGGAAGTGTTTTGGGTGAAGAAATGTGAGTATTTGGACCAACATGTAATACCCCATGTTATCTAAATGCTCAATTGAAGATGAGATCGGATGAGTATCTATGAGCTCTATCTTTGGTAAATTGGATTAATGGAATCCTCTAAGTACTTTAAGTATGACATTTGGGATCAATAGAGCAACTAATGAACTCTGAAGAGATCAATTATTTTATTAGAGAGACATATCACTATTTATTAGACCAAGAGAGTATATTAAGGTGACTCTAATAATTGATCAATTGGGTTGAGACGACAAAATATCAATTGGAGATATTTTACCCTGTTGGAATTATATTGTATAATAAGCATTATATATATATATGTGTGTGTGTGTGTGTGTGTGTGTTAAGAGAAAGGAAAGAAATAGAAAGAAGAAGAAGAAGAAGAAGAAGAAGAAGAAAAACAAAGAAAGAGAGAAGGAAGAGAAGAGAAGAGGAAAATGGAAAAAGAGAAGCTTGGATCCACACCATTGTTCATCTTCTTCTTCAACCTCCTCTTCAATGCTAAGGTGGGTTCTAGTTAGACACTCTAAGTTCTAGAAATATAAGTTTAGAACTTAGGTTAGATTGGAGAGAAAATGATTAAATGGATAAATCAATTGAATTCAAATATATGTTGTTATCAAAACTTTCTTTAATTTCTTTGTTGAACAGCTAACAAAACAGCATGGAAGCTCTACAACGGGTAAGTGTTTATTCACTTTCATTTACTGCTTTCATATGTATATAACTGTATTGTGGGGATATTTCACTGTAAGTCTTCTTTCACATCCTTTTATATATTTGTCACATATCCACTGTGTAATACTAGTATAGTTATTTAGAGTTTTCCCCGACAACTACGTCTAAAACTAGGTAAAACCCTATTGGTCACTCTTAAATAAAAACAAAACTAGATCCCCCGTAGGATTCCAGATATAGTCTTCCCTCCTCTTGGGTTAAACAATATGGAACAAAGAGAAATGCAGTATTCTCGGTGAACCTTTTCTCAGACTGTTACCCTTAGAAATTGTCAAAGAAACTCTAACTCCCCTGAAATGATCTTTTCTCCGTGAATGGCATCTCTTGAGTTTCTTCCAAATTCTCGAACTTTCCTGGAATGATCTCTTCTTTGTGAATTGCATTTCTTGAACTTCTCTTGGTTTGGGGACCCACAGGCTTCCTAAAAGCATCCCTGCCTCCTCTTGGGCGTTGTACAAGGACCCTTCGGCTTCTTAGAAGTTCTCATGCCTTCTCTTGGGCTTAATATAAGGACCTTGATAACCTCTTAAAGGTATAAGACAGAACTTAGTCATCCTTTGCTAGAGCAGTCTTTCCAGTGTCGAAACTCCGGCCATTTTAGGGTTGATACTCATCCCTTAATGTTCGTGCCTCCTCTTGGGCATTGTACAAAAGATAAAACTCTTTCATACCGCTAGACTTGGACAGTCTAAACCTCCTTGAGTCTCAAAGACATTCTCAAGTTCCTTTCAAACATAGGAAAAAACACCGATCACTCTGGATCAATCTCCATGAGAAACCCAGTCTGTCTCATGAGAGTTCCCCACACTTGGACCCGATTCAGGATCTCAATAATCCTCAGCAGTAAGACAGCCTCCTCTTGGACTTTGTACAAAAGATTTTCCCTAGCGGAGCTAACCTTTTCAGACTCTCTTGTTGAGTCAACTCTCTTAGCCTCCGTCTTGGGCTTTGTACAAGACATATAAAAAGCACTCTCTTGTTGAGTATAAAAGACTCTCTTGTTGAGTCAATCTCCTTTTATCCTCAATCTCGGGCTTCGTACGAGACAGCAAATCACTCTCTTGTTGAGTATAAAAGTCTCTCTTGTTGATTCAATCAACCTTCAGACTCTCTTGTTGAGATGAACACCTGTTCAAGACTCTCTTGTTGAGTCAACTCCTTTAGCCTCCGTCTTGGGCTTTGTACAAGACACCCAAATGCACTCTCTTGTTGAGTCAAGCTCAATTCAGCCTCCATCTTGGGCTTTATACAAGATACCTTCTCCCCAACGGAGTCAAAAATCCCTTTTAGCCTCAATCTTGGGCTTTGTACAAGACAGAAAGAAGATTTTCCCCGGAAAAGTCAACTTCTAGCCTCCTCTTAGGCTTTGTATAAAGAAATCCCTGGTTGAGTAAATCAACCTTTTAGCATCAAATTTGTGCTTTGCTTACAACGTACAAACATCAACAATCCCTCTTTAGAGATGAAAAATTCTCTCAGTCAAACCCTTTAGCTTCACATCTTGGGCTTCGAACAAGATACAAACAACCCTTCAGCTTCACATCTTGGGCTTTGAACAAGATACAAATCACCTTTAGCTTCAATCTTGGGCTTTGAACAAGACACCAAAACACCTTTTTCCTCCCATAGAATAGGAGGACTACGATCGCTTTGATTTCCATGTTTCGTTAAACGGGAATACGTAGGTGTAGCGAGTGATTTTGGACGCGGTTCTTAAGCCCTGGTCGCTCTCTGCGGTTGAGTTTTAACTACAGGTCGATTCATTTTTTATCCTATTAAAGCTGAATAAGGAAGGGAAATAGATGTCTCCAATTAACCCTGCTTGCATACTGAGTTTAAACAGCAGTCTGTTAGGTTACGAATGCTATCAATGTGGGGGGCCTTTGTACTGGTTATTTGTATTTTCGCCAATACTATTTTCTTTCTTTTTATTTTGACAGAAGGTTTCTGACAGGGGAACAAGGATTAGGATGTTAGGACTGATGCTTTTTGATGTGAGAGTACGGGTTTTAGGTTTTTTGTTGATTGTGCTCGCTAAGATTTTTCTTTCAATCTTATGCCTACGTATTCCTGTTTACCGAAACAGGGAAATCAGAGCGTTCGTAGTTCCTCCTATTCTATGGGAGGAAATGGCTGTTTTTGGTGTCTTGTTCAAAGCCCAAGACGTGAAGCGAAAGGTAGTTTGTATCTTGTTCAAAGCCCAAGATGTGAAGCTAAAAGTGTTGACCTTAGAGAGAATTTATCATCTCTAAAGGGGGGTTTGTCTGTTACGACTGTTTATAAAGGAGAATTACTTTAACCGGGATATGTGAATCTGACAATGCCATAATTTCCTTTAAAGGGGATTTTAACCTGAAGGAGAAGACTTTAACTCAGTGTAGAGCAATGTTATATTTCCTTAGGAATTTCTCATGAAAAAAGAGGGACAGTGGCATGGATGTAGATGATCCAGAGGCTTGCCACTTACAGCGATTAGATGAAAGGGAAGGAGTTATTGACGCTTGTGTACTGTGAACGAGGCACAGTTTTGATGCTAAAAGGTTAATTGGATTAACCAGTGGTTTTCTTATATAAAGCCTAAGAGGAGGCTATTATGTGTCTCGTACAAAGTCCGAGAGAGAGGCTAAAAGGTTTTGACTCAATGAGGGAATCTTTTGGTATCTCGTATAAAGCCCGAGATGAAGGCTAATTGACTCAACAAGGGAGTTTCTTGTGTATCTCGTATGAAGCACGAGATGGAGGCTAAAATTTGTTTGGCTCAATAAGAACCTTTTTGTATCTCGTATAAAGCCCGAGATGGAGGCGAAAGGGGTGATTGACTCAACGAGGGAGTCTCTTATGTGTCTCGTACAAAGCCCGAGAGAGAGGCTAAACGTTGTTTGACTCCACTGGGGAGAATCATTTGTACAAAGCCCAAGAGGAGGCTAACTTCACTGGAGAAGGATCATTATACAAAGCCTAAGAGGAGGCTGGGGTTACTGTTTCAGTTGAGTGACAGGTCCATTATACTGATTTTGAAAGAGAAAATCAGTTCTTATATGAGCAACACTGTACTCAAGGATTTGATTCGAGGATCCGGGTTATTCCTATTCTTTAAGGATGTGGGAAATCCGAAGGGTATTGAGACTGTCCGAGTCTACGGGTTTTCTTCCTATTTTTGAAGGGTTCTTGAGAATGTCTTTAAGACTTAAGGGGATTAGACTGTCCGTGTCTAGAGTTTTATCTCTTGTACTACGCTTTGAGAAATAGTAGTAGACTCTATGAAAGGACTGTTCTATGCAGATGATTAAGTTCTGTTCCTATACCTCTAGGAGGTCGTCGGGATAATTTGTACGAAGCCCAAGAGGAGGCTGGAAACTTTGAAGAAGCCGACGGGTCCTTGTACGAAGCCCAAGAGGAGACTATCATTCCCGGAGGAAGAGATCATTATACGAAGCTAAGAGGAGGCTGTGAACACTTCTAAAAAGCCGGCGGGTCCTTGTACTAAGCCCAAGAGGAGGCGGGGTTGCTTTTAGGAAGCCTGTGGGTCCTTGTACGAAGCCCAAGAGGAGGCCGATACTTTTAAGAAGCCCGTGGGTCCCCAAACCCCGAGAAACTCAAGGCAATGCTATTCACCGAGAATAGATCAAAGTCCAGAAAGTTCGAGAATTTGGAAGAAACTCAAAGATGCCATTCACGGAGAATACATTCATCTCTGGGAGTAGAGTTTCTTGACAATTCCTAATGAGGACAGCCTGAGAGAAGAATGTATCTGGTGATCCTATTGGGGATCTAGTTGTCTATTTCTACGAATAAACGAAACGGCGTCACCTAGTTCTAGACGTAGTTTCCGGGGAAACTCTAAATATCTATACTATTATTACACAGTTGATATGAGTTTATGAAAGAAGACTTACAGCGAAACATCCCCACAATACAGTTATATGTATATGAAAGCGGTAAATGAAAGCAATAACCACTTACTCGGTTGTAGAGCTTCCATGCTGTTTGGTTAGTTGTTCAACAAAGAAAGATTGAAAACAACAGTATATCCAAAATAAAAGGAGAAAGTGCTTTGAAAAAGAAAGATTTGGGGCTTACAGCTCAAGGAGAGGCCCAGGGTTTTATCAGTGAGCGCACTGTTTGAATTTGTACAGAGGGACTTATACAAGTGACTGAGGCCCAAAATGTTTTCTGTACAAAGGGATGGGTCTTACACTCTCTCAAGAGGCCCAAGAAGTTTAAAGAAAAAGAGTGGGGCTTATAACACGAGGGTAGGCCTAGATGATTTTTTTGTTTAAAATGGAGATCGCACCGAGGTTTTCTTTTAACGCAGAGGGACTTATACAATAAGTGAGGCCCAAAATGGTTTTGGTTAAAAGGGGATTGGGTCTTACACTCTATTAGAGGCCCAAAAGTTTTGAATGGGTCTTATAGCTCAAGGAGAGGCCCAGTTGATTTTCTTTTGAATTGGCGATCGTGCCAAGGTTTTTGAAAATACAGTGGGACTTATACAATAAGTGAGGCCCAAAATGGTTTGTATTTACAAAGGATTGGGTCTTACACTTTAATAGAGGCCCAAAAAGTTTTGAAAATGATTTATGAGGGTTGAATTAATCCATAACGATCATGTCTATAACACTTAATTTCATTTAAATTAAACATAAAACATGAAATCACGATGAAACCTCAAGAACCCTAATTTCTGCATGAAGGCTAGGATTTTTGATACACGATTCAAACAAAGCAATTAATTGAGGGAAAACATTCCATGCATGATTATGAACATATGGCCAAATTATTGTGCAGTAAAAATTGCATGGATCATAGAGTTAGAAGAGCTTATGCTTACCACTTGCAGCTGGTTATCGTGATTTGTGTTGGAGGTGTTATAGCTAGGTTCCAATGATCTGGATAGCTTCCCTAGGTGCCATAGAGTATGTATGTATGCTTGGAATAGATTTAAATGGTTTGGAGATGAAGATGGTACCTCAACTGCAAAACTGTCAAGAACTTGAGCAATTGGCTGGTGATTTTGTGAAATCTGTGTTCCAGATGTTATGTGAGTGTTTGGATCACTTCTATATGATGTATGTGAGGTGTGTGTGTGATTGGTTTGATTGGAAAAACTCTCAAACTCAAAACCCGATAGTGATGATTCAAATCATACACTAACATCATTTTAGGGTTAAAAATCCATTTTTGTGAAAAATCTCAAAAAGTCAAAATTGACTTTTGTGCACAGTTGACTTTTTATCAGATGAATTCCAACCTGTGCAATTCTTCTGGAAATCATGTCCTTGACCTAACTCAAACTTGATGGACATGTTCCATGGGTGTCATAGGGTATATTGAGGTATGTCCTAGGGTTTGGGAGCATGCCTTGGTCAAAAGTCAAAGTTACAGTTGACTTTCCTCGCGAAACCCTAATTGTGTTGCAGATGAAATTGAGACTTGTTGCTCAAGCTTCTTGGATCAATCCATTGTTCCAAATGGATCAATATAGTTCATTAGAGACCCTCAAATCCTCTCTTGAAGTCTTGGCTCATGGTTTTCCCTAAAAGTCAACTTAGGGGTGAATTAGGTCAAGAAACCCTAATTCCTGATTTTTGATGTATGCATCCCTTGAGGCAAAATTGAATTGATGATTAGGTCCATGAGGTTTCATGGAGTATATTAGGTTAGGTTTTGGATCATTGGCTTGTGCCTAGTTGAAAAATTTCCATTTGGAGGCCCTGGTCGACAAAAACCCTAATTTGGTGACACTGTCGATCTTGAGACTTAATCCACCTAGAAGGGAGCAACCTTGTGCTTAATCCTTGAAGTTGGAGTCCTTTTGATCCATTGTGGATGTTTGAGAGGTTAGACAAGTTGAAGATCATGTCATTCCTTGATTGATCCTTTGTCTAAGCACTCAGAGAGGGCTTGAAACCCTAATTCTTGATTGTAGTGGATGCTCACCTATCTTTGGGGAGACTGATGAAGTATGATGGTTCCTCCATATTGTGATGATGATTTGCACAATGATGGGAAATCTTAGTGGTCAAAATTTGGGGTATGACAAATGCCCCTATTTAATCTTCTTGGACACGAAGGTGTGAATGACGAAGGTATTCGGGAATTCGGGGTGCAAGAGGATTAAATATCGGAATACCCGAAATTTTGATGGTGGTTATGAATGATAGCTTACGCATTCATCTTATTTTTCTAAGCAATGATGCTTAGAAAAGGTAAACTTCCCCTCGATCCTGGTTTTCAGCCAAGGAGCTGGTCTTAGTTTTCTTTTGAAATAAACCTCCCCTCGATCCTGGTTTCCTACCAAGGAACTGGTCTTTAGTTTCTGAAATAAACTTCCCCTCGATCCTGGTTTCCTACACAGGAACTGGTCTTAGTTTCCTTTGTAAACTTCCCCTCGATCCTGGTTTCCTACCGAGGAACTGGTCTTACTTTCCTTTGTAAACTTCCCCTCGATCCTGGTTTCCTACCAAGGAACTGGCCTTAGTTTCTGATTTAAACTTCCCCTCGATCCTAGTTTCCTACCAAGGAACTGGTCTTAGTTACTGAACCAAACTTCCCCTCGATCCTGGTTACCTACCAAGGAACTGGTCTTAGTTTCTTTTGTCAATAAACTTTATTGACAAGGGACGCTATTTGTAGCGGTTTTCCTCAAACTTCTCGCCGAATTTTCCGGGGGAGATGCCATTTGATAGAAAATTTTTGATGCCAGACTCGCTGGGGAACCCAATCGTCTGAGTTGTAGAGGTGTACAAACTTCTCTGTTTGGAGACGCCATTTGTTGACTCTACTCGGGGAATGCGAGTCCCTTGAGAGACTGCATTCGTTTGGGGTCTTTACATCATACTTTTCTCGGGATCTTCCCGGAGAAATGCCATATGATGTGATCCAGTTTTGAGGTGCCGATGACCTTTTCATCAGCGGGTTTTTTTGGAGAAAAACTGCCGTACTGCGGAATCTCCGATTAGGAGGCTTTCTCTGTGGATTTTCCTTAATCTGGGAAAGCAAGGATATCATCTTCAATGGCGAAGAGTGATGTTAACTGAGGGCTTCTCTGATTTTTTAGAGGTTCAAGTTATCAAAGTGGTCGAGGACCCAACTTCAATCCAGAAATAAAACTGAAGGAGAGAGAATGTTCGGACGCAGCGTTTCCTGATGAGGCAAGAACTGACGACTCGATTGAGAGAACTTCTATCACTAGGGGACAAGACCGACTAGAGTGATAGTGATGCAATATGAAATGTGAATGCAAATCAATAATGCATGATGTGTGTATGTTTATGCTGACAAAACTGACGTGACATACAAACTGATAGGTGAACACGACTGGATACTCGGCCATCGCGGGGCGAAGAAGTACCGTTGGTTCAGAATAACAATTCCACCTTGCTTAGGAGAGATAGTCCCTGCGGGGAATACCGTTGATCGAGCTTAGGAGATAAGAACTCGGCCGAGGCGTGTCAGACAAAACACGGTCTCTGACACAGTTGATCCCTTCATTCAGGCGTACTGGCCTAGAAGGCGTACTTTGATTCTGTACTTTGAAGTTCGCTTACTTCTGGAGAAGCAGTTGATGTTCCTTTGATGTTCAACGGTCAAAAGAAATTGCCGTCTTTATTAAAAAGCAGAAAAAGTTTTAACAAGTAAATTCATTTTTGTTTTATTTCAAGAATCGTTAATCATGTTAACAACGTCGTTCTATAAAGCTAAAACAAATAAGAATTACAAACAAAAGCACAAGGGCTCAAATTTTATTGATAAAATGGAGATCAGCCAAACGCGTGATTCCAAAGAGTATTTACAAAGTTAGAAAATGGTAATTTACAGGGAAAAGGGCCACGTTGAAACATAACGACCGCTATCATTCTACCAACTTTGAATTCGGGACATCCTGAGCTTCTGTCGAAGATGACCTTGACTGGAGTTTTCTGACAGATGATGTAACTGCTGCTGCTGAGGGACTCGCCTTTGTTGAACATAGTTACTTCCCATTATCCCTAATTTTTGCCTGGATTGTACTGTGATGTTTCCAATCCATCGGGATGATTTTCTTTTTATGTCTCTAAGTTTTGCCTGGACCGCCCTTTCGAGTTTTCAATCCATTGAGACGTTTTTTTAGGCGAAGTATTTCTTGACTACATCAACATTTGTGGGGTAGGCAAATTCCTCTCCATCCATGGTTACAAGTCTCAAGGCGCCTCCTGAGAAAGCTTTCGTGACCACTTAGGGGCCATCATAATTCGGAGTCCATTTACCTCGCGAATCAGTGAGAAATGATTGTATCTTCTTGAGCACGAGGTCTCCTTTCCTGAAGATGCGAGGTCGAACCTTTTTGTCGAACGCCCTCTTCATTCTCTGTTGATACAACTGACCATGGCATAGTGTCGTTATTCTCTTTTCTTTGATCAGATTCAGTTCGTCGTGTCGACATTGACACCATTCAGCTTCGGTGAGCTTAGCTTCCATCAATACTCGGATTGATGGGATCTCTACTTCTATGGGGAGAACTGCCTCCATGCCATATACTAGAGAGAAAGGGGTAGCCCCTGTTGAAGTGCGGACAGACGTGCCATAACCGTGAAGAGCAAAGGGTAGCATTTCGTGCCAATCTTTGTAGGTTACAACCATCTTTTGAACAATCCTCTTGATGTTCTTGTTAGCCGCTTCTACCGCTCCTTTCATCTTTGGTCGGTAGGGAGATGAGTTATGATGTTCGATCTTGAACTCTGCACACAACTCTTTCATCATCTTGTTGTTCAAGTTAGATCCATTATCAGTAATGATCTGGCTTGGAACACCATAACGGCAGATGATATTGTTTTTGATAAATTGAACCACCACTTGTCGGGTTACATTGGCGAATGACGTTGCTTCGACCCACTTGGTGAAGTAGTCAATTGCTACTAGGATGAACCGATGTCCGTTTGAAGCCTTAGGTTCGATCAAGCCAATCATGTCGATTCCCTATATGGGAAAAGGCCACGGGGAATAAAGAGCTTTGAGATGTGATGGCGGTACATGAATTTTGTCGGAGTATATCTGACACTTGTGACACCTCCTCATGTACTTGTAGCAGTCGGATTCCATTGTCAACCAATAGTACCCTGCTCTTAGAATTTTTCTCGCCATTGTATGTCCGTTGGCATGAGTGCCAAAGGACCCTTCATGAATTTCTTTCATAAGCATGTCTGCTTCTAGTCTGTCGACGCATCGGAGCAAGATCATGTCAAAATTTCTCTTATAAAGAGTGTCACCGCTCAGGAAGAAGTTTCCAGCCAATCTTCTGAGGGTTTTCCTATCTTTCTTGGATGCCCCAGGTGGGTACTCTTGTTTCTGAAGGAAGCATTTGATATCATGATACCAAGGTTTGTCGTCTATGACTGCTTCAATCGTGAAGACGTAGGCGGGCCGTTCAAGGCGCATAATGTCGATCTTAGGTAAGTCATTCCATTGACCTACACTAATCATGGAAGAGAGAGTGGCTAATGCATCAGCCATGTGATTCTCCTCACGAGGGATGTGATGAAACTCCACTCTGCTGAAGAAAGGTAGCAGCCTTCTTGCATAGTCTTTGTAAGGGATCAATCCTGATTGGTATGTGTTCCAATCTCCTTTTATCTGATTGATAACCAAGGCTGAGTCGCCGTATACGTCCAGGTTTTTGATCCTTAAATCAATCGCTTCTTCGAGACCCATAATACAAGCTTTGTATTCGGCCTCGTTGTTCGTACATTTGAACGTAAGTCTGGCAGTGAAAGGAATGTGGGTATCCTGAGCGGTAACAATGATTGCCCCAATTCCGTTTCCATAATGATTAACTGCTCCATCAAAGATAAGTCCCCATTAGGAACCTGGTTCTGGCCCTTCACTGGGTAGCGGTTCATCGCAATCTTTCATTTTTAGATACATGACATCTTCGTCCAGGAAATCAAACCCGATTGATTCTTGATCGTCAATCGGTTGATGAGCCAAATGATCGGCTAAAATACTTCCCTTAATGGCTTTTTGAGCGTGGTACTCTATGTCATATTCTAATAACAGCATCTGCCAACGAGCAATCCTTCCCGTGAGAGCAGTTTTTTCGAAGACGTACTTGATTGGATCCATTTCGGAGATTAACCAAGTAGTATGACGAATCATGTATTGGCGAAGACGTTTGGCTGCCCAAGCCAAAGCACATCAAGTTTTCTCAAGCATCGTGTACCGAGTTTCGCAGTCGGTAAATTTCTTTCTCGGATAGTAGATGTCAGACTCCTTCCTTTTGGTTCCGTCTTGTTGGCCAAGTACATATCCCATTAAGTCCTCTAGAATTATGAGGTAAATGATTAGTGGTCTTCCTTCCACTGGAGGTGATAAAATCGGAGGATTCAACAGATATTCCTTAATACTGTCGAAGGTGGTTTGACAATCTTTTGTCCAAACGCAATCCTGGTTCTTTTTGAGTAACTTGAAAATCGGCGCACATGTCGCGGTCATGAGGAATATGAATCTGGAGATGTAGTTCAAACGTCCCAAGAATCCTCTGACTTGTTTTTCAGTTTTCGGAGAAGGCATTTCTTAAATGGCCTTGACCTTGTCAGGATCAACCTCAATCCCTTTCTGGCTGACGATGAACCCTAGTAGTTTCCCTGAATGGACACCGAAGGTGCACTTGTTGGGATTCAAGTGGAGCTTGAATTTTCTTAGACGTTCGAACAATTTTGACAGATGTTCAACGTGCTCACTCTCTGTTTTTGATTTTGCAATCATATCATCGACATATACCTCAATTTCTTTGTGTATCATGTCATGAAACAGAGTAGTCATGGCCCTCTGATAGGTTGCCCCGGCGTTCTTCAAACCGAACGGCATCACCTTGTAACAAAAGGTGCCCCATGGTTTAATGAACGAAGTTTTCTCCATGTCTTTCGGCGCCATTTTAACCTGATTATAGCCTGAGAATCCATCCATGAAGGAGAAGACTTTAAACTTTGTTGTGCTGTCTACCAGCATGTCAATGTGTCGTAAAGGAAAGTCGTCCTTTGGACTAGCCTTGTTTAGATCCCTGTAGTCGACACACATTCTGACATTTCCGTCCTTTTTGGGAACGGGTACGATATTGGCTAACCATTGAGGATATTCAGATGTGGCGAGGAAACCCGCGTCAATCTGTTTCTGTACCTCCTCTTTGATTTTGATGGCCATGTCCGGATGAGTACATCTCAACCTTTGCTTTACTGGCGGACATTCCGATCTTAACTGTAAGTGATGTTCCACGATGCTGGTATCCAACCCTGGCATATCCTGATAGGACCAAGCGAATACATCGGGAAATTCTCTGAGAAGCTTTATCAAACCCTCTATGGCAGTTGGACTGAGCAGTGCCCCAATCCTGATTTCTTTTCTCTCTTTTTCTGAACCCAAGTTTACCGTTTCCAATGGCTCTTTGTGAGGTTCAACAGACCTTTCCTCTTGTCTGAGTAGTCAAGAGATCTCCTCTGGAATTTTGTTGTCATTTTCTTCTTCAGCCTCGAATACCGGGAACTCAAAGTTGGGAGAAGGCATCGGATCATATGTTTCAACTGGGTTTAAAACAAGCAATCTGCATGACGTGATGATTCGTGTTTAGAAGTGATAGAGAAAATGCAAGTGTGTGCAGTGTTTTATTTTTTACTGCTTGTTTTTATTTGAATTGTTTTTTAGGATTACCATTTTCTGAGAAAACAAAAAAAGAAAACAGCAATTAATGCGGAAATTACAGAACGACGTTATTTTATTAATGAACAAGTTGATCCTTGAAACTACAGCCCTATAAAACAAAACACTGTTGCTTTGGGCTAAGCAAAGAGGGAAAATTTACAGAAAGCGAGCCCTATCAAAACATCCGTTTCACCTGGGCAGGGTGAAAGGTTAAAGATGGCAATTACTTTGACTGAAGAACGATCTTCGGAACCTCGACGGCAACCCATTGGCGGCGAACTCCTCGGTGAATCACAAAGTCTGGCACCTTTCTTGATTTGTATGCAGAAATAACGCTGATTTCTGGTGGAGCGGGATCATTGGAATCTGTCTCCCAGGCAGAGTTGTCATAGGAGGATTCCTCTGTTGTATTTTGCATAGCATTTGTGCTCTCAGCTGTATCTCCCCATCTAGTAGGCTGGATATCTTCGAGCCTGATATGAGAGCTTTCGGGAGCGGTGTACTTGACCATATAGTCGTATTTCCCACTCGATTGTCCCAAGGTGTCCCACACTTCTTTCGAACCGGAGGAGTCATCTCTCTCGATGACGTTGACCTCGGGAAAAGCATAGTTGATGAATTCAAGTCCTGCGAACGTTGCGAATTCATCTTCTTGTTGAGTAGTTTCCGAATGACCTGAGTGTTGATCCCATGACATGGTGGGGACACAGGTATTCTGTTCAATGATGGTCAGCTGATTTTCATTATTCGGCTGACTCTCTTGCCCCAAGTTTCCTGGGTAAGGTTGCCACATTGGCAGACCATCCATTGGGCCATAATAGTTGTGGTCAAAGTTGTCTTTCATCAGAGTGTCCTCCTCTAATGAATTTGGCGGAGCACGACATCCTTCCGGATCACAATCTCCATATCTCATTTCGACGTCTGACCATGGTATAAATCTCTGACTCTGTGCGGGATAGCAAAATGGCGTAGGCACCTCTTCCTGAGACATATAACCGTCCTTATTCAGATAGGACTTCCATTCTCCATCTGTGTCAAAATGATCTTCCTCATTGATAGCATGTACTGCCTGAGACACTCGGTGGAGAAAAACTCCACTGTGGAAGAAGCTTTGAAGGGGATGAAGACTTTCATTGTTAGCAGCTGTCTGGGTACAGGTTGCAGAAAAACCAAGACCCTTCTTTGTTGTATTGCTAGTAGGAATGACAAGTTGTCCCCATCCTGTTGTATCGGTACTCTCGACCGCTTTGATAGCATCTTTGTATGAGGAAATCGAGGTTCCTCCTTTGAACTGATTGTTCTTGCTTACCGACAGTGCTTGGAACTGAGTTCCAATAACCTCCTCGGGTTCTACACAAGTAGATGATGACAAGTTGCTTACAAGCAAGGCTTGTTCCCCACAAACTGTGACAAGTTGATCGTTCTTGATGAACTTTAGCTTTTGGTGGAGGGTTGAAGTGACCGCTCAAGCCTGATGTATCCAAGGTCTTCCTAATAAACAACTGTACGTTGCCCGGATGTCCATGACCTGGAAAGTGAGTTGGAAAGTGTGAGGACCGATAGTTATGGGAAGATCAACTTCGCCGATAACTGTTTTTCTGGAGCTGTCGAATGCTTAGACGACCACCTCGCTGATTCTCATCGGAGGGCCTTTGAATGATAATTGCATCAAAGTGGACTTTGGTATAACATTCAGGGCTGACCCTGTGTCTACCAGTACGCTGGCTAAAGCATCGTCCTGGCAGTTAACTGTGATATTGAGCGCCATGTTATGACGACGACCCTCTTCGGGTAATTCCTCATCACTAAATCCCAAATTATTGCAGGAAGTGATGTTAGAGACAATGCTATCGAACTGTCTGATTGTTACATCCTGTTCCACAAAGGATTGCTCCAAGACTTTCTGTAGAGCCTCCCTGTGGGCTTCTGAACTGAGTAACAATGATAATACCGAGTTCTTTGAAGGAGTTTGTAACAGTTGATCAACAATGTTGTATTCACTCATTTGGATGAGCTTCAGCATCTCATCATTATTTTTCGAAAAGTCGGGATTACTGGGTTGACCGACTGGTGGATCAGGAGCTTCCGTCTGAAGTTCCTTTTCTTTGTTAGTTTCCCCAACTCCTCTGTTGAAGATTCTACCACTCCGTGTTACACGACTGATGTCGGCAATATTCATAATGGAGGGTAATGGAATTTCCTTTCCATTTTCAATGGTTGTTGCACCGTATTTGTGAGGGATAGCCTTAGTTGATTCATACGGTGTTGGTCCCGGCAGATAGATGACTACGGGAACCTTCTGATTTTTCTGACCATCATAAGTAATTTCGATCCGTTCCCGGTTAAGAACTTTAGATGCATCAAGTAGAGGGATAATGGCAAAAACATCCCTGGTCTGGTGATGACCAGAGATAGTGACAACATCCTCGACTTGATCGGCAAGGTAGTTCGGCGACCAGTTGATGGGTCCGGAACCTGGATATGGACGAATCTCTCCACGATCCACCTGCCCCTGGAGAGCTGCTCGCATAAGGTAGCACCCTTGGTTACTTTCCGAACAGACTCCACAACATTCATAATTGTGTAGTGGCACCTGGCCACACCCACTTTGAATACAATGTAACCTCACTAGGTTAGCTTCCACAGATCGGACATCCTGACTTTGATGCCGAGTAGGATTCCTATTGCTGATACTAATTTGCTTCGTATCTTCATCCATATAAATTGGCATCCACCAGTGATTTAACAAGTGCTGAAGTGCCTCCTAGACAAGGGTACAACCTCGATCTTTTTCGCTACCTGCTTTACAGCTTTGATAGTCATGTGATATTAAAATCCGAGTCGGACCTGTTCAGTATGTAACTCTACCAGGTTGGTATTCATCACGCGAATATCAAAGATCGGAACCATGTTGATTTGATAGGAGTTCCTATCATGGTAGTCTTGGATCCATCCAAGATCCATCTGACGCTGGAGGGCCTCCTGTATGAAAGAGCATCCCTGTTTGTTTACCGAGCAAGTCAGACAAGAACTATAATCGTGTCGCGGTAGATTATGATACTGGCTTTGCCTTGAGTGCATTGCCACCAAGTTGGCATTCATTGCACGGATGTCGTGGTTCAGAATGATGTTGGAATTCGTATAGACCATGTTAACTCCACGAAATCGGTGCTCTTGGATCCATCCGAGATCCATTTGTTCCTGTAGAGCTGCTTGCACCAAGAACATCCCTGATTGGTTTTAGGGCAGACATCACATTTATGATAATTATAAGGTGGCACATGGCCATATCCACTCTGTCTACAACGCATCTTAACCAGATTGGTTTTCAACAAGAATACATCGTGAATTTAATAGACAACGTTAGTCTCTCCTTCTATCAAATTGACTGCAGCCTTCTCATGTTGAGGCAGCGGGTTCGTGAGAACATTAGGATTTGTATCCTTGAAGGATAAGACCCCGCTCCTAACAAGCTTTTGTACGTCGGACTTGAAATTAAGACAAGTCTCTATGTTATGCCCTGATCCTCCTTGATGGTAAGGGCAAGTTTGATCCAACTTAAACCAAAAAGGCGGATTTTTCGGTACTGTAAGAGGGGACTTAGTCTGAATGTGCCCATTGGCTAGCAGTAATGGAAACAGCTCTGCGTACGTTACGAGTATAGGATCAAACCCTGGTGGCCGTGTTGTACGGTTGTTGTTATATGGAGGACGAGCCTGCTGAAGAGGTTGTTGTGTCTTTTGCCAATCAAGTTGGCTCTGCGCAACCTGAGGTTGATACGTAGGAATAGGCGCAAGGCCGATAGCAGGAATTACACCTGCTACTGGTTGATAACGTCGCCTTTGCTTTCCGAGAGAGATATTCCCAATATCTTGCTCTTTTTTCTCAGGGAGAGCACTACCGTATTTTTTAGTACCGCTCGTCGATCCAGTGTCTTTTACCAAACGTCCTTCTCGGACGGCTTCCTCGAGATGTACGCCCATGCCGACCATTTCGGTGAAATCTCTGGGCGCACTGGCAACCATTCGGTCATAGTAAAATGAGCTTAAGTTCTTTAAGAAGATCTTTGTCATCTCTTTTTCCTCAAGAGGTGGGCAAATTTGAGCGGCAATTTCATGCCACCTTTGAGCATACTCCTTAAAGGTTTCCTTGTCCTTTTGCGACATTGATCTCGGTCGGGTTCCATATCCAAATTGTATTTGTATTATTGGACGAAGGCAGTACCAAGATCTCTGAATGTACTGATCATAGTACGGTTTAAACCCATGTACCATTTTAATGCGGCACCGGTTAAACTATCCTGGAAGTAGTGAATCAGTAGGTCCTGATTCTCCATCTGAGCTGACATCTGCCGAGCGTACATCACCAGATGGCTCTGAGGGCAAGAGTTACCCTTGTAGTTTTCAAAGTCGGGCACTTGGAACTTGTGCGGGACTTTCACATTTGGGACCAAGCAGAGATCTACGGCGTCCTTTCCAAATAGATCATGACTGCGAATGGCTTGCAATTCCTTCTGCATTTCCAAGAACTGCTCCTGGAATTCCTCCATTCTGTCAAACATAGTTTCCTTCTTACCAGAAGGTGTCTTTGGAATCTGTTTTTCTGGGACAGAGAGCACCACAGGGGGTGGTACCGTAACTACGGTAGCGAATCTTGGCGTTTCCCGAATTTTGTAACCTTCAGGAGTCTTCAATATGCCCTTGGCATCTTCGCTTTCCCGAAGTTTGTAACCTTCAGGCCCAGCGGCTTCTGTTGTTATTCCCTGATCTTCAGTGATCGGCGGAACATATCCTTCTGGGATATAGTTAACAGGCATGCCCCAAGGACGATCTTTCGGTATTTGATACCTAGGATCATACTTCTCCACTATGGACGTTGAGGTGATCTCTGAGATCACAGTTCATTGTAACTGAGCTTCTTCCATGGCTTGCATGTCGTTACGAAGCTTTCTCATATCCTCTCTCAGAGCGTCGATCTCTTCTTTCAACTCTCTGTTTTCTTCCTCAAGATCATCCATCCTTTTCTGACGATTGGCCCGAGTATTATACGAATGAGACAGTTTGACTCTAGAACCGAGACACAAATGTGAGATTCGTATGTAAGAAGAATACGCGATGTGAGCATGATGAATGCAATGATTATATTAATTGTTTTTTGGTTTAATCAAAATAAACTTCGACAATTAGATTGCAAATATCAAACGGTGGGGAAACCCCCTTTTTTATTAAATTCAAAGGATTACAGAAATGGAAATACAGTAGATTACAAGGTGCAGAAAAAGAAACCTAATCTAATGGGTCCTGAGTCCTCTCTGAAGAGAAACCGGGTGCTGATTCTGGTATCTTCCTTTTCTTTGACTGGGGCTCTTGAGCCGTTGTCGGGTCGTCATTCCTTTGCCAGGTGAAAGGAGCGAGCAAATGCCTTTGGTCATCTTGATTCTCTACAGCATGTTGCTCTAAAATTTCAATCAGAGTATCCTTCTCTTTCAGTAATTGCTGTATTTTGATGCACTCTATGTCGAGGGTGCGATACTTGTTTTTCCAAGATCTTCTCTCCTTTTGAACTTTGTTGAGAGTAACCTGAAGCTTTTCAATCTCAATCATGAAGTACGTGACAGATTCCCTCGGCAGAAGAATCTTGTAACGAGGATAAGGCATCTTTAGCTTGAGAGCTCTAGTTGGTACCCAATGGAGGTAAGGCTCCACCGAGACATAGTCTGGTTTTCCCAGAGACTCTCGTCCTTTCTTATGAACATGCTTCCAAGCGTGCATTATTTCCATCTTTAGTGCTCTGTCGTTTTCTCCTTCTTTGAAGAAAAGACCTTCTAGATGAACACCCCGTGGGACGTGTCTCATCGGGTATCCAAATTGACGATGAACGAGAACTGGATGGTAGTTGATTCCTCCCTTAGTTCCTATAAGGGGTACATTGGGGAAGTTTCCACAACGGTCAATGATCCTAATTCCATCATAAATCCTATTACACCAATCTATATCAGAGTTGGTAAGAGACATGATCTTCTGCGACCAACGTAAGGCACTCTTGCAATCCCAAAAAGCAGCAGACTTGGGCAAGTGAGAGATAAACCATTTGTAGAGCAGAGGTACACAGCAGGTGATCTCCCCTCCACTGTACAAATTTCCCAAGTGTACAGAATGATACGCATCTGCGAGCAAAGTCGGTACAGGGTTTCCAATGAGAAAAACCTTAATGGAGTTGATATCTACAAAGTTATTGATGTTGGGAAACAAAAATAACCCGTAGGTGAGCAAGACAAAGATGCTTTCAAAAGCAGTCACGTTTCCTATACTGGAAAAATACAGGGCCTTCTTTGTCAAGAACTGGGCCGGCAAACCTTGGATGCCATCCTTGGTAGTTAGGTGAGTCCTAACTTCAGTCTCGTCCAAATGAATTGCTCTCGCAATGGTCTGATTCTTTGGAATATCTTCCAGTCCAGAAAATGGAGCTTGATCAGTAATATGTAAATAAATCAAATGAGAATACTCCTTCAGCGTTAGTGCTAGCTGGTAATCCGGGAACATGAAACAGTGATAAACTGGATCATAAAACTGAATGAGCGCATCCATGATTCCCTCAATCACATGGACTCTTAACAGTGGTAGCAAACCTCCGTGCTTGGCTCTGAAAGCCTCAGGGTTAGTGATCATCCTTGCTAACCTTCTCAAATCCTCTAACTTTGGAACCTTGAAGGTATACTGGTGAGTTCTCCTTCTACCGAAATCCATTAGTGCAATCCTTTTCTCTGATATTTGCAACCACAGTCTTAGTTTAATTTGAAAAATAGAGAGACTAGAAGAGAAATTTTTTGAATGTTTTGAATGTTTTTTAAATGAATGCAGCACACAAAAACATAGAAAAAACATGGGGTCAAAGGGTCGTTGTCATGAAGTCAAGGCTCTACCCATCCCCAGAGGTTTATACTAGGGTGATTTTTGTACCTGTACTCATTATCATCAGCTCCTCCCAGGAAAGCAAAACAACAAGCAGATTGCCAGCGAGTTGTAGAGAAATCTTAGAGTAAGTGCCATTCACCGAGAATAGATCACCAGCCTCAAATGAGGGTAGTATCGCGTAACAACTATTCCCGATAGTTTCTACACTACGAAAGGGTTTGGCTCCTCAGCTTCTCAGACTTAACAATTAGCCCATTGTCTAGGTGAGAGAATAGGTTGCATTGGTCAGCCTCCACTGAGGTTGATGGTCGACCTCGTCGCCATTACTTATCTTAAGTGTATACTCAATCTTTCCACATAAGGCATCACCCGTATTCCCATTAGCAGAAAAATAAACACGTATAGCAATTAGGAAAACCAGTATATATATTTGTCCAAAACTTCCTAGACCTTTAAAGCTATGAATCCTAAGTTCCTGACAGAAAATGGGTTCCCCGGCGGAATCCCCAATCTATGGTTTTCACACAAGAGGTGAAAAGGAAGAAGAAAAACAGAGACGGGCCCCACGGTGGGCGCCATTTTTCTGTAGCGAGCGATTTTGGACGTGGTTCTTAAGCGCTGGTCGCTCTCTGCGGTTGAGTTTTAACTACAGGTCGATTCATTTTTTATCCTATTAAAGCTGAATAAGGAAGGGAAATAGATATCTCCAATTAACCATGCTTGCATACTGAGTTTAAACAGTGGTCTGTTAGGTTACGAATGCTATCAATGTGGGGGGCCTTTGTACTGGTTATTTGTATTTTCGCCAATACTATTTTCTTTCTTTTTATTTTGACAGAAGGTTTCTGACAGGGGAACAAGGATTAGGATGTTAGGACTGATGCTTTTTGATGTGAGAGTATGGGATTTGGGTTTTTTGTTGATTGTGCTCACTAAGATTTTTCTTTCAATCTTATGCCTACGTATTCCCGTTTACCGAAACAGGGAAATCAGAGCGTTCGTAGTTCCTCCTATTCTATGGGAGGAAATGGTTGTTTTTGGTGTCTTGTTCAAAGCCCAAGACGTGAAGCGAAAGGTAGTTTGTATCTTGTTCAAAGCCCAAGATGTGAAGCTAAAAGTGTTGACCTTAGAGAGAATTTGTCATCTCTAAAGGGGGGCTTGTCTGTTACGACTGTTTATAAAGGAGAATTACTTTAACCGGGATATGTGAATCTGGCAATGCCATAATTTCCTTTAAAGGGGATTTTAACCTGAAGGAGAAGACTTTAACTCAGTGTAGAGCAATGCTATCTTTCCTTATGATTTTCTCATGCAAAAAGAGGGACAGTGGCATAGATGTAAATGATCCAGAGGCTTGCCGCTTACAGCGATTAGATGAAAGGAAAGGAGTTTTTGACGTTTGTGTACTGTGAACAAGGCACAGTTTTGATACTAAAAGGTTAATTGGATTAACCAGTGGTTTTCTTATATAAAGCCTAAGAGGAGGCTATTATGTGTCTCGTACAAAGCCCGAGAGAGAAGCTAAAAGGTTTTGACTCAACGAGGGAATCTTTTGGTACCTTGTATAAAGCTCGAGATGGAGGCTAATTGACTCAACAAGAGAGTTTTTGATGTATCTCGTATGAAGCCCGAGATGGAGGCTAAAATTTGTTTGGCTCAATAAGAACCTTTTTGTATCTTGTATAAAGCCCGAGATGGAGGCGAAAGGGGTGATTGACTCAACGAGGGAGTCTCTTATGTGTCTCGTACAAAGCCTGAAAGAGAGGCTAAATATTGTTTGACTCCACTGGGAGAATCATTTGTACAAAGCCCAAGAGGAGGCTAACTTCACTGGAGAAGGATCATTATACAAAGCCTAAGAGGAGGCTGGGGTTACTATTTCAGTTGAGTGATAGGTCCAGTATACTGATTTTGAAAGAGAAAATCAGTTCTTATATGAGCAACACTGTACTCAAGGATTTGATTCGAGGATCCGGGTTATTCATGTTCTTTAAGGAAGTGGGAAATCCGAAGGGTATTGAGACTGTCCGAGTCTACGGGTTTTCTTCCTATTTTTGAAGGGTGCTTGAGAATGTCTTTGAGACTCAAGGGGATTAGACTGTCCGTGTCTAGAGTTTTATCTCTTGTACTATGCTTTGAGAAACAGTAGTAGACTCAATGAAAGGACTGTTCTATGCAGATGATTAAGTTCTGTTCCTATACCTCTAGGAGGTCGTCGGGACAATTTCTACGAAGCCCAAGAGGAGGCTGGAAACATTTAAGAAGACGACGGGTCCTTGTACGAAGCCCAAGAGGAGGCTATCATTCCCGGAGGAAGAGATCATTATACGAAGCCTAAGAGGAGGCTGTGAACACTTCTAAGAAGCCGGCGGGTCCTTGTACTAAGCCCAAGAGGAGTCGGGGTTGCTTTTAGGAAGCCTGTGGGTCCTTGTACGATGCCCAAGATGAGGCCGATACTTTTAAGAAGCCCGTGGGTCCCCAAACCCCGAGAAACTCAAGGCAATGCTATTCACCGAGAATAGATCAAAGTCAGGAAAGTCTGAGAATTTGGAAGAAACTCAAAGATGCCATTCACGGAGAATACATTCATCTCTGGGAGTAGAGTTTCTTGACAATTCCTAATGAGGACAGCCTGAGAGAAGACTGTATCTGGTGATCCTATTGGG
Organism: Lathyrus tuberosus; assembly: GCA_022829125.1. Lineage (NCBI taxonomy): Eukaryota > Viridiplantae > Streptophyta > Magnoliopsida > Fabales > Fabaceae > Lathyrus > Lathyrus tuberosus. The sequence goes on along the minus strand of JALAZF010000915.1, from coordinate 917,606 downwards.
GATCTAGTTGTCTATTTCTACAAATAAACGAAACGGCGTCACCTAGTTCTAGACGTAGTTGCCGGGGAAACTCTAAATATCTATACTATTATTACACAGTTGATATGAGTTTATGAAAGAAGACTTACAGCGAAACAGCCCCACAATACAGTTATATGTATATGAAAGCGGTAAATGAAAGCAATAACCACTTACTCGGTTGTAGAGATTCCATGCTGTTTGGTTAGTTATTCAACAAAGAAAGATTGAAAACAACAGTATATTCAAAATCAAAGGAGAAAGTGCTTTGAAAAAGAAAGATTTGGGGCTTACAGCTCAAGGAGAGGCCCAGGGTTTTATCAGTGAGCGCACTGTTTGAATTTGTACAGAGGGACTTATACAAGTGACTGAGGCCTAAAATGTTTTCTGTACAAAGGGATGGGTCTTACACTCTCTCAAGAGGCCCAAGAAGTTTAAAGAAAAAGAGTGGGGCTTATAACACGAGGGTAGGCCCAGATGATTTTTTTGTTTAAAATGGAGATCGCGCCGAGGTTTTCTTTTAACGCAGAGGGACTTATACAATAAGTGAGGCCCAAAATGGTTTTGGTTAAAAGGGGATTGGGTCTTACACTCTATTAGAGGCCCAAAAGTTTTGAATGGGTCTTATAGCTCGAGGAGAGGCCCAGTTGATTTGATTTTGAATTGGCGATCGCGCCGAGGTTTTTGAAAATACAGTGGGACTTATACAATAAGTGAGGCCCAAAATGGTTTGTATTTACGAAGGATTGGGTCTTACACTCTAATAGAGGCCCAAAAAGTTTTGAAAATGATTTATGAGGGTTGAATTAATCCAAAAACCCTAATTTGTTTTCAAAATGTGTTTTAATTGAATAAAAATTCAATTAAAATGATCAAAATTGTTAAACATATGGAAAACAATTTGTGATCTTGGATTAATTCTTCAAAACTTAAGTATTGACCTACAAAATAATTAAAAAGCATTAAAAGTTGCAAAATCAATGTGGAAAAAATATTTAAAATGTCAAAAACAATTAAAATATTAATTCTTTGCAAAAATATCAATTATATGAAATAAATAATATTTTTGGGATTTTTTGATAAAATAAAATATTTTAACATTTTTGTGAATTATTAAAATAAGAATCAACTCAAAATCATTAAAATTCAGAGAGAAATTAATTTTTGAATCAATTAAATAAAATCACAAATTTCAAATATTCAAATTTCTGAAAATGGCGCCAAGAACACACCAAGAACACGCGCGTGTTCTGAGTTTCCTAGATTTGCGTTTTCCATCCAATCTCACTGAATACATAACCATATCATGCAATCCACATACCAATCAACTCGTTTCAACCTCACGATCATGTCTATAACACTTAATTTCATTTAAATTAAACATAAAACATGAAATCACGAAGAAACCTCAAGAACCCTAATTTTTGCATGAAGGCTAGGATTTTTTATACACGATTCAAACAAAGCAATTAATTGAGGGAAAACATTCCATGCATGATTATGAACATATGGCCAAATTATTGTGCAGCAAAAATTGCATGGATCATAGAGTTAGAAGAGCTCATGCTTACCACTTGCAGCTGGTGATCATGATTTGTGTTGGAGGTGTTACAGCTAGGTTCCATGGAGTGTGTATGTATGCTTGGAATGGATTGAAATGGTTTGGAGCTGAAGATGGTACCTCGACTGCAAAACTGTCAAGAACTTGAGCAATTGGTTGATGATTTTGTGAAATCTGTGTTCTAGATGTTATGTGAGTGTTTGGATCACTTGTATATGATGTATGTGAGGTGTGTGTGTGATTGGTTTGATTGGAAAAGCTCTCAAACTCAAAACCCGATAGTGACTTGCCTTAGAAGGCAAAATTGGAGTGAAAGAAGAGATTTTGAGGAAAGCATCTGTTTGATGGCTTTGGTGTACTCAAACTGATCACAATTGAGCTCTATTTATAGTAGAGCAAGTTTGTTTTGCAAGGAATAGTGAATGGCAACTGCTAAGTAGGTTTGGCCAATGTTGGCAAATGAAAATCCAAGTCTCCTCTAGCCATTGACTAGAGGTTAGGGCACAGAGCTTTGGTTCCCTTGGTCTTGGATTAGTCTTGACTAATTTCAGATGAGAATGGCTAAGTCCATGCCACCTTGATGCTTCCATTGAATGCTTCAATCCAAATTTGGAGTCTTGTCCCTATTTTGGCCATTCTAGGTTCAACATGCTATTTCTTGTTCCATGGACTTTGGAGGCTTGGCTCAGTGATTGTCCCCTTGAGATTCAATCCTCAGATGTGTCCAAGTGGATAGGAGCATTTGAATTTGGCCGATTTTGGCAAATCGAGCAAAAATGCAAATTCTGCCTTGCCTTGGCAGATTTCAGCAAGGCAACTTGACAATGTCATAACTCATAGCCCAAATGGAATTTGGTAATGTTCTTGGCCATTTTGGAAAGCCCTTACATGATATAACAACTGTTTGAACATGTTTGGTTTTGATCTCTTTTGAATCCAAGTGAAAAATCCCCCTACATTTGGCAAAAAGTGAAGACAGATTTGGACTTAGTGAAAATTTCACTAAGTGTTGGAAAAAGTGACATTTTCATTTTTCAGCCATTTTGATCACTCCATAACTCAAAATCCTTAATGAATTGGACTTAGGTCTAGTTGAAGTTTTTGTAGAGGGTAATGAGGGCTACAAATCCATATTTGGATGAGGAAAAATGGCTTTGTGGTTTAGGACTTATGATCCTCCAAAGTTGGTACCCTAGTCACTTTATTTTTAACTTAGAAAATTTTCTAAGTTTTTATGGTTACCCCTTTTACAAGTTATCCAACTTTTCTTGATTTTTCTTGATGAATGATGATTCAAATCATACACTAACATCATTTTAGGGTTAAAAATCCATTTTTGTGAAAAATCTCAAAAAGTCAAAGTTGACTTTTGTTTACAATTGACTTTTTATCAGATGAATTCCAAACTGTGCAATTCTTCAGGAAATCATGTCCTTGACCTAAATCAAACTTGATGGACATGTTCCATGGGTGTCATAGGGTATATTGAGGTATGTCCTAGGGTTTGGGAGCATGTCTTGGTCAAAAGTCAAAGTTATAGTTGACTTTCCTCGCGAAACCCTAATTGTGGTGCAGATGAAATTGAGACTTGTTGCTCAAGCTTCTTGGATCAATCCATTATTCCAAATGGATCAATATAGTTCATTAGAGACCCATAAACCCTCTCTTGAGGTCTTGGCTCATGGTTTGCCCTAAAAGTCAACTTAGGGGTGAATTAGGTTAAGAAACCCTAATTCCTGATTTTTGATGTATGCATCCCTTGAGGCAAAATTGACTTGATGATTAGGTCCATGAGGTTTCATGGAGTATATTAGGTTAGGTTTTGGATCATTGGCTTGTGCCCAGATGAAAAATTTCCATCTGGAGGACCTGGTCGACAAAAACCCTAATTTGGTGACACTGTCGATCTTGAGACTTAATCCACCTAGAAGGGAGCAGCCTTGTGCTTAATCCTTGAAGTGGGAGTCCTTTTGATCCATTGTGGATGTTTGAGAGGTTAGACAAGTTGAAGATCATGTCATTCCTTGATTGATCCTTTATCTAAGCACTCAGAGAGGGCTTGAAACCCTAATTCTTGATTGTATTGGATGCTCACCCATCTTTGGGGAGACTGATGAAGTATGATGGTTCCTCCATATTGTGATGATGATTTGCACAATGATGGGAAATCTTAGTGGTCAAAATTTGGGGTATGACAAATGCCCCTATTTAATCTTCTTGGACACGAAGGTGTGAATGACGAAGGTATTCGGGCATTCGTGGTGCAAGAGGATTAAATATCAGAATACCCGAAATTTTGATGGTAGTTATGACTGATAGCTTACGCATTCATCTTCTTTTTCTAAGAAATGATGCTTAGAAAAGGTAAACTTCCCCTCGATCCTGGTTTTCAGCCAAGGAGCTGGTCTCAGTTTTCTTTTGAAATAAACCTCCCCTCGATCCTGGTTTCCTACCAAGGAACTGGTCTTTAGTTTCTGAAATAAACTTCCCCTCGATCCTGGTTTCCTACACAGGAACTGGTCTTAGTTTCCTTTGTAAACTTCCCCTCGATCCTGGTTTCCTACCGAGGAACTGGTCTTAGTTTCCTTTGTAAACTTCCCCTCGATCCTGGTTTCCTACCGAGGAACTGGTCTTAGTTTCTGATTTAAACTTCCCCTCGATCCTGGTTTCCTACCAAGGAACTAGTCTCAGTTTCTGAACCAAACTTCCCCTCGATCCTGGTTACCTACCAAGGAACTGGTCTTAGTTTCTTTTGTCAATAAACTTTATTGACAAGGGACGTTATTTGTAGCGGTTTTCCTCAAACTTCTCGCCGAATTTTCCTGGGGAGATGCCATTTGATAGAAAAATTTTGATGTCAGACTCGTTGGGGAACCCAGTCGTCTGAGTTGTAGAGGTGTACAAACTTCTCTGTTTGGAGACGCCATTTGTTGACTCTACCCGGGGAATGTGAGTCCCTTGAGAGACTGCATTCGTTTGGGGTCTTTTCATCATACTTTTCTCGGGATCTTCCCGGAGAAATGCCATATGATGTGATCCAGTTTTGAGGTGCCTATAACCTTTTCATCAGCGGGTTTTTCAGAGAAAAACTGCCGTACTGCCGAATCTCCGATTAGGAGGCTTTCTCTGTGGATTTTCCTTAATCCGGGAAAGCAAGGATATCATCTTCAATGGCGAATAGTGATGTTAACTGAGGGCTTCTCTGATTTTTCAGAGGTTCAAGTTATCAAAGTGGTCGAGGACCCAACTTCATTCCAGAAATAAAACTGAAGGAGAGAGAATGCTCGGACGCAGTGTTTCCTGACGAGGCAAGAACTGACGTCTCGATTGAGAGAACTTCTATCACTAGGGGACAATAACGACTAGAGTGATAGTGATGCAATATGAAATGTGAATGCAAATCAATAATACATGATGTGTGTATGTTTATGCTGACAAAACTGACGCGACATACAAACTGACAGGTGAACACGACTGGATACTCGGCCATCGCGGGGCGAAGAAGTACCGTTGGTTCAGAATAGTAATTCCACCTTGCTTAGGAGAGATAGTCCCTGCGGGGAATACCGTTGATCAGGCTTAGGAGATAAGAACTCGACCGAGGCGTGTCAGACAAAACACGGTCTCTAACACAGTTGATCCCTTCATTCAGGCGTACTGGCCTAGAAGGCGTACTTTGAATCTGCACTTTGAAGTTCGCTTACTTCTGGAGAAGCGGTTGATGTTCCTTTGATGTTCAAAAGTTAAAAGAAATTGCCATCTTTATTAAAAAGCAGAAAAAGCTTTAACAAGTAAATTCATTTTTGTTTTATTTCAAGAATCATTAAACATGTTAACAACGTCGTTCTGTAAAGCTAAAACAAATAAGAATTACAAACAAAAGGACAAGGGCTCAAATTTTATTGATAAAATGGAGATCAGCCAAACGCGTGATTCCAAAAAGTATTTACAAAGTTAGAAAATGGTAATTTACAGGGAAAAGGGCCACGTTGAAACATAACGACCGCTATCATTCTACCAACTTTGAATTCGGGACGTCCTGAGCTTCTGTCGAAGATGACCTTGACTGGTGTTTTCTGACAGATGATGTAACTGCTGCTACTGAGGGACTCGCCTCTGTTAAACATAGTTACTTGCCATTATCCCTAATTTTTACCTGGATTGTACTGTGATGTTTCCAATCCATCGGGATGATTTTTTTTTATGTCTCTAACTTTTGCCTGAACCGCCCTTTCGGGTTTTCAATCCACCGAGACGATTTTTTAGGCGAAGTATTCTTGACTACATCAACATTTGTGGGGTAGGAAAATTCCTCTCCGTCCATGGTTGCAAGTCTCAAGGCACCGCCTGAGAAAGCTTTCGTGACCACGTAGGGGCCATCGTAATTCGGAGTCCATTTACCTCGCAAATCAGTGAGAAATGATTGTATCTTCTTGAGCACGAGGTCTCCTTTCCTGAAGATGCGAGGTCGAACCTTTTTGTCGAACGCCCTCTTCACTCTCTGTTGATACAACTGACCGTGCAATAGTGTCGTTATTCTCTTTTCTTCGATCAAATTCAGTTCGTCGTGTCGACTTTGACACCATTCAGCTTCGGTGAGCTTAGCTTCCATCAATACTCGGATTGACGGGATCTCTACTTCTATGGGGAGAACTGCCTCCATGCCATATACTAGAGAGAAAGGGGTAGCCCCTGTTGAAGTGCGGACAGACGTGCGATAACCGTGAAGAGCAAAGGGTAGCATTTCGTGCTAATCTTTGTAGGTTACAACCATCTTTTGAACAATTCTCTTGATGTTCTTGTTAGCCGCTTCTACCGCTCCGTTCATCTTTGGTCGGTAGGGAGATGAGTTATGATGTTCGATCTTGAACTCTTCACACAACTCTTTCATCATCTTGTTGTTCAAGTTAGATCCATTATCAGTAATGATCTGGCTTGGAACACCATAATGGCAGATGATATTGTTTTTGATAAATCGGACCACCACTTGTCGGGTTACATTGGCGAATGACGCTGCTTCGACCCACTTGGTGAAGTAGTCAATGGCTACTAGGATGAACCGATGTCCGTTTGAAGCCTTAGGTTCGATCAAGTCAATCATGTCGATTCCCCATATGGAAAAAGGCCACGGGGAAGAAAGAGCTTTGAGATGTGATGGCGGTACATGAATTTTGTCGGAGTATATCTGACACTTGTGACACCTCCTCATGTACTTGTAGCAGTCGGATTCCATTGTCAACCAATAGTACCCTGCTCTTAGAATTTTTCTCGCCATTGTTTGTCCGTTAACATGAGTGCCAAAGGACCCTTCATGAATTTCTTTCATAAGCATGTCTGCTTCTGGTCTGTCGACACATCGGAGCAAGACCATGTCAAAATTTATCTTATAAAGAGTGTCACCGCTCAGGAAGAAGTTTCCAGCCAATCTTCTGAGGGTTTTCCTATCTTTCCTAGATGCCCCAGGTGGGTACTCTTGTTTCTAAAGGAAGCATTTGATATCATGATATCAAGGTTTGTCGTCTATGACTGCTTCAATCGTGAAGACGTAGGCGGGCCGTTCAAGGCGCATTATGTTGATCTTAGGTAAGTCATTCCATTGACCTACACTAATCATGGAAGAGAGAGTGGCTAATGCATCAGCCATGTGATTCTCCTCACGAGGGATGTGATGAAACTCCACTCTGCTGAAGAAAGGTAGCAACCTTCTTGCATAGTCTTTGTAAGGGATCAATCCTGATTGGTATGTGTTCCAATCTCCTTTTATCTAATTGATAACCAAGGCTGAGTCGCCGTATACGTCCAAGTTTTTGATCCTTAAATCAATCGCTTCTTCGAGACCCATAATACAAGCTTCGTATTCGGCCTCGTTGTTCGTACATTTGAACATAAGTCTGGCAGTGAAAGGAATGTGGGTACCCTGAGGGGTAACAATGATTGCCCCAATTCCGTTTCCATAATGATTAACTGCTCCGTCAAAGATAAGTCCCCATTGGGAACCTGGTTCTGGCCCTTCACTGGGTAGCGGTTCATCGCAATCTTTCATTTTTAGATACATGACATCTTCGTCTGGGAAATCAAACCCGATTGATTCTTGATCGTCAATCGGTTGATGAGCCAAATGATTGGCTAAAATACTTCCCTTAATGGCTTTTTGAGCGTGGTACTCTATGTCATATTCTGATAACAGCATCTGCCAACGGGAAATCCTTCCCGTGAGAGCAGGTTTTTCAAAGACGTACTTGATTAGATCCATTTCGGAGATTAACCAAGTAGTACGATGAATCATGTATTGGCGAAGACGTTTGGCTGCCCAAGCCAAAGCATAGTGATGCGTGTTTTTTTTCCGCAAGTGTACGAACGCGTCAGAGTAATATAAAAGATTATCGTATCCACAGAGACCAAGTGTCAATCTATCGCTATCTATTATTAAGGTGTGTATCTAAGGTGATTGAAAATAGTAGTTTTGAAGAGTGCACGGTAGTAAATAAAGTAATTAAAATTAATTGATAAAGACAGGTTCGAATGCAATTCACACAACCAATTGATAATCCAAGTACTTGCTAATAGAACTACTTACGGGCAATGTTTTCTACTTTGAAAAGAACTAATTTGACAGGAACTGTCGCTTTCGCGTATTCAGAACCGAGTTGTACCCCCTAATCAAACCCTCTTATTGTCACGGATAAAAAGGCGCGCATTGCGTTAGAGTAGTAAACCTATTTTTAAGAAATATAGTATCTTGACCAAGTTGAAAAGTATTTTAACCTGGATTTTCTAAAAAAAAGAGGTTCTTATGAACCAGACTTTAAACTTCTTAACGCGTCCGAAAATGGTTTTAAAATCTCTTTTCCTTTTAAATTAAAAACTCCTAATAAACTAAACAAAGCGCTTTCGCTGTTTTTGAAATGGTTTAAAAACAATTAAGTTTAGATAGGCGTTGGACGGCTTTCGATCTTACCCAACGGAGTTTAAGAACAGGAAAACTTATATTGAAAGTTAAAATAGCCCTTAAGTGTTTCCACTAACAATTGTACAGATTATCGGTTCGGTTATGATCTTCACATTCTAACCTTTATAAAATTAGCCAGACATGGTAAAGTAAAAGTTCATTTTTAGATTTTTCATAAAAAAAAGGTATTTAAGTGCGAGTGCGGAAAGTAAATGAAAGTAGTGCGAGTGCGGAAAGTAAATGAAAGTAGTGCGAGTGCGGAAAGTAAATGAAAGTAATGCGAGTGCGGAAAGTAAATGAAAGTAATGCGAGTGCGGAAAGTAAACGAAAGTAGTGCGAGTGCGGAAAGTAAATGAAAGTAATGCGAGTGCGGAAAGTAAATGAAATTAAAAGACAGTGCAAGAAATAAAGTTGACAAAAGGTAAAGTAATAAAAACCTGCTCCAATCGGAGTGGTTGAATAAAATGCGAACTGAAAGTAAAATGGCGGCAGGATTAACTTCCTTCCAGAGTGCTCCAAGACTCAATCTCACAGGCTCTTACAGACTCGATCTCTCGAATGTAGTAACACCTCGATGTGAAGCGATTACCACTATTACACTGATATATGCTTATGAACAACTAAGCTTGGATGAAGAAAAACGAAAATCTAAAGTCCTATTTATAGGCAAGGAAACGTGTGGAAAAGACAAGGATGCCCCTAGCATTTGAATTTGGGCGGGAACTTGTTTTGCTCTTGTGGCACCCGCCACAACACCATGGCGCCCGCCATGAGTGTAAAATTGCTTAGGCAGTTGGAGATCGTGGGGAAAAACAGTTGGGAGGAGTTTGAGACATGGCCACGTCATGGAAGACCCTGTGGCGGCCGCCATAGTGGATGCCATAAGTGTAAAATGCTGATTTTCTCTATTTTAGCTCATTTCGACTTCCTTTTCGCTCCTTTTCTCGCTCGGGGCTCTGATTAGACTAAAAACCTGAAAACAAAGAAAAACATAATAATAACATAATAAAATGACATTAAAAGACTAAGAATGCATGCGAAATCGGAGTAAAAAATACGGTGAAATTCAGTGTCATCACATAGCAAGTTTTCTCAAGCATCGTGTACTGAGTTTCGCAGTCGGTGAATTTCTTGCTCAGATAGTAGATGGCAGACTCCTTCCTTTTGGTTCCATCTTGTTGGCCAAGTACACATCCCATTGAGTCCTCTAGAACTGTGAGTTAAATGATCAGTGGTCTTCCTTCCACTGGAGGTGATAAAATCGAAGGATTCAACAGATATTCCTTAATACTGTCGAAGGCAGTTTGACAATCTTTTGTCCAAACGCAATCCTGGTTCTTTTTGAGTAACTTGAAAATCGGCGCACATGTCGCGATCATGAGGAATATGAATCTAGAGATGTAGTTTAATCGTCCCAAGAATCCTCTGACTTGTTTTTCAGTTTTCGGAGAAGGCATTTCTTGAATGGCCTTGACCTTGTCAGGATCAACCTCAATCCCTTTCTGGCTGACGATGAACCCTAGTAGTTTCCCTGAACGGACACCGAAGGTGCACTTGTTGGGATTCAAGCGGAGCTTGAATTTTCTTAGACGTTCGAACAATTTTGACAGATGTTCAACGTGCTCACTCTCTGTTTTTGATTTTGCAATCATATCATCAACATATACCTCGATTTCTTTGTGTATCATGTCATGAAACAGAGTAGTCATGGCCCTTTGATAGGTTGCCCCGGCATTCTTCAAACTGAACGGCATCACCTTGTAACAAAAGGTGCCCCATGGTGTAATGAACGAAGTTTTCTCCATGTCTTTCGGCACCATTTTAACCTGATTATAGCCCGAGAATCCATCCATGAAGGAGAAGACTTTGAACTTTGTTGTGCTGTCTACCAGCATGTCAATGTATGGTAAAGGAAAGTCGTCCTTTGGACTAGCCTTGTTTAGATCCCTGTAGTCGACACACATTCTGACCTTTCCGTCCTTTTTGGGAACGGGTACGATATTGGCTAACCATTGAGGATATTCAGATGTGGCGAGGAAACCCGTGTCAATCTGTTTCTGTACCTCCTATTTGATTTCGATGGCCATGTCCGGATGAGTACGTCTCAACCTTTGCATTATTGGCGGACATTCTGATCTTAACGGTAAGTGATGTTCCACGATGCTGGTATCCAACCCTGGCATATCCTGATAGGACCAAGCGAATACATCGGGAAATTCTCTGAGAAGCTTTATCAAACCCTCTCTGGCAATTGGACTGAGCAGTGCCCCAATCCTGATTTCTTTTCTCTCTTTTTCTGAACCCAAGTTTATCGTTTCCAACGGCTCTTTGTGAGGTTCAATGGACCTTTCCTCTTGTCTGAGTAGTCGAGAGATCTCCTCTGGAATTTCGTCGTCATTTTTTCTTCAGCCTCGAATACCGGGAACTCAAAGTTAGAAGAAGGCATCGGATCATATGTTTCAACTGGGTTTAAAACAAACAATCTGCATGACGTGATGATTCGTGTTTAGAAGAGATAGAGAAAATGCAAGTGTGTGCAGTGTTTTATTTTTTACTTCTTGTTTTTATTTGAATTGTTTTTTAGGATTACCATTTTCTGAGAAAACTAAAAAAGAAAACAGCAATTAATGCGGAAATTAAAGAACGACGTTATTTTATTAATGAACAAGTCGATCCTTGAAACTACAGCCCTATAAAACAAAACTCTGTCGCTTTGGGCTAAGCGAAGAGGGAAAATTTACAGAAAGCGAGCCCTATCAAAACATTCGTTTCACCTGGGCAGGGTGAAAGGTTAAAGATGGCAATTACTTTGACTGATGAACGATCTTCGGAACCTCGACAACAACCCATTGGCGGCGAACTCCTCGGTGAACCACAAAGTCTGGCACCTTCCTTGATTTGTCTTCAGAAATAACACTGATTTCTGGTGGAGCGGGATCATTGGAATCTGTCTCCCAGGCAGAGTTGTCGTAGGAGGATTCCTCTGTTGTATTTTGCATAGCATTTGTGCTCTCAGCTGTATCTCCCCATCCAGTAGGCTGGATATCTTCGAGCCTGATACGAGAGCTTTCGGGAGCGGTGTACTTGACCATATAGTCGTATTTCCCACTCGATTGTCCCAAGGTGTCCCACACTTCTTTCGAACTGGAGAAGTCATCTCTCTCGATGACGTTGACCTCGGGAAAAGCATAGTTGATGAATTCAAGTCCTGCGAACGTTGCGAATTCATCTTCATGTTGAGTAGTTTCCGAATGACCTGAGTGTTGATCCCATGACATGGTGGGGACACAGGTATTCTGTTCAATGATGGTCAGCTGATTTTCATTATTCGGCTGACTCTCTTGCCCCAAGTTTCCTGGGTAAGGTTGCCACATTGGCAGACCATCCATTGGGCCATAATAGTTGTGGTCAAAGTTGTCTTTCATCAGAGTGTCCTCCTCTAATGAATTTGGCGGAGCACGACATCCTTCTGGATCACAATCTCCATATTTCATTTCGACGTCTGACCTTGGTATAAATCTTGGACTCTGTGCAGGATAGCAAAATGGCATAGGCACCTCTTCCTGAGACATATAATCATCCTCATTCAGATAGGACTTCCATTGTTCATCTGTGTCAGAGGGATCTTCCTCATTGATAGCATGTACTGCCTGAGACACTAGGTGGAGAAAACCTCCACTGTGGAAGAAGCTTTGAAGGGGATGAAGACTTTCATCGTTAGCAGCTATCTGGGTACAGGTTACAGAAAAACCAAGACCCTTCTTTGTTGTATTGCTAGTAGGAATGACAAGCTATCCCCATCCTGTTGTATCAGTACTCTCGACCGCTTTGATAGCATCTTTGTTTGAGGAAATCGAGGTTCCTCCGTTGAACTGATTGTTCTTGCTTACCGACAGTGCTTGGAACTGAGTTCCAATAACCTCCTCGGGTTCTACACAAGTAGATGATGACAAGTTGCTTACAAGTAAGGCTTGTTCCCCACAAACTGTGACAAGTTGATCGTTCTTGACGAACTTTAGCTTTTGGTGGAGGGTTGGAGTGACCGCTCCAGCCTGATGTATCCAAGGTCTTCCTAATAAACAATTGTACGTTGCCCAGATGTCCATGACCTGGAAAGTGACTTGGAAAGTGTGAGGACCGATAGTTATGGGAAGATCAACTTCGCCGATAACTATTTTTCTGGATCCGTCGAATGCTTTGACGACCACCTCGTTGATTCTCATCGGAGGGCCTTTGAATGATAATTGCATCAAAGTGGACTTCGGCATAACATTCAGGGCTGACCCTGTGTCTACCAGTACGCTGGCTAAAGCATCATCCTGGCAGTTAACTGTGATATTGAGCGCCATGTTATGACGACGACCCTCTTCGGGTAATTCCTCATCACTAAATCCCAAATTATTGCAGGAAGTGATGTTAGAGACAATGCTATTGAACTGTCTAATTGTTACATCCTGTTCCACAAAGGCTTGCTCCAAGACTTTCTGTAGAGCCTCCCTGTGGGCTTCTGAACTGAGTAACAGTGATAATACCGAGATCTTTGAAGGAGTTTTTAACAGTTGATCAACAATGTTGTATTCACTCCTTTGGATGAGCTTCAGCATCTCATCATTATTTTTCGAAAAGTCGGGATTACTGGGTTGACCGACTGGTGGATCAGGAGCTTCCGTCTGAAGTTCCTTTTCTTTGTTAGTTTCCCCAACTCCTCTGTTGAAGATTCTACCACTCCGTGTTACACGACTGATGTCGGCAATATTCACAATGGAGGGTAATGGAATTTCCGTTCCATTTTCAATGGTTGTTGCACCGTATTTGTAAGGGATAGCCTTAGTTGATTCATACGGTGTTGGTCCCGGCAGATAGATGACTACGAGAACCTTCTAATTTTTCTGACCATCATAAGTAATTTCGATCCGTTCCCGGTTGGGAACTTTAGATTCATCAAGTAGAGGGATAATGGCAAAAACATCCCTGGTCTGGTGATGACCAGAGATCGTGACAACATCCTCGACTTGATCGGCAAGGTAGTTCGGCGACCAGTTGATGGGTCCGGAACTTGGATATGGACGGATCTCTCCACGATCCACCTGCCCCTGGAGAGCTGCTCGCACAAGGTAGCACCCTTGGTTACTTTCCGAACAGACTCCACAATGTTCATAATTGTGTAGTGGTACCTGGCCACACCCACTTTGAATACAATGTAACCTCACTAGGTTAGCTTCCATAGATCGGACATCCTGACTTTGACGCCGAGTAGGATTCCTGTTGCTGATACTAATTTGCTGAGTATCTTCATCCATATAAATTGGCATCCACCAGTGATTTAACAAGTGCTGAAGTGCCTCCTGGACAAGGGTACAACCTTGATCATTTTCGCAACCTGCTTTACAACTTTGATAGTCAGGTGATATTAAGAATCCGAGTCGGACCTGTTCAACATGTAACTCTACCAGGTTGGTATTCATCACGCGAATATCAAAGATCTGAACCATGTTGATTTGATAGGAGTTCCTATCATGGTAGTCTTGGATCCATCCAAGATCCATCTGACGTTGGAGTGCCTCCTGTATGAAAGAGCATCCCTGTTTGTTTACCGAGCAAGTCAGACAAGAACTATAATCGTGCCGCGGCAGATTATGATACTGGCTTTGCCTTGAGTGCATTGCCACCAAGTTGGCATTCATTGCACGGATGTCGTGGTTCTGAATGATGTTGGAATTCGTGTAGACCATGTTAACTCCACTAACTCGTTGCTCTTGGATCCATCCGAGATCCATCTGTTCCTGTGGAGCTGCTTGCACCACAAAACATCCCTGATTGTTTTTAGGGCAGACATCACATTTATGATAATTATGAGGTGGCACATGGCCATATCCACTCTGTCTACAACGCATCTTGACCAAGTTGGTTTTCAACAAGAATACATCGTGAATTTGATAGACATCGTTAGTCTCTCCTTCTATCAGATTGACTGCAGCCTTCTCATGTTAAGGCAGCGGGTTTGTGAGAACATTAGGATTTATATCCTTGAAGGATAAGACCCCGCTCCTAAGAAGCGTTTGTACGTCGGACTTGAAATTGAGACAAGTCTCTATGTTATGCCCTGATCCTCCTTGATGGTAAGGGCAAGTTTGATCCACCTTAAACCAAAAGGGCGGATTTTCTGGTACTGTAAGAGGGGACTTAGTCTGAATGTGCCCCTTGGCTAGCAGTAATGGAAACATATCTGCGTACGTTATGGGTATAGGATCAAACCCTGGTGGCCGTGTTGTACGGTTGTTGTTATATGGAGGACGAGCCTGCTGATGAGGCTGTTGTATCTTTTGCCGATCAGGTTGGCTCTGCGCAACCTGAGGTTGATAAGTAGGAATAGGTGCAAGGCCGATAGTAGGAATTACAGCTGCTACTGGTTGATAACGTCGCCTTTGCTTTCCGAGAGAGATATTCCCAATATCTTGCTCTTTTCTCTTAGGGAGAGTACTACCGTGTTTTTTAGTACCGCCCGTCGATCCAGTGTCTTTTACCAAACGTCCTTCTCGGACGGCTTCCTCGAGACGTACGCCCACGCCGACCATTTCGGTGAAATCACTGGGCGCACTGGCAACCATTCGGTCATAGTAAAATGAGCTTAAGGTCTTTAAGAAGATCTTTGTCATCTCTTTTTCCTCAAGAGGTGGACAAATTTGAGTGGCAATTTCATGCCACCTTTGAGCATACTCCTTAAAGGTTTCCTTGTCCTTTTGCGACATTGATCTGAGTTGATCTCTGTCGGGTGCCATGTCCAAATTGTATTTGTATTATTGGACGAAGGCAGTACCAAGATCTCTGAATGTACTGATCGTAGTACGGTTTAAACCCATGTACCATTTTAATGCGGCACCGGTTAAACTATCCTGGAAGTAGTGAATCAGTAGGTCCTGATTCTCCATCTGAGCTGACATCCGCCGAGCGTACATCACCAGATGGCTCTGAGGGCAAGAGTTACCCTTGTACTTTTCAAAGTCGGGCACTTGGAACTTGTGCGGGACTTTCACATTTGGGACCAGGCAGAGATCTACGGCGTCCTTTCCAAATAGATCCTGACCGCGAATGGCTTGCAGTTCCTTATGTATTTCCAAGAACTGCTCCTGGAATTCCTCCATTCTGTCAAACATAGTTTCCTTCTTTACCAGAAGGTGTCTGTGGAATCTGTCCTTCCGGGACAGTGTGCACCACAGGGGGTGGTACCGTAACTACGGTAGCGAATCTTGGCGTTTCCCGAAGTTTGTAACCTTCAGGATTCTTCAGTATGCCCCTGGCATCTTCGCTTTCCCGAAGTTTGTAACCTTCAGGCCCAGCGGCTTCTGTTGTGATTCCCTGATCTTCAGTGATCGGCAGAACATATCCTTCCGGGATATAGTTAACAGGCATGCCCCAAGGACGATCTTTCGGTATTTGATACCTAGGATTATACTTCTCCACTATGGGCGTTGAGGTGATCTATGAGATCACAGTTCGTTGTAACTGAGCTTCTGCCATGGCTTGCATGTCGTTACAAAGCTTTCTCGTATCCTCTCTCAGAGCGTCGATCTCTTCTTTCAACTCTCTGTTTTCTTCCTCAAGATCATCCATCCTTTTCTGACGATTGGCCAGAGTATTATACGAATACGACAGTTTGACTCTAGAACTGAGACACAAACGTGAGATTCGTAGGTAAGAAGAATATGCGATGTGAGCATGATGAATGCAATGATTATATTAATTGTTTTTCGGTTTAATCAAAATAAACTTCGACAATTAGATTGCAAATATCAAATGGTGGGGAAACCCCCTTTTTTATTGAATTCAAAGGATTACAGAAATGGAAATACAGTAGATTACAAGGTGCAGAAACAGAAACCTAATCTAATGGGTCCCGAGTCCTCTCTGAAGAGAAATCGGGTGCTGATTCTGGTATCTTCCTTTTCTTTGACCGGGGCTCTTGAGCCGTTGTCGGGTCGTCATTCCTTTGCCAGGTGAAAGGAGCGAGCAAATTCCTTTGGTCATCTTGATTCTCTATAGCATGTTGCTCTAAAATTTAAATCAGAGCATCCTTCTCTTTTAGTAATTGCTGTATTTTGATGCACTCTATGTCGAGGGTGTGGTACTTGTTTTTCCAAGACCTTCTCTCCTTTTGAACTTTGTTGAGAGTAACCTGAAGCTTTTCAGTCTCAGTCATGAAGTACATGACAGATTCCCTCGGCGGAAGAATCCCGTAACGAGGATAAGGCATCTTTAGCTTGAGAGCTCTAGTTTGTACCCAATGGAGGTAAGGCTCCACCGAGACACAGTCTGGTTTTCCCAGAGACTCTCGTCTTTTCTTATGAACGTGCTTCCAAGCATGCATTATTTCCATCTTTAGTGCTCTGTTGTTTTCTCCTTCTTTGAAGAAAATACCTTCCAGATGAACACCCTGTGGGACGTGTCTCATCGGGTATCCAAATTGACGATGAACGAGAACTGGATGGTAGTTGATTCCTCCCTTAGTTCCTATAAGGGGTACGTTGGGGAAGTTTCCACAATGGTCAATGATCCTAATTCCATCATAAATCCTATTACACCAATCTATATCAGAGTTGGTAAGAGACATGATCTTCTGCGACCAACGTAAGGCACTCTTGCAATCCCAAAAAGAAGCAGACTTGGGCAAGTGAAAGATAAACCATTTGTAGAGCAGAGGTACACAGCAGGTGATCTCCCCTCCACTGTACAAATTTCCCAAGTGTACAGAATGATACGCATCTGCGAGCAAAGTCGGTACAGGGTTTCCAATGAGAAAAACCTTAATGGAGTTGATATCTACAAAGTTATTGATGTTGGGAAATAAAAATAACCCGTAGGTGAGCAAGACAAATATGCTTTCAAAAGCAGTCATGTTTCATATACTGGCAAAATACAAGGCATTCTTTGTCAAGAACTGGGCCGGCAAACCTTGGATGCCACCCTTGGTAGTTAGGTGAGTCCTAACTTCAGACTCGTCCAAATGAATTGCGCTCGCAGTGGTCTGATTCTTTGGAATTTCTTCCAGTCCAGAAAATGGAGCTTGATCAGTAATATGTAAATAAATCAGATGATAATACTCCTCCAGCGTTGGTGCTAGCTGGTAATCCAGGAACGTGAAACAGTGATAAATTGGATCATAAAACTGAATGAGCGCATCCATGATTCCCTCAATCACATGGACTCTTAACAGTGGTAGCAAACCTCCGTGCTTGGCTCTGAAACCCTCAGGGTTAGTGATCATCCTTGCTAACCTTCTCAAATCCTCTAACTTTGGAACCTTGAAGGTATACTGGTGAGTTCTCCTTCTACCGAAATCCATTAGTGCAATCCTTTTCTCTGATATTTGCAACCACAGTCTTAGTTTAATTTGAAAAATAGAGAGACTAGAAGAGAAATTTTTTTAATGTTTTTAATGTTTTTTAAATGAATGCATGAATGCAGCACACAAAAACATAGAAAAAACATGGGGTCAAAGGGTCGTTGTCATGAAGTCAAGGCTCTACCCATCCCCAGAGGTTTATACTAGGGTGATTTTTGTACTTGTACTCATTATCATCAGCTCCTCCCAGGAAAGCAAAACAACTAGTGGATCGGCAGCGAGTTGTAGAGCAATCTTAGAGTAAGTGCTATCACCGAGAATAGATCACCAGCCTCAAATGAGGGTAGTATCGCGTAACAACTATTCCAGATAGTTTCCGCACTACGAAAGGGTTTGGCTCCTCAGCTTCTCAGACTTAACAATCGGCCCATTGTCTAGGTGAGAGAATGGGTTGCATTGGTCAGACTCCACTGAGGTTGATGGTCGACCTCGTCGCCATCACTTATCTTAAGTGTATACTCAATCTTTCCACATACGGCATCACCCGCATTCTCATTAGCTAAAAAATAAACACGTATAGCAATTAGGAAAAGCATTATATATATTTGTCCTAAACATCCTAGACCTTTAAAGCTATGAATCCTAAGTTCCTGACAGAAAATGGGTTCCCCGGCGGAAGCCCCAATCTGTGGTTTTCACACAAGAGGTGAAAAGGAAGAAGAAAAATAGAGATGGGCCCCACGGTGGGCGCCATTTTTCTATAGCGAGCGATTTTGGACGCGGTTCTTAAGCGCTGGTCGCTCTCTGCGGTTGAGTTCATGTCGATTTATTTTTTATCCTATTAAAGCTGAATAAGGAAGGGAAATAGATGTCTCCAATTAACTCTGCTTGCATACTGAGTTTAAACAGCGGTCTGTTAGGTTACGAATGCTATCAATGTGAGGGGGGCCTTTGTACTGGTTATTTGTATTTTTGCCAATACTGTTTTCTTTCTTTTTATTTTGACAGAAGGTTTTTGACAGGGGAACAAGGATTAGGATGTTAGGACTGATGCTTTTTGATGTGAGAGTATGGGATTTAGGTTTTTTGTTGATTGTCCTCGCTAAGATTTTTCTTTCAATCTTATGCCTACGTATTCCCGTTTACCGAAATAGGGAAATCAGAGCGTTCGTAGTTCCTCCTATTCTATGGGAGGAAATGGTTGTTTTTGGTGTCTTATTCAAAGCCCAAGACGTGAAGCGAAAAGTAGTTTGTATCTTGTTCAAAGCCCAAGATGTGAAGCTAAAAGTGTTGACCTTAGAGAGAATTTGTCATCTCTAAAAGGGGGTTTGTCTGTTACGACAGTTTATAAAGGAGAATTACTTTAACCGGGATATGTGAATCCGGCAATGCCATAATTTCCTTTAAAGGGGATTTTAACCTGAAGGAGAAGACTTTAACTCAGTGTAGAGCAATGCTATCTTTCCTTAGGAATTTCTCATGCTAAAAGAGGGACAGTGGCATGGATGTAGATGATCCAGAGGCTTGCCGCTTACAGCGATTAGATGAAAGGGAAGGAGTTATTGACGTTTGTGTACTGTGAACGAGGCACAGTTTTGATGCTAAAAGGTTAATTGGATTAACCAGTGGTTTTTTATATAAAGCCTAAGAGGAGGCTATTATGTGTCTCGTACAAAGCCCGAGAGAGAAGCTAAAAGGTTTTGACTCAACGAGGGAATCTTTTGGTATCTCGTATAAAGCCCGAGATGGAGGCTAATTGACTCAACAATAGAGTTTTTTATGTATCTCGTATGAAGCCCGAGATGGAGGATAAAATTTGTTTGGCTCAATAAGAACCTTCTTGTATCTCATATAAAGCCCGAGATGGAGGCGAAAGGGGTGATTGACTCAACGAGGGAGTCTCTTATATGTCTCGTACAAAGCCCGAGAGAGAGGCTAAACGTTGTTTGACTCCACTGGGAGAATCATTTGTACAAAGCCCAAGAGGAGGCTAACTTCACTGGAGAAGGATCATTATACAAAGCCTAAGAGGAGGTTGGGGTTACTATTTTAGTTGAGTGACAGGTCCAGTATACTGATTTTGAAAGAGAAAATCAGTTCTTATATGAGCAACACTGTACTCAAGGATTTGATTCGAGGATCCGGGTTATTCCTGTTCTTTAAAGAAGTGGGAAATCCGCAGGGTATTGAGACTGTCCGAGTCTACGGGTTTTTTTCCTATTTTTGAAGGGTGCTTGAGAATGTCTTTGAGACTCAAGGGGATTAGACTGTCCGTGTCTAGAGTTTTATCTCTTGTACTATGCTTTGAGAAACAGTAGTAGACTCTATGAAATGACTGTTCTATGTAGATGATTAAGTTCTGTTCCTATACCTCTAGGAGGTCGTCGGGACAATTTGTACGAAGCCCAAGAGGAGGCTGGAAACTTTTAAGAAGCCGACGGGTCCTTGTACGAAGCCCAAGAGGAGGCTATCATTCCCGGAGGAAGAGATCATTATACGAAGCCTAAGAGGAGGCTGTGAACACTTCTAAGAAGCCGACGGGTCCTTGTACTAAGCCCAAGAGGAGGCGGGGTTGCTTTTAGGAAGCCTGTGGGTCCTTGTACAATGCCCAAGAGGAGGCCGATACTTTTAAGAAGCCCGTGGGTCCCCAAACCCTGAGAAACTTAAGGCAATGCTATTCACCGAGAATAGATCAAAGTCAGGAAAGTTCGAGAATTTGGAAGAAACTCAAAGATGCCATTCACGGAGAATACATTCATCTCTGGGAGTAGAGTTTCTTGACAATTCCTAATGAGGACAGCCTGAGAGAAGACTGTATCTGGTGATCCTATTGGGGATCTAGTTGTCTATTTCTACGAATAAACGAAACGACGTCACCTAGTTCTAGACGTAGTTGCTGGGGAAACTCTAAATATCTATACTATTATTACACAGTTGATATGAGTTTATGAAAGAAGACTTATAGTGAAACAGCCCCACAATACAGTTATATGTATATGAAAGTGGTAAATGAAAGCAATAACCACTTACTCGGTTGTCGAGCTTCCATGCTGTTTGGTTAGTTGTTCAACCAAGAAAGATTGAAAACAACAGTATATTCAAAATCAAAGGACAAAGTGCTTTGAAAAAGAAAGATTTGGGGCTTACAACTCAAGGAGAGGCCCAGGGTTTTATCAGTGAGCGCACTGTTTGAATTTGTACAGAGGGACTTATACAAGTGACTGAGGCCCATAATGTTTTCTGTACAAAGGGATGGGTCTTACACTCTCTCAAGAGGCCCAAGAAGTTTAAAGAAAAAGATAGGGGCTTATAACACGAGGGTAGGCCCAGATGATTTTTTTGTTTAAAATGGCGATCGGGCCGAGGTTTTCTTTTAACGCAGAGGGACATATACAATAAGTGAGGCCCAAAATGATTTTGGTTAAAAGGAGATTGGGTCTTAAACTCTATTAGTGGCCCAAAAGTTTTGAATGGGTCTTATAGCTCGAGGAGAGGCCTAGTTGATTTGATTTTGAATTGGCGATCGCGCCGAGGTTTTTGAAAATACAGTGGGACTTATACAATAAGTGAGGCCCAAAATGGTTTGTATTTACAAAGGATTGGGTCTTACACTCAAATAGAGGCCTAAAAAGTTTTGAAAATGATTTATGAGGGTTGAATTAATCCATAACGATCATGTCTATAACACTTAATTTCATTTAAATTAAACATAAAACATGAAATCACGAAGAAACCTCAAGAACCCTAATTTCTGCATGAAGGCTAGGATTTTTGATACACGATTCAAACAAAGCAATTAATTGAGGGAAAACATTCCATGCATGATTATGAACATATGGCCAAATTATTGTACAGCAAAAATTGCATGGATCATAGAGTTAGAAGAGCTCATGCTTACCACTTGCAGCTGGTGATCGTGATTTGTGTTGGAGGTGTTACAGCTAGGTTCCAATGATCTGGATAGCTTCCCTAGGTGCCATGGAGTGTGTATGTATGCTTGGAATGGATTGAAATGGTTTGGAGCTGAAGATGGTACCTCAACTGCAAAACTGTCAAGAACTTGAGCAATTGGCTAGTGATTTTGTGAAATCTGTGTTCCAGATGTTATGTGAGTGTTTGGATCACTTCTATATGATGTATGTGAGGTGTGTGTGTGATTGGTTTGATTGGAAAAGCTCTCAAACTCAAAACCCGGTAGTGACTTGCCTTAGAAGGCAAAATTGGAGTGAAAGAATAGATTTTGAGGAAAGCATCTGTTTGATGGTTTTGGTGTACTCAAATTGATCACAATTGAGCTCTATTTATAGTAGAGCAAGTTTGTTTTGTAAGGAATAGTGAATAACATCTGCTAAGTAGGTTTGGCCAATGTTGGCAAATGAAAATCCAAGTCTCCTCTAGCCATTGACTAGAGGTTAGGGCACAGAGCTTTGGTTCCCTTGGTCTTGGATAAGTCTTGATTGATTTCAGATGAGAATGGCTCAGTCCATGCCACCTTGATGCTTCCATTGAATGCTTCAATCCAAATTTGGAGTCTTGTCCCTATTTTGGCCATTCTAGGTTCAACATGCTATTTCTTATTCCATGGACTTTGGAGGCTTGGCTCAGTGATTGTCCCCTTGAGATTCAATCCTCAGATGTGTCCAAGTGGATAGGAGCATTTGAATTTGGTTGATTTTGGAAAATCGAGCAAAAATGCAAATTCTGCCTTGCCTTGGCAGATTTCAGCAAGGCAACTTGACAATGTCATAACTCATAGCCCAAATGGAATTGGGTAATGTTATTGGACATTTTGGAAAGCCCTTACATGATATAACAACTGTTTGAACATGTTTGGTTTTGATCTCTTTTGAATCCAAGTCAAAAATCCCCCTACATTTGGCAAAAAGTGAAGACAGATTTGGACTTAGTGAAAATTTCACTAAGTGTTGGAAAAAGTGACATTTTCATTTTTCAGCCATTTTGATCACTCCATAACTCAAAATCCTTAATGAATTGGACTTAGGTCTAGTTGAAGTTTTTGTAGAGGGTAATGAGGGCTAAAAATCCATATTTGGATGAGGAAAAATGGCTTTGTGGTTTAGGAGTTATGATCCTCCAAAGTTGGTACCCTAGTCACTTTATTTTAACTTAGAAAATTTTCTAAGTTTTTATGGTTACCCCTTTTACAAGTTATCCAACTTTTCTTGATTTTTCTAGATGAATGATGATTCAAATCATACACTAACATCATTTTAGGGTTAAAAATCCATTTTTGTGAAAAATCTCAAAAAGTCAAAGTTGACTTTTGTGCACAGTTGACTTTTTATCAGATGAATTCTAAACTGTGCAATTCTTCAGGAAATCATGTCCTTGACCTAAATCAAACTTGATGGACATGTTCCATGGGTGTCATAGGGTATATTGAGGCATGTCCTAGAGTTTGGGAGCATGTCTTGGTCAAAAGTCAAAATTATAGTTGACTTTCCTCGCGAAACCCTAATTATGGTGCAGATGAAATTGAGACTTGTTGCTCAAGCTTCTTGGATCAATCCATTGTTCCAAATGGATCAATATAGTTCATTAGAGACCCTCAAATTCTCTCTTGAGGTCTTGGCTCATGGTTTGCCCTAAAAGTCAACTTAGGGGTGAATTAGGTCAAGAAACCCTATTTCCTGATTTTTTATGTATGCATCCCTTGAGGCAAAATTGACTTGATGATTAGGTCCATGAGGTTTCATGGAGCATATTAGGTTAGGTTTTGGATCATTGGCTTGTGGCCAGATGAAAATTTTCCATCTGGAGGCCCTGGTCGACAAAAACCCTAATTTGGTGACACTGTCGATCTTGAGACTTAATCCACCTAGAAGGGAGCAGCCTTGTGCTTAATCCTTAAAGTGGGAGTCCTTTTGATCCATTGTGGATGTTTGAGAGGTTAGACAAGTTGAAGATCATGTCATTCCTTGATTGATCCTTTGTCTAAGCACTCAGGGAGGGCTTCAAACCCTAATTCTTGATTGTAGTGGATGCTCACCCATATTTGGGGAGAATGATGAAGTATGATGGTTCCTCCATATTGTGATGATGATTTGCACAATGATGGGAAATCTTAGTGGTCAAAATTTGGGGTATGACAGTAGGCATAAGATTGCAAAAATCTTAGCGAGCATACTAATCAAAAACCCAAAGTCCAATACCTCCATACATCAACCAAGGAAAATCAGGTCTAGTATCCTAACCAAAAGCCTCCCGTACAGTCAAGACACTCCGTTCTTTTAAGCAAATACTAAAGACAGACCCCCCTTTTTGATAGCATCTGTAAACCAACAGTTTTGACTGTTTAACCTTAGTTTGCAAGGAGGGTTAATTGGAGACATCTATTTCCCTTCCTTAATCAGCTTAACAGGATAAAAAATGAATCAAACTGTAGTACAAAAGCGATAGTGATTCGAAACCCCAAAAATCGCGCTACAAAAGAATGGAGACCATAGTGGGAGAAATTTCTTTCTCTCTGTCTTAAGTAGAAGACCTTAAATTCATGAAGTGTCACAGAAATGGCGACTCTGCTGGGGAGTCATTGTCTGTTAGGATCATAGGATCATAGAGGTCTAAGATATTAGGACAAATATATATACTACTTTTCCTAATTGATATCTGTGTTTACTTTTCTGCTAATGGGAATGCGTGTGATGCCGCATCTAGAAAGATTGAGTAAACTTCTAAGATAAGTGATGGCATTATACGGGTAATCTTACGGGGAGTGAATCCCAGATAAGAGGTCCCCGTCGACCATTAAATCAGTGGAGATGCCCTTTGTGGATTCAATGCATATACGACTTCGGTTGTTGAAAGCAGATTGTTCCATTGGGTTATCTGAGAAGCTGAGGATTTTAGTAGACTGAAACCATTTTGTAGTGCAGAAGCTATCGAAAATAGTTGTCACGCGATACTACCCTCATTTGAGAGTACTCTAAGATACTGCAGCTCGCTGGCGATCCGCTTGTTGTCGTTATCCCAAGAGGGGTCAGTGATTTTGAGGACAGGTACAAAAAATCACCAGTATAAACCTTTCGGGATGGGTAGAGCCTTGACTTCATGACACCGACCTTTTGACCCCATAGTTTTTCTATGTTTTTGTGTGCTGCATTCATACATTCATTTAAAAAACATTAAAACAAAGAAAAATCTTCTCTTCTGGTCTCTCTTTTTTTCAAATTAAACTAAGACAATGATTGCAAATGTCAGATAAAGAGATTGCGCTAATGGATTTTGGTAGGAGGAAAACTCACAAGTACACCTTCAAGGTTCCAAAACTAGAGGATTTAAAAGGATTGGCAAGGATGATAACCAACCCTGAGGCTTTCAGAGCTAAGTATGGAGGATTGCTGTCTCTGTTAAGGATCCATGTAATCGAAGGAATCTTGTCTACATTAATTCAGTTTTACGATCCGGTATATCACTGTTTCACATTCCAGGATTATCAACTTGCACCAACACTGGAGGAGTACTCTCACCTGATTGATTTGCACATTACTGACCAAGCTCCCTTTTCTGGACTGGGAGAAATTCCAAAAGATTAAACCGTTGCAAGAGCAACCTATTTGGATGAGTCAGAAGTCAGGACTCACATGACCACTAAGAGTGGAATCCAGGGTTTGCCAAACCAAATCTTGATAAAGAAGGCTCTGTACTTTGCTGGGATAGGGAATGTGGCCGCTTTCGAGAGCATATTTGTTTTGCTTACCTAGGGGTTATTTCTGTTTCCCAACATTGATAACTTCGTCGATATCAATGCCATTAAGATTTTTCTGATTGGAAACCCTGTACCAACCTTACTCGCAGATGCGTATCATTCTATACACTTAAGGAATTTGTATAGCGGAGGAATGATCACATGATGTGTACCCCTGCTATACAAATGGTTTATTTCTCATTTGCCAAAGTCTGTTGCATTTTGGGATCAAAAGAATACTTTACGTTAGTCGCAGAGAATCATGTCTCTTAACAACTCTGACATCAAGTGGTACAATCGAATCTATGACGGAATCAAAATCATTAGCCGTTTTGGAAACTTCCCTAATGTGCCCCTCATAGGAACTAAAGTAGGAATCAACTATCATCCAGTTTTAGTTCGTCGTCAACTCGTATACCCGATGAGGCATGTCCCGCAAAATGCTCATCTGGAAGGTCTTTTCTTCAAGGAAGGAGAAAATGACAGGGAACTAAAGACAGAAATAGTGCATACTTGGAAACATGTTCACAGGAAAGGAAGAGAGTCTTTAGGAAAACCATATTGTGTCTCGGTGGAGCCTTATCTCCATTGGGTATAAACTAGAGCTCTCAAGCTGAGGATGCCTTACCCTCGTCAAGAAGTTCTTCCGTTAAGGGACCCTGTCCTTTACTTTATGTCTGATACGGAACAACTTTAGGTTACTCTCAACAAAGTTCAACAGGAGAGAAGGTCCTGGAGGAACAAGTACCGTATTCTCAATGTGGAATGTAAGAAAATACAATAACTGTTAAAATAAAAAGATGCTCTGATTGAGATTTTGGAGCAACATGCTGTAGAAAATAAGGATGACCAAAGGAGTTTGCTCGCTCCTTTCACTTGGTAAAGGAATGACAACCCGACAACGGCTCAAGAGCCCCGGTCAAAGAAAAGGAAAGTACAAGAACCAGCACCTGAGCTTGCTTCAGAGAAGACTCAGGACCCATAAGTTTAGATTTCCTTTTGCAGCACTATGTAAATTACTGTATTTCCATTTCCGCAATCTTTGAATTCAATAAAACGGGGTTCTCCCCACTGTTTGATATTTGCAATCCAATTTTCGAAGTTTACTTTAAATAAACAAAAATAATATATACAATTAATATAATCATTGCATATCATTCATCATTCTAACATAACGCATTCTCCTTACCTATGAATCTCACATTTGCGTCTCGATTCTAGAGTCAAACTGTCTCATTCGTACAATACTCGGGCTAATCGACAGAAAAAGATGGATGATCTCGAGGAAGAGAACAAAGAGTTGAGGGAAGAGATCGACACTCTGAAAGAGGATCTGAGAAAGCTTCATAACGACATGCAAGCTCTAGCAAACGCTCAGATGCAACAACAAAGGACTGTGATCTCAGAGATCACATCGACACCCATAGTGGAGAAGTATGATCCTAGGAATAAAATACTGAAAGATCGTCCCTGGGGCATGCCACTCAACTATATCCCGGAGGATATATTCTGCCGATCACTGAAGATCCGAAAAATGCAGCAGGAACCGCTGGGCCTGAAGGTTACAAACTTCAGGAAAGCGAAAATGCCAGGGGCATGACGGCAACTTCTGAAGGTTACAAACTTCAGGAGAGGGAAGCACCAAGAGTCTCTGCCATAATGATTGTACCACCACTCGTGGTACACACTGTCCCGGAAGAACATATTCCACAGATACCTTCTGTTGGAAACGAAAGTATGTTCGACAGAATGAATGAGTTCCAGGAACAGTTCCTGGAAATGCAGAAGGACCTACAAGCCCTTCGCGGTCAGGATCTATTTGGAAAAGACGCCGCAGACCATTATTTGGTTGCCAATGTGAAATTTCCGCACAAGTTCAAAGTGCCCGATTTTGAAAAATACAAGGGTAGCTCTTGCCCTCAGAGCCATTTGGTGATGTACGCTCGGCGAATGTCAACTCAGACAAAGAACCAAGAGCTACTGATCCACTATTTTCAGGATAGTTTAACCGGTACCGCGCTCAAATGGTACATGGGTTTAAACTGCACTAAGATCAGCACTTTCAGAGATCTTGGCGCTACCTTCGTTCAACAATATAAGTATAACCTGGACATGGTACCGGACAGAGATCAACTCAGAGCCATGTCAAAGAAGGACAAGGAAACCTTCAAGGAGTACGCTCAGAGATGGCGTGAAATTGCCGCCCAAATTAGTCCACATCTTGAGGAAAAAGAGATGACAAAGATCTTCTTAAAAACCTTGAGCTCACTCTACTACGACCGAATGGTTGCCAGTGCGCCCAGTGACTTCACCGAGATGGTGGGTATGGGGGTTCGTATTGAGGAAGCAGTCCGAGAGGGACGGTTAGTTAAAGACGCTGGATCATCCAGTAATACAAAATGATACGGTAGTGCTCTCCCTAAGAAAAAAGAGCAGGATATTGGGAATATCTCTCTCGGAAAGCAAAGGTGACGATATCAACCAGGAGCAGCTGTAACTCCTGCTATCAATCCTGCGCTTGTTCCTATGTATCAACCTCAGGTTGCTCAGAACCAACCGAATCAACAACAATTTCAGCAAAGGACACAACAGCCTCTTCAACAGGCTCGTCCTCTGTATAACAACAACCGTATAACTCGACCTCCAGGGTTTGATCCCATACCGATGTTGTACACAGAACTGTTTCCATTACTACTGGTCAAGGGGCATGTCCAAACCAGGGCTCCTCTTACAATACCGGAAAATCCTCCTTTTTGGTTCAAAGCGGATCAGACTTGCCCTTATCATCAAGGAGGACCAGGGCATAATATAGAAAATTGTCTCAGCTTCAAATCCAATGTGCAGAAGCTTGTTAGGAGCAGGGTCTTATCCTTCAAGGATACAAATCCTAATGTTCTCAGGAACCCTTTGCCTCAACACAAGAAGGCTGCAGTTTATTCGATAGAGGGAGAATCTAACCACAACTATCAAATTCATGATGTACTCTTATTGAGGGCCAACTTGGTCAAGATGCAACGCAGACAGAGCGGATATGGGCATGTACCATCTCATAACTATCACCAGTGTGATATCTTCTCTAAAGACAATCAAGGATGTTCTGTGGTGCAATCAGCTCTACAGGAACAATTGGATCTTGCATGTAACCAGGAACACCGAATTTGTGGGGTCAACATGATTTATACGAATTCCCACATCATTCAGGACCACAACATCCGTGCAATGAATGTCAACTTGGTGGAAATGCACTCAAGGCAAAGCCAACATCATAATCTGCCATGGCATGATTACGATTCCTGTCCTATCTGCTCGGTAAACAAACAAGGATGCTCTTTTGTACAAGAGGCCCTCCAGCGTCAGATGGATCTTGGGTGGATCCAGGACTACCATGATAGAAATCCTTATCAGATCAACATGATTCAAATCTTTGATATTCGTTTGATGAATACCAGCTTGGTGGAGTTACACGCCAAGCAATTCTAACTCGGTTTTCTCACTTCACATGAATATCTGAGCTGTAAAGTGTGTTGTGAGAGTAACCAAGGGTGCGCTCTCGTGCAAAGAACTTTGCAACACTTGTTGAACCATTGGTGGCTTTCAATCTATATGGATGAAGACACGCAAAAAATCAGTGTGGTTAACGGGAACCCTACTCGGCATAAAAGTCAGGATGTCCGATCAATAGAAACAGGCCTAGTGAGGTTACACTAAATTCAAAGCGGACGTGGCCAGGTTCCACCACACAAATATGAATGTTGTAGAGTCTTCTCAGAATATAATCAAGGATATTACCTCGTGCGAGCAGCCCTTCAAAGTCAGTTGGACCGCAAAGAGATTCGACCATGTCCAAGTTCTGGGTCAATCAATCTGATGCCAGACTATTTTCCTGATCAAATCAAGGACGTTGTCGTAATCTCTGATCATGAGAGGAACAAAGATGTTTGTACCATCATCCCTTTACTTGACGAATAGAAGGTTCTTAACCAAGAACTAATTGAAATTACTTATAATGGTCAGAAAAATCAGAAGGCTCATGTAGTTATCTATCTGCCAGGACCACTACCGTATGAATCAACTAAGGTTATCCCTTACAAATACGGTGCAACAACAATTGAGAATGGAAAGGAAATTCCATTACCCTCCATCGTGAATATTACAGACATCAGTCGAGTAACACAGAGCGGTCGGATCTTCAACCGAGGAGTTGGAGAACCATACCAAAGAAAAGGAACCTCAAATTGAAGTTCTCGATCCACCAGTCGGTCAATCCAGTGATCTCGACCTTTCAAAGAACGATGATGAGATATTGAAGCTCATCCAAAGGAGTGAATACAACATTGGTGATCAGCTGATACAAACTCCTTAAAAAATATTAATGTTGTCACTTTTGCTCAGTTCCGAAGCCCACAGAGAGGCTCTACAGAAAGTCTTAGAGCAGGCCTTTGGGGAACAGGATGTGTCAGTCAAGAAGTTTGACAGTATCGTCTCTAACATCACTTCCTGCAACAATTTGGGTTTTAGTGATGAGGAATTTCCAGAAGAAGGCAGAAGTCACAACATGGCGCTCAATATCACAGTTAACTACCATGACGATGCCTTAGCCAACGTACTGGTAGATACCGGATCAACTCTCAACATTATGCCGAAGACCACTTTAATGCGACTATCATTCAAAGGATCTCCGATGAGAGGCAGTGAGGTCGTCGTCAAAGCATTTGAGGGATCCCAAAAAACATTTATCGGCGAAGTCGACCTTCCCGTAATTATTGGTCCTCACACTTTTGAAGTCACTTTCCAGGTCATGGACATTTGGGCAGCCTACAACTGTTTGTTAGGAAGACCTTGGATACACCAGGCTGGGGCAGTCACTTCGACACTTCACCAGAAGCTGAAGTTTGTTAAGAATGACCAACTAGTCACAGTCTGCGGAGAGCAAGCCTTGATCGTGAGTAACCTTTCATTGTCCACTTGTGTAGAACCAGAGGAGGTTGTTGGAACCCAGTTCTAAGCACTTTTGGTGAGCAATGACAATCAATCAAAAAAAGGAACGTCGATTTCCTAATACAGAGATGCTCTCGAGGTGATCAAAAGTAATAATGCAAATGGATGGGGACAACTTGTCATTCCTACTGACAATAAGACGAAGAAAGGTCTTGGTTTTTCTTCAAACTGTGCCCAGACTGCTACTAACAATGAAAGTTTTCATCCCATTCAGAATTTCTTCCACAGTGGAGGTTTCCTTCACCCAGTGTTTTAAGAAGTACATACCATCAACGAGGGAGATTCCTCCGACACACATGAGTAATGGAAGTCCTATCTTAACGAGGACGGTTATATGTCTCAGGAAGAGGTGCCTATGCCATTTTTCTATCCCGCACAGAGTCTGAGATTTATACCAAGGTTAGATGTCGAAATGATATACGGAGATTTTAATCCAGAAGGGTGCCGTGCTCCACCAAATTCATTGGAGGAAGACACTCCGATGAAATACAACTTTGACCATGGCTATTATGGCCCGTTGAATGGCCTGCCTATCTGGCAGCTGTACCCAGGAGACTCAAGGCAAGAAAATCAGGCCAACGATGCTTATCAGCTGAGCATCATTGAAAAGAATACATGCGTCCCCACCAAATCACGAGATCAACACGCAGGGCAACGTCATTAACTATGCTTTTCCCGAGGTCAACGTCATTGAAAGGGATGACTCCTCCAGTTCCAAAGAAGTATTGGACACCTTGGGACAACCGAGTGGAAAATACGACTTCATGGTCAAATACACCGCTCCCGAAAGCTCTCGTATCAGGCTCGAAGACATCCAGTCAACTGG
The DNA here is from genome assembly GCA_022829125.1 of Lathyrus tuberosus. Lineage (NCBI taxonomy): Eukaryota > Viridiplantae > Streptophyta > Magnoliopsida > Fabales > Fabaceae > Lathyrus > Lathyrus tuberosus. Next base: position 886,206 of record JALAZF010000915.1, on the reverse strand, counting down.
ATGGGGAGATATACCTGAGAGCACAAATACTATGCAAAATACAACTGAGGAATCCTCCTACGACAACCCTACCTGGGAGACAGATTCCAATGATCCTGCTCCACCAGAAATCAGCGTTATTTCTGAAGGCAAATCAAGGAAGGTACCAGACTTTGTGATTCACCAAGGAGTTCGCCGCCAATGGGTTGCTATCGATGTTCCGAAGATCGTTCATAAGTCTAAGTAATTGCCGTCTTTATCTTAACCTTTCACCCTGCCCAGGTGAAACTGATGTTTTGATAGGGCTCACTTTCTGTAAATGTATCTCTTCGCTTCGCCCAAAGCGACATAGTTTTGTTTTATAGGGCTGTAGTTTTAAGAATCGACAAAATCATAAATAAAATAACGTCGTTCTGTAATTTACGTATTTATTGTTGTTTTCTATTTTCTTTTTTCAGAAAATGGTAATCCTAAAACAAACTCAAATAATAAAAACAAGTAGTTTTCAGAAAAACACTGCACACATTCTTGCATTCTCTATCTCTTCTAAAAACAAATCATCGCGTCATGCAAATTGATTGTTTTAAACCCCGTTGAAACATATGATCCGATGCCTTCTCCTGACTTTGAATTCCAGGTATTTGAGGCGGAAGAAGAAGATGACGAAAAAATTCCAGAAGAGATCTCCCGACTACTCAGACAAGAGGAAAACTCCATTGAACCTCACAAAGAGCCGTTGGAAACAGTCAACTTGGGCTCATAGGTAGAGAGAAAAGAAATCAGGATTGGGGCACTACTTAGTCCGACTGTCAAAGAAAGTTTGACAAAGCTTCTCAAAGAATTTCCCGATGTTTTCGCTTGGTCCTATCAGGATATGCCAGGGTTGGATACCAGCATCGTGGAACATCATCTACCGTTGAGATCAGAATGTCCGCTGGTAAAACAAATGTTGAGATGGACTCATCCAGACATGGCCATCAAAATCAAGGAGGAAGTACAGAAACAGATTAACGCGGGTTTTCTCGCCACATCAGAATATCCTCAATGGTTAGCCAACATAGTACTAGTTCCGAAAAAGGACGGAAAGGTTAGAATGTGTGTAGATTAAAGGGATATGAACAAAGCAAGTCCAAAGGATGACTTTCCTTTACCACACATAGACATGTTGGGTGACAATATAACAAAGTTCAAAGTCTTCTCCTTCATGGATGGATTCTCGGGCTATAATCAGATAAAAATGGCGTCGAAAGACATGGAGAAAACTTCGTTCATTACCCCATGAGGCACCTTTTGTTACAAGGTAATGCCATTCGGTTTGAAGAACGGCGGGGCAACCTATCAACGGGCCATGACTACTCTGTTTCATGACATGATACACAAGGAAATAGAGGTATATGTCAATGATATGATTCCCAAATCTAAGACAGAAGAGGAGCATGTGACCCATCTGTCAAAGCTATTCGAGCAGTTGAGAAAATACAGACTCCGCTTAAATCCCAATAAGTGCACATTCGGTGTCCGTTCAGGGAAACTTTTAAGGTTCATCGTCAGCCAGAAAGGAATTGAGGTTGATCCTGACAAGGTCAAGGCCATTCAAGAGATGCCTTCTCTAAAAACAGAAAAACAAGTTAGGGGATTCCTGGGACGTTTGAACTACATTTCCAGATTTATATTCCTCATGACCGCGACATGCAAGCCAATATTCAAATTACTCAAAAAGAATCAGGATTGCGTTTGGACAGAAGTTTGCCAAACCGCCTTCGACAGTATCAAAGAGTATCTGTCGAACCCACCGATTCTATCACCTGCAGTGGAAGAAAGCTCACTGATCATATACCTAACAGTCTTGGAAGACTCAATGGGTTATGTACTTGGCCAACAAGACGAAACAAAAAGAAAAGAGTCTGCCATCTACTATTTGAGCAAGAAATTCACCGACTGTGAGACTCGGTACACTATGCTTGAGAAAACTTGCTGCGCTCTGGCTTGGGAAGCCAAACCTCTTTGCCAGTATATGATTCGTCACACTACTTGGTTAATCTCTGAAATGGATCCAATCAAGTACGTCTTTGAAAAACCTGCTCTCACGGGAAGGATAGCCCGTTGGCAGATGTTGTTATCAGAATACGACATCGAGTACCATGCTCAAAAAGCTGTTAAGGGAAGTATTTTAGCCGATCATTTGGCTCATTAACCGATTGACGATCAGGAATCAGTCAGATTTGACTTCCCAGACGAAGATGTCATGTACTTGAAAATGAAAGACTGCGAAGAACCGCTACCCAGTGAAGGGCCAGAACCAGGTTCCCAATTAGGACTAATCTTTGACAGAGCTGTCAATCATTATGGAAACGGAATTGGGGCAATCATTATAACACCTCAGGGTACCCACATTCCTTTCACCGCCCGACTAACATTCAAGTGTACAAACAACGAGGCCGAATACGAAGCTTGTATCATGGGTCTTGAAGAAGCGATTGACTTAAGCATCAAAAACTTGGTTGTTTATGGCGACTCAGCCCTGGTTATTAATCAGATCAAAGGAGATTGTAACACATACCAATCAGGATTGATTTCTTACAAAGACTACGCGAGAAGGTTGTTACCATTCTTCGACAAAATCGAGTTTCATCACATTCCTCGTGAAGAGAATCACATGGCTGATGCATTAGCCACTCTCTCTTCCATGATTAGTGTAGGTCAATGGAATGAAATACCTAAGATCGACGTAATACACCTTGAACGGCCCGCTTACATCTTCGCAATCAAAGTAGTCACAGACGACAAACCTTGGTATCACAATATCAAATGCTTCCTTCAGAAACAAGAGTACTCGCCTGGGGCATTATGAAAGGACAGAAAGACCCTCAGAAGGCTGGCAGGCAGCTTTTTCCTGAGCAGTGATACACTTTATAAGAGAAATTTTGACATGGTCTTGCTCCGATGCGTAGACAGACCAGAGGGAAATATGTTGATAAAAGAAATTCACGAAGGCTCCTTTGGCACTCATGACACGGACACACGATGGAGAGAAAAATTATGAGAGCAGGGTACTACTGGTTGACCATGGAATCCGATTGCTACAAGTACATCAGGAAGTGTCACAAGTGTTAGATATACTCAGACAAAATCCATGTACAGCCAACACATCTCAAAGTTCTCTCTTCCCCGTGGCCTTTTTCTATATGGGTAATCAACATGATTGGCATGATTGAACCCAAGGCTTCGAACGGACATCGGTTCATCTTGGTAGCCATTGACTACTTCACCAAGTGGGTCGAAGCAGCGTCATACGCCAATGCAACCCGACAGGTGGTGGTTCGATTTATCAAAAATAATATCATTTGTCGTTATGGTGTTCCAAGCTAGATCATTACGGATAATGGATCTAACTTGAACAATAATATGATGAAAGAGTTGTGCGCTGAGTTCAAGATCGAACACCATAAATCATCTCCATACCCGAGATGGAGGCTATTGTAACTGTTTCAGTTGAGTGACAGATCCAATATACTGATTTAAAAGAGAAAATCAGTTCTTATATGAGCAACACTGTACTCAGGGATTTGATTTGAGGATCAGGGATATTTCCTTCTCTTTGAGGAAACGGGAAATCCAAAGGGTATTGAGACTATCTGAGTCTGCGGGTTTCCTTCCTATTTAACGAAGGGTGCTTGAGAATGTCTTTGAGACTCAAGGAAGTTAGACTGTCCGTGTCTAGAGTTTTATCTTTCGTACTATGCTTTGAGAAACAGTAGTAGACTCTATGAAAGGACTGTTCTATGAGGATGACTAGGTTCTGTTCCTATACCTCTAGGAGGTCGTCGGGACAATTTGTACGAAGCCCAAGAGGAGGCTGGGAACTTTTAAGAAGCCGACAGGTCCTTGTACGAAGCCCAAGAGGAGGCTATCATTCCCGAAGGAAGAGATCATTATACGAAGCCTAAGAGGAGGCTGTGAATACTTCTAAGAAGCCGTAGGGTCCTTGAATAATGCCCAAGAGGAAGCCGATGCTTTTAAGAAGCCCGTGGGTCTTATCATCTCCTTTCCATTAGGAGAGATAACTCTTTTAAAGATAAAAACCACTGGTAAACGTGCGAGGTTTACTATCCAGCGACTCTTAGCTTTTAAAGAGGGTTCCTTAGTTAAGGTCCAAGATTATGACCGTAGTGGGTACCCAAACCCCGAGACATTCAAGGCAAGTTATCCACAAGGAATAGATCAAGTCAGGAAAGTTCGAGAATTGGGAAGAAACTCAAAGATGCCATTCACGGAGAATACATTCATCTTGGGGAGTAGAGCTTCTTGACGATTCCTAAGGAGGACAACCGAAGAGAAGACTGTATCTGGTGCTCCTATTGGGGATCTAGGCGTCTATTTCTACGAATAAATGAAACGGCGTCACTTAGTTCTAGACGTAGTTGCCGGGGAAACTCGAAATATCTATACTATTATTACACAGTAGATATGAGTTTATGAAAGGAGACTTACAGTGAGCAGCCCCACAATACAGTTTATAATATGAAAGCAGTAAATGAAAGCGATAACCACTTACTCGGTTGTAGTGCTTCCATGCTGTTTGGTTAGTTGTTCAACAAAGAAAGATTGAAAACAACAGTACATTCAAAATCAAAGGAGAAAGTGCTTTGAAAAAGAAAGATTTGGGGCTTACAGCTCAAGGAGAGGCCCAGGGTTTTATCAGTGAGCGCACTGTTGAATTTGTACAGAGGGACTTATACAAGTGACTGAGGCCCAAAAAGGTTTTTTGTACAAAGGGATGGGTCTTACACTCTCTCAAGTGGCCCAAAAAGGTTTAAAGAAAAGAGAGGGGCTTATAACACGAGGGTAGGCCCAAATGATTTTTCGTTTAAAAATGGCGATCGCGCCGATGTTTTCTTTTAACGCAGAGGGACTTATACAATAAGTGAGGCCCAAAATGTTTTTGGTTAAAAGGGGGATTGGGTCTTACACTCTATTAGAGGCCTAAAGTGTTTTAAAGAAAAAGAAATGGGTCTTACTACTCGAGGGTAGGCCCAGATGGTTTTAATTTTTAAACGGGCGACGATCGCGACGTTTACTTGTACAGAGGGACTTATACAATGAGTGAGGCCCAAAAAGGTTTTGTACAAGGGGGGATGGGTCTTACACTCTCTCAAGAGGCCCAAAGTGTTTTAAAGAAAAAGAAATGGGTCTTACTACTCGAGGGTAGGCCCAGATGATTTTTGAAAAGGCGACGATCGCGCCGTTTGTTTTTTGACGGTATCGGGACTTATACAATAAGTGAGGCCCAAAGATGATTTGGTCAAAAAAAGGATTGGGTCTTACATTCTAATAGAGGCCCAAAGTGTTTTGAAAATGATTTATGAGGGTTGAATTAATCCAAAACCCTAATTTGTTTTCAAAATGTATTTAATTGAATAAAAATTCAATTAAAATGATCAAAAATTGTTTAACACATGGAAAACAAATTGTGATCTTGGATTAATGCTTCAAAAATTAAGTATTGACCTACAAAATAATTAGAAAGCATTAAAAGTTGCAAAATCAATGTAGAAAAAATATTTAAAATGTCAAAAACAATTAAAATATTAATTCTTTACAAAAATATCAATTATATGAAATAAATAATATTTTTGGGATTTTTTGATAAAATAAAATATTTTAACATTTTTGTGAATTATTAAAAAAAATAATCAACTCAAAATCATTAAAACTCAGAGAGAAATTAATTTTTGAATCAATTAAACAAAATCACAAAATTCAAATATTTGAATTTGAAAAAAAGGCGCCAAGAACAAGCTGAAGAACACGCGCGTGTTCTTGGTTTCTCAGATTTGCGTTTTCTATCCAATCTCCATGAATACGTAATCATATCATGCAATCCACATATCATTATGCTCGTCTCAACCTCACGATCATGTCTATGTACTTTAATTTCATTTAAATTAAACATACAACAAGAAATCACGAAGAAACCTCAAGAACCCTAATTTCTGCATGAAGGCTAGGATTTTTGATACACGATTCAAACAATGCAATTAATTGAGGGAAAACATTCCATGCATGATTATGAACATATGGCCAAATTATTGTGCGAGGAAATATGCATAGATTGAGAGATGACCAAGTATGTGCTTACCTCCAAGTCGTGACAGCAAGAGCATATGTGATTTTGAGTTGGAGGTGTTACAGATAAGTTGTGATGATCTGGACAGCTTCCCTACACCATATGGAGTGTGTTTGAACACTTGGATTGAATTGAAATGGACTGGATCAGTTTATGGCATCTCAGCTGCAACTTGTTTGAAAATTTGAGCAACCAGCTGGTGATTTCATGAAATTGATGTTTCAGAAGTTGTGTGAGTGTTTGATCAGCTCATATGTGATGTATGTGAGGTGTGTGAGTGATTGGTTTGTGCAGAATTGCTCTCAAACTCAAAACCCGATAGCTACCTTGCTAAGAAAGGCAATTTTGCCAAGAGAAAGAGATTTTGAGGAAAGTATCTGTTAGATGGCTTTGGTGTACTTAAACTGACCATAATTGAGCTCTATTTATAGTAGAGCAAGTTTGTTTTGCAAGGAATAGTGCATGGCAGCTGGTAAGTAGGTTTGGCCAATGTTGGCAAATGAAAATCCAAGTCTCCTCTAGCCATTGACTAGAGGTTAGGGCACAGAGCTTTGGCCCCCTTGGTCTTGGATAAGTCTTGACTAATTTCAGATGAGAATGGCTCAGTCCATGCCACCTTGATGGTTCCATTGAATGCCTCATTCCAAATTTGAAGTCTTGTCCCTATTTTGGCAACTCTAGGTTCAACATGCTATTCCTTGTTCCTTGGACCTTGGAGGCTTGGCTCAGTGATTGTCCCCTTTGGATTCAATCCTCTGAGGTGCCCAAGTGGATAGGAACTATTGAAATTGGCTGATTTTGGCAAATCGAGCGAAAGTGCAAATTCTGCCTTGCCTTGACAGATTTCAGCAAGGCAACTTGCCAATGTTGTATCTCATGGTGTAGGTTGAATTTGGCAAAGTTCTTGGCCATTTTGGAAAGCTCTTACATGATACAACAACTGTTTGAACAAGTTTGGTTTTGATCTCTTTTGATTCCAAGTGAAAAAGTCCCCCTACATTTGGCAAAAAGTGAGGCAGAATCTGACTTAGTGAAAATTTCACTAAGTGTTGGAAAAAGTGACATTTTCACTTTTCAGCCACTTTGATCACTCCATAACTCAAAATCCTTAATGAATTGGAATGACTTGTAGTTGAAGTTTTTGTAGGTGATAATGAGGGCTACAAATCCATCTATGGATGAGAAAAAATGGCCTTGTGGTTTAGGAGTTATGGTCCTCCAAAGTTGGTATCTTTGCCACTTTATTTTTAACTTAGAAAAATTTCTAAGTTTTATGGTTACCCCTTTTACAAGTTATCTCACTTTTCTTGATTTTTCTTGATGAATGATGATTCAAATCATACATTAACATCATTTTAGGGTTAAAAATCCATTTTGGTGAAAAATCTCAAAAAGTCAAAGTTGACTTTTGTGCACAGTTGACTTTTTATCAGATGAATTCCAAACTGTGCAATTCTTCAGGAAATCATGTCCTTGACCTAAATCAAACTTGATGGACATGTTCCATGGGTGTCATAGGGTATATTTAATCATGTATTAGGGTTTGAGAGCATGTCCTGGTCAAAAGTCAAAGTTACAGTTGAATTTTCCCTTAAAACCCTAATTGTGGTGCAGATGAAATTGAGACTTGTTGCTCAAGCTTCTTGGATCAATCCATTGTTCCAAATGGATCAATATGGTGTATTAGAGACCCTCAAATCATGTCTTGAGGTCTTGGCTCATGGTTTGTCCCAAAAGTCAACTTAGGGGTGAATTAGGTCAAGAAACCCTAATTCCTGATTTTTGATGAATGCATCCCCTGAGGCAAAATTGACTTGATGCATGGGTTCATGAGGTTACATGAAGTATATTAGGTCATGTTTTGGATCATTGCCTTGTGCCCAGATGAAAATTTCCATTTGGAGGCCCTGGTCGACCAAAACCCTAATTTGGTGACACTGTCGATCTTGAGACTTGATCCACCTAGAAGGGAGCAGCTTTGTGCTTAATCCTTGAAGTGGGAGTCCTTTTTGATCCATTGTGGATGTTTAAGAGATTAAACAAGTTGAAGATCATGTCATTTCTTGATTGATCCTTTGTCTAAGCACTTAGAGAGGGCTTGAAACCCTAATTTTGATTGTATTGGATGCTCACCCATCTTTGGGGAGACTGATGAAGCATGATGGTTCATCCATATTGTGATGATGATTTTCACAATGATGGGAAATCTAAGTGGTCAAAATTTGGGGTATTACAGATGCCCCTATTTAATCTTCTTGGACCCGAAGGTATGAATGACGAAGGTATTCGAGCATTCAAGGTGCAAGAGGATTAAATATCAGAATATCCGAAATTTTGATGGTGGTTATGAATGGTAGCTTACACATTCATCTTCTTTAGCTAAGCAATGATACTTAGAAAAGGTAAACTTCCCCTCGATCTTGGTTTCCTACCAAGAACTGGTCTCAGTCTCTTTTGAAATAAACTTCCCCTCGATCCTGGTTTCCTACCAAGGAACTGGTCTTAGTTTCTTTTGAACTTCCCCTCGTTCTTGGTTTCCTACCAAGAACTGGTCTTAGTTTCTGATTTAAACTTCCCCTCGATCCTGGTTTCTTACCACGGAACTGGTCTCGGTTTCTTATTTAAACTTCCCCTCGATCCTGGTTTCTTACCAAGGAACTGGTCTCGGTTTCTTTTGTCAATAAACTTTCTTGACAAGGGACGCTATTCATAGCGGCTTTCCTCAAACTTCTCGCCGAATTTTCCTGGGGAGATGCCATTTGAGTGGAAAAAGTTTTGATGTCAGACTTCCTGGGGAACCCAGTCGTCTGAGTTGTAGAGTTGTACAAACTTCTCTGTTGGAGACGCCATTTGTTTCTACTGGGGAAAGCGAGTCTCTTGAGAGACTGTTTTCATTTGGGATCTTTCATCATACTTTTCTCAGGATCTTCCCGGAGAAACGCCATATGATGGGGTCCAATTTTGTGGGGCCGATGACCTTTTCATCAGCGGTCCTTTTGGAGCAAAACTGGCATGCTGCCGAATCTCTGATCACGAGGCTTTCTCTGTGGATTTTCCTTAATCCGGGAAAGCAAGGATATCATCTTCAATGGCGAAGAGTGATGTTTATTGAGAGTTTTCTCTGGCTTTTCAGAGGTTCAAGTTATCAAAGTGGCCAAGTGCCGACTCTGATCTAAAGATGCACTGGTGGCAAGATTGTGTAGACGCAACACTTCCTGACGAGGAAAGAACTGACAAACTCGATTGAGAAAACTGTTTATCACTAGGGGACAAGACCGACTCAAGTGATAGTGATGCAATACGAAATGCGAACGCAAATAAAATGCATGAAGTATGTATGTATATGCTGACAAAACAGACGCGACATACAGACTAATGGATGAACACAATTGGATACTCGGCCATCGCGGGGCGAAGAAGTACCGTTGATTCAAAATAGCAATTCCACCTTGCTTAGGAGAGATAGTCCCGTTGGGAGCTATGTTGATCGGGCTTAAGAGATGAGAACTCGGCCGAGGATGTCAGACGAAACAAGGTCTCTGACACAGTTGATCCCTTCATTCAGGCATACTGGCTTAGAAGGAGTACTTTGATTCTGCACTTTGAAGTTCGCTTACTTCGGGAGAAGCGATCGATGTTCTTCTGATGTTCAACAGTCAAAAGAAATTGCCATCTTTATTTTAAAAGCAGAAAAAGTTTTAACAAGTAAATTCATTTTTGTTTTATTTCAAGAATCGCTGATTAAGTTTAAACAACGTCGTTCTGTAAAGCGAAAACAAGCAATAATTACAAACAAAAGCACAAGGGCTCAAATTTTATTGATAAGATGGAGATCAGCCAAACGCGTGATTCCAAAGAGTATATACAAAGTTAGAAAACGGTAATTTACAGGGAAAAGGGCTACGTTGAAACATAACGACCACTATCCTTCTACCAACTTTGAATTCGGGACATCCTGAGCTTCCGTCGAAGATGACCATTGACTGGAGATTTCCTCTGATAGATGATGCTGTAACTGCTGCTGAGGGACTTGCCTCTGTTGAACATAGTTACTTGCCATTATCCCTAACTTTTGCCTGGATTGTACTATGAGATTTCTAATCCATCGGGATGATTCTTTTTTTTTTTTTCATGTCTCTAACTTTTGCCTGGACCGCCCTTTCGGGTTTTCAATCCACCGAGATGTTTTTTTTTTTTTTTTTTTTAGGCGAAGTATTTCTTGACTACATCAACATTCGTGGGGTAGGCAAATTCCTCTCCGTCCATGGTTGTAAGTCTCAAGGCGCCGCCTGAGAAAGCTTTCGTGACCACATAGGGGCCATCATAATTTGGGGTCCATTTGCCCCGAGAGTCAGTGAGAAATGATTGTATTTTCTTGAGCACGAGGTCTCCTTTTTTGAAGACACGAGGCCGAACCTTTTTGTCGAACGCCCTCTTCATTCTTTGTTGATAAAACTGACCATGGCATAGTGCCGTGATTCGCTTCTCTTCGATCAGGTTCAGGTCGTCGTGTCGACTTTGACACCATTCAGCTTCGGTGAGCTTAGCTTCCATCAATACCGTGATTGATGGGATCTCTACTTCTATGGGGAGAACTGCCTCCATGCCATATACTAGAGAGAAAGGGGTAGCCCCTGTTGAAGTGCGGACAGATGTGCGATAACCATGAAGAGCAAAGGGTAGCATCTCGTGCCAATCTTTATAGGTTACAACCATTTTTTGAACGATCTTCTTGATGTTCTTGTTAGCCGCTTCTACCGCTCCGTTCATCTTGGGTCGGTAGGGAGATGAGTTATGGTGTTCGATCTTGAACTCAGCACACAACTCTTTCATCATCTTATTGCTCAAGTTAGATCCATTATCAGTAATGATCTCGCTTGGAACACCATAACGGCAGATGATATTGTTTTTGATAAATCGGACCACCACTTGTCGGGTTACATTGGCGAATGACGCTGCTTCGACCCACTTGGTGAAATAATCAATGGCTACCAGGATGAACCGATGTCCGTTTGAAGCTTTGGGCTCAATCATACCAATCATGTCGATTCCCCATATGGAAAAAGGCCACGGGGAAGAAATAACTTTGAGATGTGATGGCGGTACATGAATTTTGTCGGAGTATATCTGACACTTGTGACACCTCCTCATGTACTTGTAGCAGTCGGATTCCATTGTCAACCAATAATACCCGGCCCTGAGAATTTTTCTCACCATTGTGTGTCCGTTGGCATGAGTGCCAAAGGATCCTTCATGAATTTCTTTCATGAGCATGTCTGTTTCTGGTCTGTCGACGCATCGGAGCAAGACCATGTCAAAAATTTTCTTATAAAGAGTGTCACCGCTCAGGAAGAAGTTTCCAGCCAATCTTCTGAGGGTTTTTCTGTCTTTCCTGAGTGCCCCAGATGGGTACTCTTGTTTCTGAAGGAAGCATTTGATATCGTGATACCAAGGTCTGTCATTTATGACTACTTCAATCGTGAAGACGTAAGCGGGCCGTTCAAGGCGCATGATGTCGATCTTAGGTATGTCATTCCATCGACCTACACTAATCATGGAAGAGAGAGTGGCTAATGCATCAGCCATGTGATTCTCATCACGAGGGATGTGATGAAAGTCGACTCTGTTGAAGAAGGGTAACAACCTTCTTGCATAGTCTTTGTAAGGAATCAATCCTGATTGGTATGTGTTCCAATCTCCTTTTATCTGATTGATAACCAGGGCTGAATCGCCATATACGTCCAAGTTTTTGATCCTTAAATCAATCGCTTCTTCGAGACCCATAATACATGCTTCATATTCGGCCTCGTTGTTCGTACATTTGAACGTAAGTCTGGCAGTGAAAGGAATGTGGGAACCCTGAGGGGTAACAATGATTGCCCCAATTCCGTTTCCAAAATGATTAACTGCTCCGTCAAAGATAAGCCCCCATTGGGAACCTGGTTCTGGCCCTTCACTGGGTAGCGGTTCATCGCAATCTTTCATCTTTAGATACATGACATCTTCGTCTGGGAAGTCAAACCCGATTGATTCTTGATCGTTAATCGGTTGGTGAACCAAATGATCGGCTAAAATACTTCCCTTAACGGCTTTCTGAGCATGGTACTCTATGTCATATTCTGATAGTAACATCTGCCAACGGGCAATCCTTCCCGTGAGAGCAGGTTTTTCAAAAACGTACTTGATTGGATCCATTTCGGAGACCAACCAAGTAGTATGACGAATCATGTACTAGCGAAGATGTTTGGCTGTCCAAGCCAAAGCGCAACAAGTTTTCTCAAGCATTGTGTACCGAGTCTCGCAGTCGGTGAATTTCTTACTTAGATAGTAAATGGCAGACTCTTTCCTTTTAGTTTCGTCTTGTTGGCCAAGTACACATCCCATTGAGTCCTCTAGGACTGTGAGGTAAATGATCAGTGGTCTTCCTTCCACTGGAGGTGATAGAATCGGAGGATTCAACAGATATTCCTTGATACTGTCGAGGGCGGTTTGGCAATCTTCTGACCAAACGCAATCCTAGTTCTTTTTGAGTAACTTGAAAATCGGCGCACAAGTGGCGGTCATAAGGAATATGAATCTGGAGATGTAGTTCAAATGTCCCAGGAATCCTCTGACTTGTTTTTCAGTTTTCGGAGAAGGCATTTCTTGAATGGCCTTGACCTTGTCAAGATCAACTTCAATTCCTTTCTGGATGACGATGAACCCTAGTAATTTCCCCGAACGGACACCGAATGTGCACTTGTTAGGATTCAAGAGGAGCTTGAATTTTCTTAGACGTTCGAACAATTTTAATAGATGTTCAACGTGCTCATCCTCTGTTCTTGATTTTGCAATAAAATCATCGACATATACCTCGATTTCCTTATGTATCATGTCATGAAACAGAGTAGTCATGGCCCTTTGATAGGTTGCCCCGGCATTCTTCAAATCGAACGGCATTACCTTGTAACAAAAGGTACCCCATGGGGTAATGAACGAAGTTTTCTCCATGTCTTTCGGCGCCATTTTGATCTGGTTATAGCCCGAGAATCCATCCATGAAGGAAAAAACTTTGAACTTTGCTGTACTGTCTACCAGCATGTCAATGTGTGGTAAAGGAAAATCGTCCTTTGGACTTGCCTTGTTCAGATCTCTGTAGTCGACACACATTCTGACCTTTCCGTCCTTTTTAGGAACAAGTACGATGTTGGCTAACCATTGAGGATATTCAGATGTAGCGAGGAAACCCGCGTCGATCTGTTTCTGTACCTCCTCTTTGATTTTGATGGCCATGTCCGGGTGAGTCCGTCTCAACCTTTGCTTTACTGGCGGACATTTCGATCTCAACGGTAAGTGATGTTCCACGATGCTGGTATTCAACCCTGGCATATCCTGATAGGACCAAGCGAACACATCAGGGAATTCTTTGAGAATCTTTATCAAACTTTCTTTGACAGTTGGACTGAGCAGTGCTCCGATCCTGATTTCTTTTCTCTCTTTTTCTGAACCCAAGTTTACCGTTTCCAACGGCTCTTTGTGAGGTTCAATGGACCTTTCCTCTTGTCTGAGTAGTCGGGAGATCTCTTCTGGAATTTCGTCGTCATTTTCTTCTTCAGCCTCGAATACCGGGAACTCAAAGTTGGAAGAAGGCATCGGATCGTATGTTTCAACGGGGTATAAAACAAGCAATCTGCATGACGTGATGATTCGTGTTTAGAAGAGATAGAGAAAATGTAAGTGTGTGCAGTGTTTTGATTTTACTGCTTGTTTTTATTATTGAATGTTTTTTAGGATTATCATTTTCTGAAAAAGCAAAAAGAGAAAACAGCAATTAATGCGGAAATTACATAACGACGTTATTTTATTAATGAACAAGTCGAATCTTGAAACTACAGCCCTATAAAACAAAACTCTGTCGCTTTGGGCAAAGCGAAGAGGGAAATTTACAGAAAACGAGCCCTATCAAAATATCTGTTTCACCTGGGCAGGGTGAAAGGTTTAAAGATGGCAATTACTTTGACTGATGAACGACCTTCGGAACCTCGGCGGCAACCCATTGGCGGCGAACTCCTCGGTGAATCACAAAGTCTGGCACCTTCCTTGATTTGTCTTCAGAAATGACGCTGATTTCTGGTGGAGTAGGATCATTGTAATCTGTCTCCCAAGCAGAATTGTCGTAGGAGGATTCCTCTGTTGCATTTTGCATAGCATTTGTGCTCTCAGCTGTATCTCCCCATCCAGTTGACTGGATATCTTCGAGCCTGATACGAGAGCTTTCGGGAGCAGTGTACTTGACCATAAAGTCGTATTTTCCACTTGGTTGTCCCATGGTGTCCCAAACTTCCTTGGAACTGGAGAAGTCATCCCTCTCGATGACGTTGACCTCAGGAAAAGCATAGTTGATGAATTCTAGTCCTGCAAACGTTGCGAATTCATCTTCATGTTGAGTAGTTTCCGAATGACCTGAGTGTTGATCCCATGACATGGTGGGGACACAGGTATTCTGTTCAATGATGCTCAGCTGAGTTTCATTACTCGGCTGACTTTCTGGCCCCAAGTCTCCTGGGTAAGGCTGCCACATTGGCAGACCATCCATCGGGCCATAGCAGGTAGAGTCAAAGTTGTCTTTCATTAGAGTGTCTTCCTCTAATGAATTTGGCGGAGCACGGCATCCTTCCGGATCACAATCTCCGTAGATCATTTCGACATCTGATCTTGGTATAAATCTCGGACTTTCTGTGGGAAAGCAAAAAGGCACAGGCACCTCTTCCTGAGACATATAGCCGTCCTTGTTAAGGTAGGACTTCCATTCTTCATCTGTGTCAGAGGGATCTTCCTCATTGATAGCATGAACTGTCTAAGACACTGGGTGAAGAAAACCTCCACTGTGGAAGAAGTTTTGAAGGGGATGAAGACTTTCATCATTGGCGGCTGTCTGAGTACAGGTCGCAGAAAAACCAAGACCCTTCTTTGTTTTATTGTCAATAAGAATGACAAGACGTCCCCATCTTGTCGTATCGGTACTCTCGACCGCTTTGATAGCATCTTTGTATGAAGAAATTGAAGTTCTTTCTTCGGATTGATCGTTCTTGCTCACCGATAGTGCTTGGAACTGAGTTCCAAGAACCTCCTCGGGTTCTACACAAGTAGATGATGATAGGTTACTCACAAGCAAGGCTTGTTTCCCGCAAACCGTGACAAGTTGATCGTCCTTGACGAACTTTAGCTTTTGGTGGAGGGTTGAAGTAACCGCTCCAGCCTGATGTATCCAAGGTCTTCCTAATAAACAACTGTATGTTGCTCGGATGTCCATGACCTGGAAAGTGACTTGGAAAGTGTGAGGACCGATAGTTATGGGAAGATCAACTTCGCCGATAACCGTTTTTCTGGATCCGTCGAATGCTTTGACGACGACCTCGCTGACTCTCATCGGAGGGCCCTTGAATGATAATTGCATCAAAGTGGACTTCGGCATAACATTCAGGGCTGACCCTGTGTCTACCAGTACGTTGGCTAAAGCATCGCCCTGGCAGTTAACTGTGATATTGAGCGCCATGTTATGACGGCGACCCTCTTCAGGTAATTCCTCATTACTAAATCCCAAATTATTGCAGGAAGTGATGTTAGAGACAATGCTATCTAATTGTCTGATTGTTACATCCTGTTCCACAAAGGCTTGCTCCAAGACTTTCTGTAGAGCCTCTCTGTGTGCTTCTGAACTGAGTAACAGTGATAATACTGAGATCTTTGAAGGAGTCTGTAACAGTTGATCAACAATGTTATATTCACTCCTTTGGATGAGCTTTAGCATCTCATCTTTGTCTTTCGAAAGGCCGGGATTACTAGATTGACCGACTGGTGGATCAGGAATTTTTGCCTGAAGTTCCTTTTCTTTGTTAGCTTCCCTAACCCCTCGGTTGAAGATTCTACCACTCCGTGTTACACGACTGACGTCCGTAATATTCACGACGGAGGGTAATGGAATTTCCTTTCCATTCTCGATTATTGTTGCACCGTATTTGTAAGGGATTGCCTTAGCTGATTCATACGGTAGTGGCCCCGGTAGATAGATGACTATGGGAACCTTCTAATTTTTCTGACCATCATAAGTAACCTTGATCCGTTCCCGGTTGGGAACTCTAGATTTGTCAAGTAGAGGGATGATGGCAAAAACATCCCTAATCTGGTGATGACCAGAGATTGTGACAACATCCTCAACTTGATCGGCAAGGTAGTTCGGCGACCAAATGATGGGTCCTGAACCTGGATATGGATGAATTTCTCCATGATCGATCTGACCCTGAAGAGCTGCTCTCACAAGGTAACACCCTTGGTTACTTTCCAAACAGACACTACAACGGTCATAGTTGTGTGGTGACACCTGGCCACGCCCACTTTGAATACAATGTAACCTCACTGGGTTACCTTCCATTGATCGGACATCCTGACTTTGACGACGAGTAGGATTCCCGTGATTGATACTAATCTGCTGAGTATCTTCGTCCATATAGATTGGCATCCACCAGTGATTTAACAAGTGCTGAAGTGCCTCCTGGACAAGGGTACAATCTCGATCGTTTTCGCAACCTGCTTTACAGTTTTGATAGTCATGTGATATTAAGAATCCAAGTCGGACCTGCTCAGCATGTAACTCTACCATATTGGTATTCATCACGCGAATGTCAAAGATCTGAACCATGTTGATTTGATAGGAGTTCCTATCATGGTAGTCTTGGATCCATCCAAGATCCATCTGACGCTGGAGGGCCTCTTGTATGAAAGAGCATCCCTGTTTGTTTACCGAGCAAATCAGACAGGAACTGTAATCGGGTCGCGGCAGATTATGATACTGGCTTTGCCTTGAGTGCATCGCCACCAAGTTGACATTCATTACACGGATGTCGTGGTTTTGAATGACGTTAGAATTCGTGTAGACCATGTTAACTCCACGAACTCGGTGCTCTTGGATCCATCCGAGATCCATCTGTTCCTATAGAGCTGATTGCACTACAGAACATCCCTGGTTGTCTTTAGAGCAGATATCACACTGGTGATAGTTATGAGGTGGCACATGGCCATATCCACTCTGTCTACAATGCATCTTGACTAGATTGGTCCCCAATAAGAGTACATCGTGAATTTGATAGACATTGTTAGTCTCTTTCTCAATCAGATTGACTGCAGCCTTCTTATGTTGAGGCAGCGGGTTCGTAAGAACATTAGGATTCGTATCTTTGAAAGATAAGAGCCCGCTCCTAACAAGCTTTTGCACGTCGGATTTGAAATTGAGACAAGTCTCAATGTTATGCCCTGAACCTCCTTGATGATAAGGGCATGTTTGATCCACCTTAAACCAGAAAGGCGAATTTTCCGGAACTGAAAGGGGAGACTTAGTCTGAATGTGCCCCTTAGCCAGCAGTAACGGAAATAACTCTGCGTACGTTACAGGTATAGGATCAAATCCTGGTGGCCGTGTTGTACGGTTGTTGTTATATGGAGGACGAGCCCGCTGAAGAGGCTGTTGTGTCCTTTGTTGGTCAGTTTGGATCTGTGCAACCTGAGGTTGATACATGGGAACAGGCGCGGGGCCGATAGTAGGAGTAACAGCTGCTACTGGCTGATAACGTCACCTTTGCTTTCCGAGAGAGATATTCCCAATATCTTGCTCTTTTTTCTTAGGGAGAGCACTACCATATTTTTTAGTACCACTCGTTGATCCAGTGTCTTTTACCAAACGTCCTTCTCGGACGGTTTCCTCAAGACGTACACCCATGCCGACCATTTCGGTGAAATCACTGGGTGCACTGGCAACCATTCGGTCATAGTAAAATGAGCTTAAGGTCTTTAAGAAGATCTTTGTCATCACTTTTTCCTCAAGAGGTGGACAAATTTGACCGGCAATTTCACGCCACCTTTGAGCATACTCCTTAAAGGTTTCCTTGTCCTTTTACGACATTGATCTGAGTTGATCTCTGTCGGGTGCCATGTCCAAATTGTATTTGTATTGTTGGACGAAGGCAGTACCAAGATCTCTGAATGTACTGATCGTAGTACGGTTTAAACCCATGTACCATTTGAGTGCGGCACCGGTTAAACTATCCTGGAAGTAATGGATCAGCAGGTCCTGATTCTCCGTCTGGGCTGACATCCGCCGAGCGTACATCACCAGATGGCTCTGAGGGCAAGAGTTACCCTTGTATTTTTAAAAGTCGGGCACTTGGAACTTGTGCGGGACTTTTACATTTGGGACCAAGCAGAGGTCTGCGGCGTCCTTTCCAAATAGATCCTGACCGCGAATGGCTTGCAGCTCTTTCTGCATTTCCAGGAACTGTTCATGGAATTCCTCCATTCTGTCAAACATAGTTTCCTTCTTACCAGTAGGTGTTGGTGGAATCTGTCCTTCCGGGACAGTGTGCACCACAGGGGGTGGTACCCTGACTACGGCAGTAAGTCTTGGCGCCTCCCGAAGTTTGTAACCTTCAGGAGTCTTGAGTATGCCCCTGGCATCTTCGCTTTCCCGAAGTTTGTAACCTTCAGGCCCAGCGGCTTCTGTTGCGATTCCCTGATCTTCAGTGATCGGCGGAACATATCCTTTCAGGATATAGTTAACAGGCATGCCCCAAGGACGATCTTTCGGCATTTGATACCTAGGATCATACTTTTCTATGATGGGCGTTGAGGTGATCTCTGAGATCACAGTTCTTTGTAGCTGAGCTTCTGCCATGGCTTGCATGTCGTTACGAAGCTTTCTCATATCCTCTCTCAGAGCGTCGATCTCTTCTTTCAACTCTCTGTTTTCTTCCTCAAGATCATCCATCTTTTTCTGACGATTGGCCCGAGTATTATACGAATGAGACAGTTTGACTCTAGAATCGAGACACAAACGTGAGATTCGTAGGGAAGAAGAATACGCGATGTGAGAATGATGAATGAAATGATTATATTAATTGTTTTTAGGTTTAATTAAAATAAACTTTGACAATTAGATTGCAAATATCAAACAGTGGGGAAACCCCTTTTTATTGAATTCCAAAGGATTACAGAAATGGAAATACAGTAGATTACAAAGTGCAGAAACAGAAACCTAAACTAATGGGTCCCGAGTCCTCTTCTTTGACCGGGGTGCTTGGGCCGTTGTCGGGTTGTCACTCCTTTGCCAGGTGAAAGGAGCGAGCAAATTGCTTTGGTCGTCTTGATTCTCTACAGCATGCTGCTCCAAAATTTCAATCAGAGCATCTTTCTCTTTCAGTAATTGCTGTATTTGGATACACTCTACGTCGAGGGTGCGGTACTTGTTCTTCCAAGATCTTCTTTCCTTTTTAACTTTGTTGAGAGTAACCTGAAGCTTTTCAGTTTCCGTCATGAAGTACATGACAGTTTCCCTCGGTGGAAGAATTCCGTAACGAGGATAAGGCATTTTTAGCTTGAGAGCTCTAGTTTGTACCCAATGGAGATAAGGCTCCACCGAGACACAGTCCGGTTTTCCCAGAGACTCTCGTCCTTTCTTATGAACATGTTTCCAAGCTTGCACTATTTCCATCTTTAGTGCTCTGTCACTTTCTCCTTCTTTGAAGAAAAGACCTTCCAGATGAACACCCAGTGGGATGTGTCTCATCGGGTATCCAAATTGACGAAGAACCAATATCGGATGATAGTTGATTCCTCCTTTAGTTCCTATGAGGGGTACATTAGGGAAGTTTCCACAACGGTCAATGATTCTGATTCCCTCATAAATCCTATTACACCAATCTATATCGGAATTGGTGAGAGACATGATCTTCTGTGATCAACGTAAGACACTATTGTAATCCCAAAAAGTAGCAGACTTGGGCAAGTTAGAGATAAACCATTTGTAGAGAAAAGGTACACAGCATGTGATCTCCCCTCCGTTGTACAAATTTCCTAAGTGTACAGAATGATACGCATCTGCGATCAAAGTCGGCATAGGGTTTCCAATGAGAAAAACCTTAATAGCGTTGATATCGACGAAGTTATTGATGTTGGGAAACAAAAATAATCCGTAGGTGAGCAAGACAAAGATGCTTTCAAAAGAAGTCCCGTTCCCTATACTAGCGAAGTATAGAGCTTTTTTTGTCAAGAACTGGCCTGGCAAACCTTGGATGCCACCCTTAGTAATCGTGTGAGTCCTGACCTCAGACTTGTCCAAATGAATTGCTCTTGCAATAGTCTGATTCTTTGGAATTTCTTCCAGTCCAGAAAATGGAGCTCGATCAGTGATATGTAAATCAGTCAGATGAGAATACTCCTCCAGCGTTGGTGATAGCTGGTAATCCGGGAATGTGAAACAGTGATAAACCGGATCGTAGAATTGAATGAGCGCGTCCATGATTCCCTCAATCACATGGACTCTTAACAGTGGTAGCAGACCACCGTGCTCGGCTCTAAAAGCCTATGGGTTAACGGTCATCCTTGCTAACTTTCTCAAATCCCCTAGTTTTGGAACCTTGACGGTATACTGGTGAGTTCTCCTTCTACCGAAATCCATTAGCGTAATCCTTTTCTCTGATATTTGCAATCACAGTCTTAGTTTAATTTGAAAAACAGAGAGACTAGAAGAGAAATCTTTTTTTTTTGAATGTTTTAATGTTTTTTAGATGAATGCATGAATGCAGCACACAAAAACATAGAAAATACATGGGGTCAAAGGGTCGTTGTCATGAAGTTAAGGCTCTACCCATCCCCAAAGGTTTATACTAGGGTGATTTTTGTACCTGTACTCATTATCATCAGCTCCTCCTAGGAAGGCAGACAACAAGCGGATCGCCAGCGAGTTGTGTGCAATCTTAGAGTAAGTGCCATTCACCGAGAATAGATCACCAGCCTCAAATGAGGGTAGTATCGCGTAACAGCTATTTCCGATAGCTTCCGCACTACGAAAAAGGTTGGCTTTTTTTAAGTGTATACTCAATATCACCACATGCGGCATCACACGCATTCCCAGTAGCAGAAAAATAAACACGTATAGCAATTAGGAAAAGCAGTATATATATTTGTCCTAATCATCCTAGACTTATAAAGCTATGAATCTTGAGTTCCTGACAGAAATGGGTTCCCCGGCGGAAGCCCCAATCTGTGGTTCTCAGCCCAAGAGATGGACCAGCATAGGTCAATCTTTCTCCTCAGCCGAGTTGCCATTTTCCGTGGAAAATAGGGACGACGCCCTAAAGCAAAATGAGATATGGCCCCACGATGGGCGCACTTTTCTGTGGTGGCCACCGCCATGAAAAAGATTCGTCCAAGGTTTTCACCTTAAATTTTAAGAAAGTTAGTGAACAGCCCCACGGTGGGCGCCACTTTTCTGTAGCGAGCGATTTTGGATGCGGTTCTTAAGCGCTGGTCGCTCTCTGCGGTTGAGCTTAAAACTACAGGTCGATTCATTTTTTATCCTATTGTGAGCTGAATAAGGAAGGGAAATAGATGTCTCCAATTAACCCTGCTTGCATACTGAGTTTAAACAGCGGTCTGTTAGGTTACAGATGTTATCAATGTGGGGGGGGGGGGCCTTTGTACTGGTTATTCGTATTTCGCCAATACAGGTTTCTTTCTTTTAATCTAGGGCTTAATGTTTCTGGCGGGGAATAAGGATTAGGATATTAGGACTGATGCTTTTGAATGTATGGGATTTGGGTTTTTTGTTGATTGCGCTCGCTAAGATCTTTTTTTCAATCTTATGCCTACGTATTCCCGTTTACCGAAACAGGGAAATCAGAGCGTTCGTAGTTCCTCCTATTCTATGGGAGGAAATTGGTTTTTGGTGTCTTGTTCAAAGCCCAAGACGTGAAGCGAAAGGTGGTTTGTATCTTGTTCAAAGCCCAAGATGTGAAGCTGAAAGGTCTATTTGTGTCTTGTTCAAAGCCCAAGACTTGAAGCTGAAAGACCTCGACTTTAGAGAGAATTTGTCATCTCTAAAGAGGGGAGAAGGAGAATTACTTTAACTGGGATACGCGGATCCGAGCAATGCCATAATTTCCGAAGAAAGGGTTTTAACCTGAAGGAGAAGACTTTAACTCAGTGTAGAGCTATGCCATCTTTCCTTAGGAATTTCTCATGCTAAAAGAGGGACAGTGGCATAGATGTAGATGATCCAGAGGCTTGCCGCGATTAGATGAAGGGAAAGGAGTTGTTGATGTTTGTGTACTGTGAACGAGGCACAACTTTGATGCTAAAAGGTTGATTGGATCAACCAGTGGTTTTCTTATACAAAGCCTAAGAGGAGGCTAATTTCCGCTTGGAAAATCATTATACAAAGCCTAAGAGGAGGCTATTTTGTGTCTCGTACAAAGCCCGAGAGAGAGGCTAAAATTTTTTGACCCAGTGGGGCATATCGTTATACAAAGCCTAAGAGGAGGCTAGCAAAGAGTTGACTCAGTTGGAGAATCTTTTAGATTCAGTAAGAGAGTGTTTTTGTATCTCGTACAAAGCCCGAGAGAGAGGCAAAAAGGTTGTTTTGACTCCACTGGGGGAGAATTTTGGTATCTCGTACGAAGCCCGAGATGGAGGCTATTGTAACTGTTTCAGTTGAGTGACAGATCCAATATACTGATTTAAAAGAGAAAATCAGTTCTTATATGAGCAACACTGTACTCAGGGATTTGATTTGAGGATCAGGGATATTTCCTTCTCTTTGAGGAAACGGGAAATCCAAAGGGTATTGAGACTATTTGAGTCTGCGGGTTTCCTTCCTATTTAACGAAGGGTGCTTGAGAATGTCTTTGAGACTCAAGGAAGTTAGACTGTCCGTGTCTAGAGTTTTATCTTTCGTACTATGCTTTGAGAAACAGTAGTAGACTCTATGAAAGGACTGTTCTATGAGGATGACTAGGTTCTGTTCCTATACCTCTAGGAGGTCGTCGGGACAATTTGTACGAAGCCCAAGAGGAGGCTGGGAACTTTTAAGAAGCCGACGGGTCCTTGTACGAAGCCCAAGAGGAGGCTATCATTCCCGAAGGAAGAGATCATTATACGAAGCCTAAGAGGAGGCTGTGAATACTTCTAAGAAGCCGTAGGGTCCTTGAATAATGCCCAAGAGGAGGCCGATGCTTTTAAGAAGCCCGTGGGTATTATCATCTCCTTTCCATTAGGAGAGATAACTCTTTTAAAGATAAAAACCACTGGTAAACGTGCAAGGTTTACTATCCAGCGACTCTTAGCTTTTAAAGAGGGTTCCTTAGTTAAGGTCCAAGATTATGACCGTAGTGGGTACCCAAACCCCGAGACATTCAAGGCAAGCTATCCACAAGGAATAGATCAAGTCAGGAAAGTTCGAGAATTGGGAAGAAACTCAAAGATGCCATTCACGGAGAATACATTCATCTTGGGGAGTAGAGCTTCTTGACGATTCCTAAGGAGGACAGCCGAAGAGAAGACTGCATCTGGTGCTCCTATTAGGGATCTAGGCGTCTATTTCTACGAATAAATGAAACGGCGTCACTTAGTTCTAGACGTAGTTTCCGGGGAAACTCGAAATATCTATACTATTATTACACAGTAGATATGAGTTTATGAAAGGAGACTTACAGTGAGCAGCCCCACAATACAGTTTATAATATGAAAGCAGTAAATGAAAGCGATAACCACTTACTCGGTTGTAGTGCTTCCATGATGTTTGGTTAGTTGTTCAACAAAGAAAGATTGAAAACAACAGTACATTCAAAATCAAAGGAGAAAGTGCTTTGAAAAAGAAAGATATGAGGCTTACAGCTCAAGGAGAGGCCCAGGGTTTTATTAGTAAGCGCACTGTTGAATTTGTACAGAGGGACTTATACAAGTGACTGAGGCCCAAAAAGGTTTTCTGTACAAATGGATGGGTATTACACTCTCTCAAGATGCCCAAAAAGGTTTAAAGAAAAGAGAGGGGCTTATAACACGAGGGTAGGCCCAAATGATTTTTCGTTTAAAAATGGCGATCGCGCCGAGGTTTTCTTTTAACGCAGAGGGACTTATACAACAAGTGAGGCCCAAAATGTTTTTGGTTAAAAGGGGGATTGGGTCTTACACTCTATTAGAGGCCCAAAGTGTTTTAAAGAAAAATAAATGGGTCTTACTACTCGAGGGTAGGCCCAGATGGTTTTTATTTTTAAACGGGCGACGATCGCGACGTTTACTTGTACAGAGGGACTTATACAATGAGTGAGGCCCAAAAAGGTTTTGTACAAGGGGGGATGGGTCTTACACTCTCTCAAGAGGCCCAAAGTGTTTTAAAGAAAAAGAAATGGGTCTTACTACTCGAGGGTAGGCCCAGATGATTTTTGAAAAGGCGACGATCGCGCCGTTTGTTTTTTGACGGTATCGGGACTTATACAATAAGTGAGGCCCAAAGATGATTTGGTCAAAAAAAGGATTGGGTCTTACACTCTAATAGAGGCCCAAAGTGTTTTGAAAATGATTTATGAGGGTTGAATTAATCCAAAACCCTAATTTGTTTTCAAAATGTATTTAATTGAATAAAAATTCAATTAAAATGATCAAAAATTGTTTAACACATGCAAAACAAATTGTGATCTTGGATTAATGCTTCAAAAATTAAGTATTGACCTACAAAATAATTAGAAAGCATTAAAAGTTGCAAAATCAATGTAGAAAAAATATTTAAAATGTCAAAAACAATTAAAATATTAATTCTTTACAAAAATATCAATTATATGAAATAAATAATATTTTTGGGATTTTTTGATAAAATAAAATATTTTAACATTTTTGTGAATTATTAAAAAAAATAATCAACTCAAAATCATTAAAACTCAGAGAGAAATTAATTTTTGAATCAATTAAACAAAATCACAAAATTCAAATATTTGAATTTGAAAAAAAGGCGCCAAGAACAAGCTGAAGAACACGCGCGTGTTCTTGGTTTCTCAGATTTGCGTTTTCTATCCAATCTCCATGAATACGTAATCATATCATGCAATCCACATATCATTATGCTCGTCTCAACCTCACGATCATGTCTATGTACTTTAATTTCATTTAAATTAAACATACAACAAGAAATCACGAAGAAACCTCAAGAACCCTAATTTCTGCATGAAGGCTAGGATTTTTGATACACGATTCAAACAATGCAATTAATTGAGGAAAAACATTCCATGCATGATTATGAACATATGGCCAAATTATTGTGCGAGGAAATATGCATAGATTGAGAGATGACCAAGTATGTGCTTACCTCCAAGTCGTGACAGCAAGAGCAGATGTGATTTTGAGTTGGAGGTGTTACAGATAAGTTGTGATGATCTGGACAGCTTCCCTACACCATATGGAGTGTGTTTGAACACTTGGATTGAATTGAAATGGACTGGATCAGTTTATGGCATCTCAGCTGCAACTTGTTTGAAAATTTGAGCAACCAGCTGGTGATTTCATGAAATTGATGTTTCAGAAGTTGTGTGAGTGTTTGATCAGCTCATATGTGATGTATGTGAGGTGTGTGAGTGATTGGTTTGTGCATAATTGCTCTCAAACTCAAAACCCGATAGCTACCTTGTTAAGAAAGGCAATTTTGCCAAGAGAAAGAGATTTTGAGGAAAGCATCTGTTAGATGGCTTTGGTGTACTTAAACTGACCACAATTGAGCTCTATTTATAGTAGAGCAAGTTTGTTTTGCAAACAATAGTTCATGGCAGCTGGTCAGTAGGATTGGCCAATGTTGGCAAATGAAAATCCAAGTCTCCTCTAGCCATTGACTAGAGGTTAGGGCACAGAGCTTTGGTCCCCTTGGTCTTAGATAAGTCTTGACTGATTTCAGATGAGAATGGCTCAGTCCATGCCACCTTGATGGTTCCATTGAATGCCTCATTCCAAATTTGAAGTCTTGTCCCTATTTTGGCAACTCTAGGTTCAACATGCTATTCCTTGTTCCTTGGACCTTAGAGGCTTGGCTCAGTGATTGTCCCCTTTGGATTCAATCCTCTGAGGTGTCCAAGTGGATAGGAACTATTGAAATTGGCTGATTTTGGCAAATCGAGCGAAAGTGCAAATTCTGCCTTGCCTTGACAGATTTCAGCAAGGCAACTTGCCAATGTTGTATCTCATGGTGTAGGTTGAATTTGGCAATGTTCTTGGCCATTTTGGAAAGCTCTTACATGATACAACAACTGTTTGAACAAGTTTGGTTTTGATCTCTTTTGATTCCAAGTGAAAAAGTCCCCCTACATTTGGCAAAAAGTGAGGCAGAATCTGACTTAGTGAAAATTTCACTAAGTGTTGGAAAAAGTGACATTTTCACTTTTCAGCCACTTTGATCACTCCATAACTCAAAATCCTTAATGAATTGGAATGACTTGTAGTTGAAGTTTTTGTAGGTGATAATGAGGGCTACAAATCCATCTTTGGATGAGAAAAAATGGCCTTGTGGTTTAGGAGTTATGGTCCTCCAAAGTTGGTACCTTTGCCACTTTATTTTTAACTTAGAAAAATTTCTAAGCTTTATGGTTACCCCTTTTACAAGTTATCTCACTTTTCTTGATTTTTCTTGATGAATGATGATTCAAATCATACATTAACATCATTTTAGGGTTAAAATTCCATTTTGGTGAAAAATCTCAAAAAGTCAAAGTTGACTATTGTGCACAATTGACTTTTTATCAGATGAATTCCAAACTGTGCAATTCTTCAGGAAATCATGTCCTTGACCTAAATCAAACTTGATGGACATGTTACATGGGTGTCATAGGGTATATTTAATCATGTATTAGGGTTTGAGAGCATGTCCTGGTCAAAAGTCAAAGTTACAGTTGACTTTTCCCTTAAAACCCTAATTGTGGTGCAGATGAAATTGAGACTTGTTGCTCAAGCTTCTTGGATCAATCCATTGTTCCAAATGGATCAATATGGTGTATTAGAGACCCTCAAATTATTTCTTGAGGTCTTGGCTCATGGTTTGTCCCAAAAGTCAACTTAGGGGTGAATTAGGTCAAGAAACCCTAATTCCTGATTTTTGATGAATGCATCCCCTGAGGCAAAATTGACTTGATGCATGGGTTCATGAGGTTCCATGAAGTATATTAGGTCATGTTTTGGATCATTGCCTTGTGCCCAGATGAAAATTTCCATCTGGAGGCCCTGGTCGACCAAAACCCTAATTTGGTGACACTGTCGATCTTGAGACTTGATCCACCTAGAAGGGAGCAGCTTTGTGCTTAATCCTTGAAGTGGGAGTCCTTTTTGATCCATTGTGGATATTTAAGAGATTAGACAAGTTGAAGATCATGTCATTTCTTGATTGATCCTTTGTCTAAGCACTCAGAGAGGGCTTGAAACCCTAATTTTGATTGTATTGGATGCTCACCCATCTTTGGGGAGACTGATGAAGCATGATGGTTCATCCATATTGTGATGATGATTTTCACAATGATGGGAAATCTAAGTGGTCAAAATTTGGGGTATTACACATATGTATATAACTGTATTGCGAGGCTGTTTCACTGTAAGTCTTCTTTCACATCCTTTTATATACTTGTCACATATCCACTATGTAATACTAGTATAGTTATTTAGAGTTTTCCCCGACAACTATATCTAGAACTAGGTAAAGCCCTGTTGGTCACTCTTAAATACAAACAAAACTAGACCCCCCATAGCATTCCAGATACAGCCTTCCCTCCTCTTGGGGTTAAACAATATGGAACAAAGAGAAAGGCAGTATTCTCGGTGAACCTTTTCTCAGACTGTTACCCTTAGAAATTTTCAAAGAAACTCTAACTCCCCAAAGATGATCTTTTCTCCGTGAATGGAATCTCTTGAGTTTCTTCCAAATTCTCGAACTTTCCTGGAATGATCTCTTCTCTGTGAATTGCATTTCTTGAACTTCTCTTGGTTTGGGGACCCACAGGCTTCCTAAAAGCATCCTCGCCTCCTCTTGGGCGTTGTACAAGGACCCTTCGGCTTCTTAGAAGTTCTCATGCCTTCTCTTGGGCTTAATACAAGGACCCTGACGACCTATTAAAGGTATAAGACAGAACTTAGTCATCCTTTGCTAGATTAGTCTTTCCAGTGTCGAAACTCCGGCCATTTTAGGGTTGATACTCATCCCTTAATGCCCGTTCCTCCTCTTGGGCATTGTACAAAATATAAAACTCTTTCATACCACTAGACTTGGACAGTCTAAACCTCCTTGAGTCTCAAATACATTCTCAAGTTCCTTTCAAACATAGGAAAAAACAGCGATCACTCTAGATCAATCTCCATCAGAAACCCGGTCTCTCTCTCATGAGAGTTCCCCACACTTGGACCCGATTCAAGATCTCAATAATCCTCAGCAGTAAGACAGCCTCCTCTTGGGCTTTGTACAAATGATTCTCCCTAGCAGAGCTAACCTTTTCAGACTCTCTTGTTAAGTTAACTCTCTTAGCCTCCGTCTTGGGCTTTGTTTAAGACATATAAAAAACACTCTCTTGTTGAGTATAAAAGACTCTCTTATTGAGTCAATCTCCTTTTAGCCTCAATCTCGGGCTTCGTACGAGACAGCAAATCACTCTCTTGTTGAGTATAAAAGACTCTCTTGTTAAGTCAATCAACCTTCAGACTTTCTTGTTGATTCAATCACCTGTTCAAGACTCTCTTGTTGAGTCAACTCCTTTAGCCTTCGTGTTGGGCTTTGTACAAGACACCCAAAGGTACTCTCTTGTTGAGTCAAACTCAGTTCAGCCTCCATCTTGGGCTTTATTAAAGATACCTTCTCCCTAATGGAGTGAAAAATCCCTTTTAGCCTCAATCTTGGGCTTTGTACAAGACTGAAAGAACATTTTCCCCAAAAAAGTCAACTTCTAGCCTCCTCTTAGGCTTTGTATAAAGAAATCCCTGGTTGAGTCAATCAACCTTTTAGCATCAAATTTGTGCTTTGCTCACAACATACAAACATCAATAATCCTTCTTTAGAGATGACAAATTTTCTCAGTCAAACCCTTTAGCTTCACATCTTGGGCTTTGAACAAGATACAAACAACCCTTCAGCTTCACATCTTGGGCTTTGAACAAGATACAAATCACCGTTAGCTTCAATCTTGGGCTTTGAACAAGACACCAAAACACCTTTTTCCTCAAATAGAATAGGAGGAACTACGATCGCTCTGACTTCCATGTTTCGTTAAACGGGAATATATAGGCATAAGATTGCAAAAATATTAGCGAGCATACTAATCAAAAACCCAAAGTCCACTACCTCCATATATCAACCAAGGAAAATCAGGTCTAGTATCCTAACCAAAAGCCTCCCGTACAGTCAAGACACTCCGTTCTTTTAAGCAAATAACTAAAGACATACCCCCCTTTTTGATAGCATCTTTAAACCAACAGTTTTGACTGTTTAACCTCAGTTTGCAAGCAGGGTTAATTGGAGACATCTATTTCCCTTTCTTAATCAGCTTAACAGGATAAAAAATGAATCGAACTGTAGTACCAAAGTGATAATGATTCGAAACCACAAAAATCGCGCTACAATTGTATGTGGGTGTTACACCAATAATCCATTATTCCCACCTTAACAATTGAGTTCTAAAATCCTCATGGGATTGGTGAAGATGGATGATGGAATTGATGCTCTAATGATCTCTTGAGCTCTCATTTCTTATTTCTTCTTTTAGGAATAACTATTTCCTTTTACATGCAAAACAAAAAAGTCATTCCCTCTCTCTCTCTCTCTCTCTCTCTCTCTCTCTCTCTCTCTCTCTCTCTCTCTCTCTCTCTCTCTCTCTCTCTCTCTCTCTCTCTCTCTCTCTCTCTCTCTCTCTCTCTCTCTCTCTCTCTCTCTCTCTAAGTGGAATTTTGAAAATATAATGGGGTCTTTATATGGTCTAATGAAAAGACTCAATTGTCGCTTTTCCTAACCAAGTTTTCCAACATACCCTCAATGGCTTTACCTGCCAGACTTACTAAGATAAATTTCTTCATTAAAATCAATAAGTCACATTTTGATCAAGATGCAAGTGTGGTATTACAAATGTAGATATAAAATATGTGAAAATTTTTAATTAAAGAAAACAGTACTTTTAGAAAGGTGTTTAAATTTCAAAATAGAAATATATGAATATATAAAATAAATAAATTGAAATTTGAAATCAACACATTAATATTTTTATAACATTGTTTCACATTGATTTATTTTAATATATCACACATTACAAAAAAAGTATTAATCTAAAATACTCTTATTAAAATAGTAACTTTAATAGTAACTTAAATAATATAATGTTTATATAATAAAAACTCTTTATATAAATCACTAAAACACTATAAATGTGTTTAATGTTATTACGTGGTACATATAAAGAGTTTGTTAATGATATGCCTAATATATCAAGGGATTTACTTATTTACTTATGAGACTAACAATTAAATAAAACATTATTTATAAGTAATTCTAGTATAGTTATGCATACAGATATGACATATCAACTACACGTGAACATATCATAAATTTTTTTAACACATAGACATGTAAAATAACTAAATTAATATTATCAAATTTAAATGTTATCAACACATAAAAATGTAAAATAAATTAAATGAAAATTATATTTATTTTTCTTTTATTCAGATAACCAGTATGTATATATTTTTCCATTTTCAAACATACAACAAGTAATTAAAAAAAACAGTTGTCATAGAACATTTATAATATCCGCATATACATAATATTTTGTGGTTACCAATATCTATTAAAATCACTAACAAAACAACAACAGAAGTAGATAAAGCCTAAAAAAATAACATTTAAATCTCAAAGTATAAAAAATGTATGTAACGCCCATATATAAATACATACATCAAAACATATATTATAAATGAATACCACGTTTGGTATTGAAATATACAAGTCCCTAGTAAACACATTATACATATACATGCCCAAAAAATTCCTAATACATAAAACTATGACATAATATATATACAAGATGTTCCAAAGATAAATACTAAGAACTAGATCGACAACAATCTCAAAAACTCCACAACGGAAGCCTTGCCACCACAAAAGCCAAGATAGTAAGGAAAGTCAAACAACTTTATCCTTACCCTTCGCCGAACCTGTAGTACTTGAAATATAATCAACAGTGTGGGGTGAGATACATCAAATCTCAGTGAGTTCCCTATCTTATAGGTCCTCTCGGCTTTACAAGGTTTTGTCACACCTAACTCAAGTCAAAAGGGGAAGGGAAGTGACTTTGAGTACTCACACACACTGTATGGATCCACACTCATGAGTCTGTTAACTCACACTATCACAATGGGATAAGTCCTGAGCCTGTTATCTCAAGAATCTCACTAATCGATAACCTTACCAAGGCATCCCCTTTTACCGTTCGCTTCTACGTCTAGAAGTCGACCCGAGTCATCGATCCTTGTAGTTACTTGGCATACGAAATGGATTCGGGATCATCGGCCTGCTACCGTGAACCGTCACTTCTCATGGCCTGTTAACCATCACAAGTCTCTTTACCATATAGGTTCCATTCGTACTACACGCGGGAATCAAACCTGCCAAGTAATTGTGCATACGTTTCACATGAGGAGCTCGAGTCTCATGAAACTACATCTCAAGATAAATGGTTACGATTACGCGATCATATACCCAACGCGATTGTATTCCACAATCACAAGGCCACATCCTTCTTAAGACCTCTTTTGTCTTTCTCAAATAAACCCAATAAAACATGATCCATACTAGTGTAATTATTTTCATACCATCCGGTAATAGAAGCACGCCTCGGCCTTTCTTGCACGAGCGTCGTCGTTATGTTATTCCACAATTTCCTAGCCGTTACTAGGTTCTCACATAGTTCATGGTATTATTCCTCACTCTACCTATTTCATATTTTAATATGCATATACTCTCAAACATGCTTAACAACAAGGGAATAGGTAAACACAAGTCAAATATATAATAAAACCACACAATTCAACATCTCACCAAGTTACACCAATTCGGTTCCTTCCGATTTATTTAATCGGGCATCAAAACTAGTATTTTTCACTTCTATTAGATAGATTATTTTCATAGCTCTCTATCGGTACCAGAACATTTAAATCGGATACACGAAACAAAAGTTATGAATTTTGGAAGAAAAGGAAATTATTGAGAAACAGCCAAATTAGCCTGGTGACTTAAGAATTCGCCTGGCGAATCCCCCTTCTCCAGCACTTCGCCTGGCGAGGCAGTGGCGAGACCCAATATTTTGAAAATCTAAAAGTTCCAGTAGCTGAGACATTTCTGTCTCTTCAATTTCTCCTGGCGAATCTGGATTTCGCCTGGCGAATCCCTTCCGCCAGTCCTTCGCCTGGCGAATCTGTGGCGAGACCTAATTCGCCTGGCGAATCGCACCAAAACCAGAATTCTTCCCTTACGGGTTCCATGGTTTCAAAACTCCAAATTCACCATTTCTCAACCCAAATCAATTCCAAACAGCACAAACAAGCATCAACAATGTTGATATGCATAATGTGATCATACTACATAATTTATATCGATTTTTAACTGTTAGATTATCGATTCCAATAATTCTAACCTAACTCAAACATTTTCAAAACTCTAAAAAGTTCTAACTAGAACCCACCTCTAGCAAGATGAGATGAAGATGATGAGATGATTGATGAAGAATGGATGATGATGATGATCCTTGGTGATGAGCTTCAAGAGTTTCTTCTTCTTATTCTCTAACTTCTCTCTTCTTTTCCTCTCCAAAACCAAGTTATGTTACTATCTTTAGTAACATGGAGGAAAAGAAAAGATATAGTAAGAATACCCATTAATTAGTAATACTACTAAATATCCAAAAAGTCTCTAAAGCTCTAATAATTAAATACCTCAGAGTCAGATAATATTAATTGGATTTACTCTAAGTTCAAAGTAATTAAAATACGGGGTATTACATCCCCCTGTCGCTCCAGGGATTTTCATCCAGGTACAAACGCGAAAGTGGCGCGGAAGAAAGAAAGAGAGTCGCCAGCCAGGCATTTTTATCCCAAAGAAAGGGAAAGGTAATGCTGCACAAACCCGGGAGGAAGGAAAGAACGAGGACTCGTGAACCAAAGAGAACGGGTAAGGGAGTCGGTTACGTGAAGGGAAGGTTATCGCACCCCTTCACGTCCGTCGTACTCGAAGGGATCCACGCTTGAATTACTGCTCAAAGGGTGATAGAAAAGATGTTGGAAAAGGAATGGAAAGAGAACGAGAAACAAATGTAGGGAAAATAAAAGAAGTGCTCGAATGGGCCCTACCCCACTGCCTACGTATCTCATCGGAAACATGAGAATCAGAGTGACAAAGTTCCCCTCAGCTAAGGGAAAGTTGTTTGTGTTTTTTAATGGAAACGTCAGAGTGCGCATCCCAGCAGTTAGGTGTTGTAGCTCGCTGTATGGAGACTTAGGCGTTAGCTGTTTGCGGTAGAACGGACATGACGAGTCCTTAAGGGATAGAATGAAGGAGATGAGAAGAGAATTTGTTTATTTGTTTTTGTCTTTTAAGAAAGAAATGTTTTGATTATTGGTGTGTATAACGCATATTGTATTTAAGTCTCTCATGTAGGATCGAATACCTCGCATATCGACCCAAGACGGGACGTATGCTAAACATTCTAAGAAAGTGAGAGAAGACCCCTCACTATCTTATTCTCACATGAAAGGCTCAAATACAATATGTGTTAGGCCTTTATTAAGTGTTTTTTGCTTTTTTTTTTGTTTTGAGATGAGAAGAAGAGACTCAAATGGTTGAGAAAGGTAAAATCTAATGAGGGAGACTAAGACTCAAACCCTAAAGTTATCATACATGGATGTTCCTAATGGTTAAGTGTGGTTTAGAAACCTAAATCTAAAATAAAAGAGAAGAAGAATGAATTCTAACTTACTTCCAAGATGGAAGTTAAGTCAAAAATTCAAAGGGGAATGGAAGAGATTGAACAAAGAAAGCATTAGATGCTTTGTACAAACACAAATTGAAAACATTAAAAGATGAGGGAAGAAAGTTGTATGTGGGAGCATACCCACACACATGACTTACCATTAGCCCTTACAAGCATAGGTTAGTTCCATAATGCAATAAGGAAGCATAAGTAAAAGAAAGAAAATAATTAAGCATCAAAGTATTTAGGGAATGAAATTAAGCATCAAACAAAGCTCAAACCTAAATGGAAAGGATTCTAAGTACTAAACGACCTCTAAAGTCAGTAGCTATGCCTAAAGGTGTTCAATTAGGGTTATGGTACCTAAGGGAATCAAACTATGCACAAACAATGTCATAAACATCAAAGGAAAGCACTATGAAAGAAGTTGATGAAACATGAATAAAAATGCAAGATGAACATGTATTTATGCTTAATGAAATGTCAAGGTCAGGAGCATATATCATATTATAATGCATATGGATGTATATGATCAATCATACAAGCATGGATGAAATGATTGAAGTAGAAAAGATGGCAAGCAAACCACACAATGTTCAAGTTCACATGGAATGGCATACTTATAAGGCACATTAAGAATGAAAAATGAAACATGAATATGTGCAAGAGTGAGTGCAAGTCAGAAGTGTATAAGATGCTTGATCATATTAGGATGCATGAAATATGTCACAAAGATGCACACACAAATTGTTAAGACACATAGAAGAAGGTGCACACAAGTGCACACAATTAGGTCAAAGTAGCTCACATAATCAACAAACATTTATGAACCAAAATAGAAAGACAAGTGACCTATAATCCAACATAAGTGACCTATAATGTTTATGAAATAACATATAAAATGATCACACAAATCACAATGCAATGGCACAAGTGCCTCCTAATCAATTAAGATTGAAAAGCTCAAGAAGAACACACAATTATGACTTATAACCATAAACCAAAGTAAAAATAGAAGAATACTTGGAAAAATTATGAAATGAATTCACAAAGTACTTAGGTCAGAAACAAGTCACATGTCAAAAACTCACACCAAAACTCAAAAAGAAAATGATTCAAATGAGTTCAGAAATCCACATTGAAGAATGGCAAAGAAATGCACAAAGATGCTCACCACAATTCATGATAAAATGACTTTAAAAATATAATAAAAATGTTTTTATATGGTTTTAGATGTTATTTAATAAATTCAAAAAGATTGGATGCAAAAACATTTATGAGTTAAGAGAAATAAAATGGAAAAGATCAACTATCAATGAAGTGAAACATTTAAAAAGAAATTAAGAAGAAACTCTGAAAATAAGAGAAAAAAATTAGGAAAATCAGGATTAAAAATTATAGAAAATTAGTTTAATGTGTTAAGATGGTTGGTGAATTTATTTAGAAATTTTAGAGTTGTATTAGTATTTTTAATAAGAGAAAATGAAACAATATAAAAAAAAGAAATTAAAATACAAAGAGAATGATGCAGGGGGTGTGGCGAAAGTAATTTGTTAGTTTAAAATGGTTTGGGCCCAAAGATAGGTGTGCAAATAGAAATCACAAACCCAGTCCAATACACGCGTGTGTGTGTGTGTGTGTGTGTGTGATATGGTGCATGCGCAGTCAAAGAATTGACTCAATCTGAGCCACTAGATCAATCAGCAACAATCAATCATCAAAGGAAAATGTATCCAACGGATCACAACTCACGCACACCACAATCATCATGCACACACACACACATGTGATCTTGCAGAGTCAAAAACTAAAGCACGTGAGTGGCCACATGTTCATTAATGTGCTGGCGGCTTATTAGGCGTTGGATAAAGTACATCTGAAGGTCACGTTTTAAACTGGGATCTAAACCCTAACGCACACCTCACCGGCCGGAGAAGGACCTCCGGTCGTCTTCTCCGGCCATCTTTGGCCACCTGAAAATCTCACATTCTCCAGAAATCTATGAACCGCACATCAAAATGAAGAAGAAGTCACGTAGAAAGCAAATCCACACTTAGATTCAACACATCATGCATATATTCAGAGAAACGAACACAAACATTTTTACCCTAGGTTTGAATCTACACCTCTAAGAGGTCTATCAACTAGCCAGATTGTTCATAGCTTCTAGTAAGCTTCAAAATCAACAAAAACAAGCTAAAACAACATGAGTTCGTGCAAAAAAAAGTTGGAGAAATTAGAACCTGAAACTTGGAGATTCTTGGATCTTCAGAAAGCCAGAGATGAGAGCTTGAACCTTGATTCTTGATGAAAATGAGAGATTCAGAGCGAGAAAGATGCTACACTTGGTTCTGATTCACTTAGTTCTTGATCAATGGTTATGCAATATTGATGAAGATGATGATGAGATTGGTGAATTCGTGCAATGAGAGAGAGAGAGTTCAGAGAGAAATCTCAGAGAGAAAAGTGAGAACGATTGGTGAAATGTAGAAAATGAGAACCTTCCTTGCAAAATCTGTTGAAGCTTGCTTATATAAGCTGAGTTAGATGTTAACTATGGTGGTTAACAGTTAGAAGGTGAGTTAAATGAGTTGGGTTAAATGATTTCTGAGTTAACTAACTTTGTCAGTTAGTTAGAACACGAGTTGAGGAACTTGGCTATGGTGTGGAGAAGTTTATGACATCTATGGTGAGGTTGATGAAAAGAGAGGTGGTGATGAGGTTATGTGATCATAATGAATGGTAGTGATGATGTTGATGTGTGTAGCAGCAAGCTTGCACAACAAGTTTGGTATTTCCTCTTGTATGTATGATAACATGGCATGTACATAGTGTAAGGGAGTGTGTTTGTCCAAATGAGGCAAGAGGTGGTGTGATAACATGCGTGCAAAGAAGCTGACAACCACAACAATGTTACAACATTCCAACTTTGGCAGCATGGTTTCAATGAAAACAAGGAGATTTGATGATGAAGTTCTCTAAGCAGGATGGATGGTTTGATGAGTTCTTTATGTCATTGGATAGAGGAGACATAAGAGAACATGTTTGGTGTTGATTTTAGGTTGAATAGATGCTTGGAAGAGGATGGAAAATGGCTTAGAACATAAGGGATCCAAACTACACTAATGGCGTGGCAAGCTGCATGGCATGCATGGCTATGACTTGGTGAATTTCAGTGTGACGCTCTCAACTTTGGACCATCATAACTCTTTCATAACTTATTCAAATGGAAAAATGTCCAACATCAAAGTTGAAGAGGACATTAAGATGAACAACTTTGATGTTCAACATTTTTTCATTTGAAGCTTTATTCCATTATAAAAGTGGTTTGACATTTGGCACACCACGTGTTCAATGAAATTATGGCCTGGAGGCCAGAACTTGCATTACCATGACTTGGTTTTTGCCTTGATTTTACCAAACTTTGATTGATCATAACTCCCTCAATTTTGATCCAATGGAAGAGTTCTTTATATGGATTTGAAGCTTGGAATGTCGTCTTTAATTGGCTCAACTTGGGCATGAAGTTTAGAGTTTTTATCTTGAAGAAAGAATCCCTTAAAGTGCAGTTCAAAATGGTCAAAAACTTGCCATTTTTGGAAACCCTAAGTTTCTAAAAATGGCAACTTTGTACATTTCTTAATTTTTTATGATTCCTCCATCATTTCTTGGTCAAATCTTGTCCATTGAACATATGTAACTTGAATTTCATGAATTTGACCCAAAAAGTCAGGAGTTGACTTTTTCCACTGCACAGTTGACTTTTTCCCCAATTTCTCAAGCAACTGACCAATTGAACCTCTTCTGAAATGAACCAATGAGCAATCTTCCATCCTTAGATACTTGATATCATGTAAAGAACATTGAGATCAAGTTTGAACCAAAATTTCCTCAAGAGAGTGCTTGAATCCAAACCCTAATTTTGACTGCTTTTGGTTAGGAGATGATGAACTGTCCAATCTTCTTGATGAGTTCTCTTCTTCCAATGACTTGTGGGATCAAATGAAATCATATGAGATGTAAGAGACCCTTGAGGCCTGCTTGAAGACCCTTGGCTCTTGTTCCCTTGCTTTGGATGATCAATACCCTGAAAACCACTGATCACATGCCCTATGTTGAATGCAATGCAATGCTTTATTTTTTCTATGCTTGAATGGAATGCAATGCAATGAAAGTATATGCTAAATAATATGAAAAATGAGAGGGCAAATTTTGGGGTATTACAGCTGCCCCTATTCAATCACTGTTGACCTGAATGGATGATAGCGGTTGCTTTCAGACTTTCAAGGTATGAAGAGATTGAATACCGAGAATAACCAGAAAATTTGCACTCTGTGGAGAAGAAGAAAAGGGATATAAACCCAACCAAATCAACTCTGCTTGAATAGAACTAGAATGATAATCATACTGCTGGAGGGATGTCTTTTGGGACGACGCTAGACGATTACTGGTTTGCCACGCTACCGGTGGGCTTTTAGAATATCTTTTAAACGACGCCAGATGACTACTGGCTTGCCATACTGCAGATGGGCTTTAAGAATGTCTTTTGGGACGACGCCAGACGACTACTGGCTTCCCACACTGCCGGTGGGCTTTAAGAATATCTTTTAAACGATGCCAGACGACTACTAGCTTGCCATACTGCAGATGGGCTTTAAGAATGTCTTTTAAGACGATGCCAGATGACTACTGGCTTGCCACACTGCCGGTGGGCTTTAAGAATGTCTTTTGGGACGACGCCAGACGACTACTGGCTTGCCACACTGCCGGTGCGCTTTAAGAATGTCTTTTAGGACGACGCTAGATGACAACTGACTTGCCATGCTGCCGGTGGGCTTTAATAATGTCTTTTAAACGACGCCAGATGACTACTGGCTTGCCAGGCTGCCGGTGGGCTTTAAGAATGTCTTTTGGGACGACGCCAGACGACTACTGGCTTGCCACGCTGCCGGTGGGCTTTAACAAAAATTCAGCGCTAGACTACGCCCTTCATACATATCAGACATCTCTATTGACTCTGCTGAGAAACAATGGTCAATGATGTGACCTCAGAGACTCCTGAAAGGATGACATCTCTGCTAGAGAATGAATGAATAATCCGTCTGGGATATAGGGGAGTGATGACTCTGCCAGGAATTATCTCATCTGTCTGGGGATGAATTATGATCATAGAAACTCCACTGGGGATGAGAATTTTTTAATGACGTTCTGCTAAGGAAGAAAATTCATTAAAACTCTACTTGGGGATCTATCAAACCCGAGATCCTTTGCGGGGATCATCAGCCTTCTGACTCGGCTGGGGAGAGAATATACTAACATTCTGCTGAGGAAGCGATTCTGCTGATATGCTAAACCTCTGTGGGGAGAAAGAACAACTCAGCTGAGGAGTATTGCCGACAAGATTCAATGATAAACTCTGTGGGGATACAACTGCCAGAGCTACAATCTTGCTAAGGACCGAAACTACTCCGTCGGGGATAAGTGAAACTACTTCGACATCGCGCCAGAACTGAAGAGAATTTAGAATTCTGTTATGTCTTAACAGAGGCAGAAGATTCAGGAATTAATATGCAAATTCTATGTGGCGCTGAATTAAAAGGTCTGACGTTTCAAGTCTGAAATTGAGAAGAATATTGGAAAATATACACTTTCTAAATATGGAGATATTTTAGGAAGTTATAGATTGAAGTCCTGATTTGTAGCAGAAGTTTCTGCTGACTTGTAGCAGCTCATCTGCTATGTTTTTGTAGGCCCAAATCCAGTTGGGAATAGGTTATATATAGATGTTTTGTAACCTAGTTTTGTAACGCAACCAAAGATGCAAAAGTTATAGTATTAGGGTTGGTTCCTGTACCACTCGACCTGTGAGTTGGACAGTTTGTAAGTGTGATCCTTGAAGCTGTTAAGTAAGAAGAGTATTGTTCTTGGAGGAAGCTTTTAAGTAACTCTAAGTTGTGTCTTGGAAAGGTGTCGTTCTTGCTGAATTGTTGTATAGGTAAAGAGCCGTCGATGCAGTGGCTGTGTTGTTGACTGCTAGACATCATTACAATGATTGGGAGTGAGAAGTGTTTCTCATAGCTAGAGAGGATCTAGGTAGATGAGTCATTGGGTAGTGATTCAGTGATAAGCTGTAAACGGAGAGTTTAGCTTTGAATTGATACTACTGATAGTGGACTTCATCCCTGGTTTGGTAGCCCCCAGAGTAGGAATGTTAAACCGAACTGGGTTAACAATTCTGTGTGTCCTGCTCTTATCTTTTCAGTATCATGATTATTGCAATATACCTTCCCCTTTATGATCATGTCAGACCAAATGTCGAACGGCATGTTCTAGGACATCTGAATCCTGCACATGTACCAGAATTTCAATTGGTATCAGAGCAGGTCATTCTGTTCTGTATCTGGATGAGATCCGAGGGAAGATACTCTCTGGTTCATGGTCAAGGTAGAAGCTTTCTACTGAAAAGTTGTTTAAACTTGGAGTAGTTCATATAGGTGTAAGAATGGTCCCTAGAAGTGGAGGATGGACTATTCGTGACAGACAGTGGCATGTGCTGAAGGCTTGGAGGAGTGGTTGAAAAGCTGTTGTGTTGTGGTTACGTTAGGTTTGATTTATTTTCAAACTTGTGGTATTGTGGTATCACCTGGACTATGATACTAGGGGTGATATATGACACCTGAAGGTTTTGAGGAGTTTGTGATTTGATCCGCTGCGTATCTATCTGAAAACTCCTGAGGGTGCAATTGAGGAGGTTGTTCTTCTCTAAATGTATATACTATGGCGATTGGATATATGAAAGACTGCTTCAACTTACATTGTCAACGATACTTGAAGATTATTGTTCAAGTCCACTCATAAAGGCATTGATAAGTGAAGTTGTAAGGAAGAGATCTGAAGATAGTGAGATGTAATTTACTTTTGCTTCTTTTCTTAAAATGGTTAATCTCCAGTCTTTGTTTCTTTTATGGAATGATGTCCTGTCTTGTGGTAGAACATCTTGTCCGAATTATGCAGAATTCTGGTGTCTAAAGGAATGGCATAGCAGATGCTCTGGGTGCTAAACAAATGTGGTTTAATCACATGGGTTTAGAACCTACTCCTGATCTGGAAGAGGAGGCATCTGGGTAGTATGTCTAAGAAGTTTCTGGTCCTGGAACTTATCTTAGATGTGAGAGTTGGTCAAGGTGTGATCAACATGTTATTTACTCTTGAGGTCAGTTTATTTCTGGTCCTTGCTGCAGGAGTAGAGAACCTGAGACTCAAGAAGTATTATCTCTAGCAGACTTCTTGGAAATGAAGGTCAAAGATCCAAAAGTCATGTTCTGAATGATTTTGTGAAGCTAGATAAGTATTGACCGTGTGTGCTTAAGGATTGATATCACAGTCTGTGCTGCTAGTAAAGGGGAGAATGTATGTTTCTCTGAAGTGTTCTTGGCAGTTTCTGAGGAAGAGTACCTGACGACCTTGAAGACATGTCTTGACATAATTGTATTAAGAATTTATTGTCTCAAGCTGTCTGGATAATGTCTCATTGATTACAGATTGGAGAGTTGGATGAGAGGATACTACCTTCTGTGATGTGATGGGTTATGATGGATGTTTCTGGTCCAGAGGCTTAAAGGGGGAAGTTTGGAGATTTTGTTTTAGAATGGGGTGTTTTTCTTAATGCAACTGGATTCTTTTCATGATGTCAAGACTGATGTCTTAACATCTGTTGACAGAACATTCTGTTCAGAATGTTATGGTGGTTGTCCCTTGAGATCAGAAGTCTCTACTTGGTTTATGTACGGTTGTGAGGGTAGAGCAGTAGGTGAATGTCTTCAGCAGGTGTGTTGAACAGAGAGTGTGCTCTTGAAGACATGAAGATGAGTCTCATGTTCTCCATTCATTTAAGGCATTCTTCTTGCAAAGGAGTACTGGTAGTCTTAAATAGAGAAAAGTTGATCAGATTGAGATCATGTGAGTATTGGTACAAGTGATGATTGTGTTCAACTTGTGAGTTGAACAAAGAGTGAGCTCTTGAAAACATGAAGATGCGTCTTATGTTTTCCATTCTTCAAGGTACTAAGAAGCACATGATAGGGGGAGAGTGTTACAATTTTATGCAGCTGGACATGTGATGTTAAGGGGGAGATTGATAAATCTACTGCTTTTGGTGTTGGCACTTATTTTGTAGCTAATTAAGAATTTGAAGACATAAGGATTTAGTATTGCATTTGTTTAGTGGAACAGAATTAAAACAGAAATTTATTGCATCTTTGAAAGCATACAAGATTAGTAAAAACACCAAACAAAGGGTCTAAAGGTTATCCCAACCCCCCAAATCAAGAAATGTTTTCCAATCTTCGTCCCATTCGTCATCAGAAGCTTGAAGTTGCACTTGGTTTTTCTTGATGGTCTTCATCCTTGTTTTTGATGTCTTTCGTGTTCTTGTTGCTCCTGAAGTTGCTCCAGCTGTGGATAGTGTTGTGTCCTTCAACTTCTGAGGATCTGACTTCTTGATCTCCTGCATGTGTCCCTTTCCTGCATTCTTGTTAGACTGACTCATGATTCTTTCCTTGGTGTGCTGATAGGAGCAAGGAGGCTTGTTATTTAGAATGGATGAAAAGTCATTGTTTGTATCGCCTGACCAGTCAAAGTAGTCTTTGGCATGGGAATTTGTTTTTGGGAACCTGTTCTTTTGTCACATTGGATGTCGGAACGGTGTGCCTTGGTAGAAGTTATCCTAGTGTACCTAAAAAGATGAGCCTAGGTCTTGTCTTGTCTAGTTGTCTATTGTGACTCTCTTTTGTTTACCTTCCGTATAGCTGATGATTATGATCAAGTGGTTACCTGAATGAAATACAGAAGGTGTGTTCTTTTGTCTCGTGCTGATGTCCTACATTTTGTTACAACATTATTGTTTGGTGTGTACCATACTTATGGAGTTGGAAGAAGCAGCATTATCGTCTGAAGTGGCAGTTCTGACATAATGTGGATTAGAATGGGCAGATTCTAATCTTGATGGTAAGTAGCTCTGGAAATACATGGCTACTTTCATGATGAAGAATTCATTAGGAGCTTG
The DNA here is from genome assembly GCA_022829125.1 of Lathyrus tuberosus. NCBI lineage: Eukaryota > Viridiplantae > Streptophyta > Magnoliopsida > Fabales > Fabaceae > Lathyrus > Lathyrus tuberosus. The sequence continues at coordinate 843,206 of JALAZF010000915.1, read as the reverse complement.
TGAATGTAAGGACAGAAGGTTGTTGTCAGTGGAGTAATCAAAATGGATGAAGATAAGGAGGTTCCTTTTAATACCAGTAAAAGGTGGTAACAGTCCTTATCTTGTGGGCCTTTTGTTTATTGGACTTGGCAGACCTTGTATCTAAAATCCCCATGGTGAGGTCTTGCTAAACATATACCAGAATGGGGCAATATTGGTGTGATATCATAAAGAGCATTGAATGTTAAGGCTGCTGTCTATAGCCTATTGCTGCAAGTGCGCTGATTTCTGTGTAGCATGTGTGTTGGTCAAGTTTGTGTTGTGTGATGTCAAACATCATGATGGGACATATCATAGCTGTGTGAAGTTAGTGCCTATGCAGGAGAGGTCTGAAAAGCATAATTGTTGTATCTGGGTGACTCTATTTTTTCTCTGTTGTTTTTGAAGGAATCCAAATGTGCTTGGAATGTATAAATTTCTGAGGAGTCTTGGGTTGATAATTTAATGAGCAAGCAGACAAACTGTTTTGGTAAGATGTCAGAACATGGTACAGGACATGTTTCTCTTTAGCCAGACAAGGAATTTTTCTGGTCGGTAGTGCAAGGATAAGGCGAAACACGTGTCTCTGCCTATGCATGGAGCGTTATTGGCTTAATTTATGGTAAGATTCAGTTGAGAAACATTAAAGGCAGTCAAGGCAGTTTTGGAAGGTAGGCATTGAATTTGAATGCAGTTTTTGATACCTAAAATAGCGCTTCTTTGACCAAGAATCTTGACATATTCAAGACTCGTTAATTCCTAAGTTACTGGTCAGCTATTTATAGGGGCTGCTCTCTTATCCTCCAGCCAAGTGAGTGTTTTGTTTCACTAGTCTTATGGCGTTTGTTCGTATTTGGGTAAGCATCACTTGGGTCTGGTTTTGTGAGGGCCTTCTTTGCCAATTTTTGGCTAAAAAGGGGGAGAAAGGGTGTGTGAAATGGGTTATGCAGATGCCGTGTTTGGAGTCTGCAGTTCCAATTGCTTGCAAAGAGGGTATCATTTCCTTGAGTTGGTGTTGAGTTCCAATTGTGACTTGTGTCCTGAGTTATGAACACAGTTGTGACTTGTGTTCTGAGTTACCTGGGTTGATAGATTGATACTTCTTAAGTTTCATCTTATGCCACAGGTTGACTGGGGGCGTCTTATTAAGTAAGGTGTGCAGAAATCTCGTATGCCACCATTGGTCCCTTGTGTCAAGACAGATGTTTCTTTTCTGAAGGAGTCTTCTACAATTATCCAGGTCTGAGCTGGAAGGAAAAAGAAATGTGTGCTATTAAGGGGGAGTCAGATATCTTCTTCCTCATGTACATCGGATATCTTCTTCCTCATGTGCATAACTTTGGGACTTTCTACTTCTTAGGTCCTAATGTGCTGCCTGAAGTAATTGTGTTGTGGTGCTCGAAGGTGATGTTATGGAGCTCATAGAAATGTGCTGGATAAAGAGTTTTTAGGCATGATGGCCTAACATCATTCAAGTATTCCCTAGAAGATGATTCTCCATGATTGTTGGTCACAGTAGCTACTGATGGTTACTGTTAGGATCATTAGTTGCTGATAACTACTGACATTAGTATAGAGTTGTGATTGCTGCTGTAATCTGAGTTGTAATGTTTATGTATTTGTTTTATCCAAAATTTGCCAAAGGGGGAGAATGTTAGTTCTTTAATTTTAAGGGTTGGCATTAATTTTGTAAAACAAATAATAGCAGCAATATGTTAGTTAGGATAGTTTATCTTGCTAAAGAAGAACAGGTTGAGCAAGTAGTCCTAGTGTGCAATGGAACATGTTGAGCTGAAGTAGTTTCAACATCTGGTATAACATGTTGTATCAAGATGTCCCATGCAGGTTCATTCGACATCGCGCCAGAACTGAAGAGAATTTAGAATTCTGTTATGTCTTAACAGAGGCAGAAGATTCAGGAATTAATATGCAAATTCTATGTGGCACTGAATTAAAAGGTCTGAAGTTTCAAGTCTGAAATTGAGAAGAATATTGGAAAATATACACTTTCTAAATATGGAGATATCTTAGGAAGTTATAGATTGAAGTCCTGATTTGTAGCAGAAGTTTCTGCTGACTTGTAACAGCTCATCTGTTATGTTTTTGTAGTCCTAAATCCAGTTGGGAATAGGATATATATAGATGTTTTGTAATCTAGTTTTGTAACGCAACCAAAGATGTAAAAGTTCTAGTATTAGGGTTGGTTCCTGTACCACTCGACCTGTGAGTTGGACAGTTTGTAAGTGTGATCCTTGAAGCTGTTAAGTAAGAGGAGTATTGTTCTTGGAGGAAGCTTTTAAGTAACTATAAGTTGTGTCTTGGAAAGGTGTCGTTCTTGCTGAATTGTTGTATAGGTAAAGAGCCGTCGATGCAGTGGCTGTGTTGTTGACTGCTAGACATCATTGTGATGATTGGGAGTGAGAAGTGTTTCTCATAGCTAGAGAGGATCTAGGTAGTAGGGTCATTGGGTAGTGATTGAGTGATAAGCTATAAACAGAGAGTTTAGCTTTGCTTTGATACTACTGATAGTGGACTTCATCCCTGGCTTGGTACCCCCCAGAGTAGGTGTGTTAAACCGAACTGGGTTAACAATTCTGTGTGTCTTGCTCTTATCTTTTCAGTATCATGATTATTGCAATATACCTTGCCCTTTGTGATCATGTCAGACCAGATGTCGAACAACATGTTCTAGGACATCTGAATCCTGCACATGTACCAGAATTTCGCGAATGATGGACTCAATCAGTAAACGTTGTGACAAAAGGGTGACATGTGAACCCTTCTCTGAACAGGATTGCTCTGACATTCTGCATGGGGATAAGTGATTACTTGTTTGGAAGAAATGAGCCATGATCTCAGAAAGTCTTCAGCCTTGTTTTTGAGCCTAGTATGAGGTTGCTGCCTGCAAGCAAAGGATATGCACATATGCCCCATGCCGGATATGACTTCGGCAACTGAGAAAATCCAACTCAGAACCACCACTCATTGTGGAAGGCACCCAACAATGCTTGGCGCTAAAAATGATTCCATGTTAGGCTTTTGAATATAAACCTGCAACAAAAGAATTGTACACATATGTCCAGGGGATTGCATGGTTTGAATCCACCATTCGGAGTTATTCAACATTCAAAGCAATTTTAAATGTTTTCCCTGTGCATGTTATTATAAAGCCCCAATGTTTTCAATAATGCAATGTTTTTTATCAAAAATTCGGACGTTTTTGCAAACAAAACAGTAAAATGAAAACAAGTAAGAAGCCTTTTGACTGAATAATCAATTTTATTGATTGAAAGGCCCAGAATAGGCAAGTACATTAGGAAGCAATCCCTGGAAAGAGGTGATTTCTAAAAAAATGAGAAAAGAAACTATCCTAATGGCAATGTGAAAACGGCATTTCACTGAACTTCAATTCTACTATGACCAGTATGTCTTCAAGACTTTCTGATTATCTTCGCTTTCTGGAGAGAATGATTAGACCGATTCCTACCCTTTGGAGATTTCCAGTTTGAGTGAAATGTTGAGGCAGTACAGATGACTCAGATCGCAGTCTTTGCTTAATCCCTCTTTTGCGTGGATCGCCCTTTTCGGGTTTTCAATCCACTGGGATACCCTTTCTTGCCTGAGTCCTCCTTGCGGATTTTCAACTCACCGGGTGTACAATTTTTTGTTTTATATCCCTAATTTTTGCCCGAACCTTTTTATTCTGTTTTTATGGTTCGCCGGGATACCCTTTTTTGCCTGGACTTTTCTTTTTTTCTGTCCACCGGGTCTCTTTATGCGAAGTATTTTTTGACTGCATTTGAGTTTACAGGGATGGAAAATCTTCACCATCCATGGTTGTTAGCATCAAGGCTCCTCCAGAGAAAACCTTTTTAACCACGAATGGGCCATCATAGTTTGGTGTCCATTTTTCATTGTGATCTGTGTTTGGACGATGGATCCTTTTAAGTACCAATTCACCAACTTGATACTCCTGAGGTCGCACTTTCTGATCAAATGCTCGCTTCATTCTTCTCTGATATAATTGACCATGGCAAATAGCTGCTAATCTCTTTTCCTCAACTAGGCTCAGCTCATTGAATCGGGTGCGAACCCATTCTGCCTCATCTAGTTTGACATCCATCATAACCCTCAGCGAGGGAACCTCAACTTCAATAGGTAGGACTGCCTCCATACCATACACAAGTGAGAACGGTGTTGCCCCAGTAGATGTCCTTACTGATGTTCGGTACCCATGCAAGGCAAACGGTAACATCTAATGACAATCTTTGTAGGTCACCACCATCTTTTGCACAATCTTCTTGATATTCTTGTTGGCCACTTCAACAGCGCCATTCATTTTTGGACGGTACGGCGAAGAATTGTGATGTTTAATTTTGAAGTCCCGACATAATTTTGTCATCATTTTGTTGTTGAGATTATAAGCATTATCAGTAATGATTCTTTTAGGCACTCCGTAGCGACATATGATATCTCTCTTCAGAAATCTGGCTACCACCTGCTTGGTGACATTAGCATAAGACGCTGCTTCCACCCATTTGGTAAAGTAATCAATAGCGACCAAGATGAAGCGATGGCCGTTGGAAGCAGTTGGCTCGATCTTTCCAATCATGTCAATGCCCCACATTGCAAAGGGCCAAGGGGAAGACATGCCATTCAACGGATTCAGAGGTACATGCACTTTATCCGCATAGATCTGACATTTGTGGAATTTGCGGGCGTATGAACAACAATCTGCATCCATAGTCAACCAATAATACCCCGACCTCAACAGTTTCTTTGCCATTGTGTGTCCTCCGGCATGGGTACCGAAAGAGCCTTCGTGCACTTCTAGCATCAACATGTTTGCTTCGTGTCTATCCACGCATCTGAGCAAAACCATGTCAAAGTTCCGTTTGTACAACACGTCATTTTGGCTCAAGAAGAAGCTACCAGACAATCTCCTCAAAGTCTTCTTATCTTTGGCAGATTCCCCAGGCAGGTACTCTTGACTCTTCAAGAAGCACTTGATATCATGAAACCACGGCTTGTCGTCAGACACTACGTCAACAGCAAACACGTGTGCCGGTCTGTCAAGACGAGACACATTAATCTTGGGTACATGCTTCCACCTTTGTACTCTGATCATAGAAGACAATGTGGCCAAGGCATCAGCAAACTTATTCTCATCTCGAAGAATATGGTACAGCTTCACCGTTGTAAAGAACGTCAACAACCTCCTCGCATAGTCCCTGTAAGGAACCAAGTTTGGTTGATGAGTGTGTCAATCTCCATTAATCTGATTGATCACTAAAGCTGAATCACCGAAGATATCGAGGGTCTTAATTCGCAAATTAATCGCCTCCTCAATCCCTATTATACAAGCTTCACATTCTGCTTCATTGTTGGTGCATCCGAAAGTTACTCAGGCAGTGAAGGGCATATGAACACCTTCTGGCATGATAAGAACTGCTCCAACTCCGCACCCATTCATGTTGACGGCCCCATCAAACATCAAACTCCATTTGGATTTAGGGTCTGAGCGTTCGTAGTTCCTCCTATTCTATGGGAGGAAATGGTTGTTTTTGGTGTCTTGTTCAAAGCCCAAGACGTGAAGCGAAAAGTGGTTTGTATCTTGGCCAAAGCCCAAGATGTGAAGCTGAAAAGTCTATTTGTATCTTGTTCAAAGCCCAAGATGTGAAGCTGAAGGGTGTCAACTTTAGAGAGAATTTGTTACCTCTAAAGAAGGGTTTGTCTGTCATAATTATTGGGTGACTGGTTATAAAGGAGAATTACTTTAACCGGTATATGCGAATCCAGCAATGCTATAATTTCCTTTATAGGGGATTTTCAACCTGAAGGAGAAGACTTTAACCCAGTGTAGAGCAATGCCATCTTTCCTGAGGAATTTCTCATGCTAAACGAGGGACAGTGGCATGGATGTAGATGATCCAGAGGCTTGCCGCTTACAGCTATTAGATGAAGGGGAAAGAGTTGTTGATGTTTGTGTACTGTGAATGAGGCACAACTTTGATGCTAAAAGGTTAATTGGATTAACCAGTGGTTTTCTTATACAAAGCCTAAGAGGAGGCTATTATGTGTCTCGTACAAAGCCCGAGAGAGAGGCTAAAAGGTTTTGACTCAACGAGGGAATCTTTTGGTATCTCGTATAAAGCCCGAGATGAAGGTTATTTGACTCAACAAGAGAGTTTTTGTATCTCGTACAAAGCCCGAGATGGAGGCTGTTGTTTATTTGGCTCAATAAGAACCTTTTTGTATCTCGTATAAAGCCCGAGATGGAGGCTGTTATTTATTTGGCTCAATAAGAACCTTTTTGTATCTCGTATAAAGCCCGAGATGGAGGCCAAAGGGGTAATTGACTCAATGAGGGAGTCTCTTATGTGTCTCGTACAAAGCCCGAGAGAGAGGCTGAACGTTGTTTGACTCCGCTAGGGAGAATCATTGTAAAAAGCCTAAGAGGAGGCTATGGTGACTGTTCAGTTAAGTGACAGGTCCAGTATACTGATTTTAAAGAGAAAATCAGTTCTTATATGAGCAACACTGTACTCAGGGATTTGATTCAAGGATCCGGGTTATTCCTGTTCTTTAAGGAAGCGGGAAATCCGAAGGGTATTGAGACTATCCGAGTCTGTAGGTTTCCTTCCTATTTAACGAAGGGGTCACTTGAGAATGTCTTTGAGACTCAAGGAGATTAGACTGTCCGTGTCTAGAGTTCCATCTTTGTACTATGTTTTGAGAAACAGTAGTAGACTCTTTGAAAGGACCGTTCTATGTAGATGACTAAGTTCTGTTCTTATACCTCTAGGAGGTCGTCGGGACAATTTGTACGAAACCCAAGAGGAGGCTAGAAACTTTTAAGAAGCCGAGAGGTCCTTGTACGAAGCCCAAGAGGAGGCTATCATTCCCGGAGGAAGAGATATTTATACGAAGCCTAAGAGGAGGCTGTGAATACTTCTAAGAAGCCGTCGGGTCCTTGTACGAAGCCCAAGAGAAGGCTAGGTTGCTTTTAGGAAGCCTGTGGGTCCTTGTACGATTCCCAAGAGGAGGCCGATGCTTTTAGGAAGCCGATGGGTCCCCAAACCCTGAGAAATTCAAGGCAATGCTATTCACCGAGAATAGATCAAAGTCAGGAAAGTTCGAGAATTTGGAAGAAACTCAAGAGATGTAATTCACGGAGAAGAGATCATCTCTGGGGAGTAGAGTTTCTTGACAATTACTTTTAAGAAGCCTGTGGGTCCCCAAACCCCGAGAAATTCAAGGCAATGCTATTCACAGAGAATATATCAAAGTCAGGAAAGTTCGAGAATTTGGAAGAAACTCAAGAGATGCAATTCACGGAGAAGAGATCATCTCTGGGGAATAGAGTTTCTTTGACAACTTCTACGAGTGACAGTCTATGAAAGGGTTCACCGAGAATGCTTCCTTTCATGTCTCCATATTGTTTAACCCCAAGAGGAGGGAAGACTGTGTCTGGTAATCCTATGGGGATCTAGTTTAGACTATTTCTAAGAGTGATCAACGGGCTTAATGCTAGACGTAGTTGCCGGGGAAACTCTAAATACCTATAATATTATTACACAGCTGATGTGAGTTTATGAAAGAAGACTTACAATGAAACAGCCCCACAATACAGTTATATGTATATTAAAGCGGTAAAGGAAAGCAATAACCACTTACTCAGTTGTAGAGCTTCCAGGCTGTTTGGTTAGTTGTTCAACAAAGAAAGATTGAAAACAACAGTATATTCAAAATCAAAGGAGAAAGTGCTTTGAAAAGGAGAGATTTGGAGCTTACAGCTCAAGGAGAGGCCCAGGGTTTTATCAGTGAGCGCATTGTTTGAATTTGTAAAAAGGGACTTATACAAGTGACTGAGGCCCAAAAGGTTTTATGTACAAAGGGATGGGTCTTACACTCTCTCAAGAGGCCCAAAAAGTTTAAAGAAAAAGAGTGGGGCTTATAACACGAGGGTAGGCCCAGTTGATTTTTCCGTTTAAAAAATGGCGATCGCGCCGAGGTTTTCTTTTAACGCAGAGGGGCTTATACAATATCTGAGGCCCAAATGATTTTGGTTAAAAGGGGGTTGGGTCTTACCCTCTATTAGAGGCCTAAGAAATTTTGAAAATGATTTATGAAGGTTGAATTAATCCAAAAACCCTAATCTGTTTTCAAAAATGTATTTAATTGAATAAAAGTTCAATTAAAATGATCAAAATTGTTTAACATATGAAAAACAAATTGTGATCTTGGATTAATGCTTCAAAAATTAAGTATTGACCTACAAAATAATTAGAAAGCATTAAAAGTTGCAAAATCAATGTGGTAAAAATATTTAAAATGTCAAAAGCAATTAAAATATTAATTCTTTGCAAAAATATCAATTATATGAAATAAATAATATTTTTGGGATTTTTTGATAAAATAAAATATTTTAACATTTTTGTGAATTATTAAAAAAAGAATCAACTCAAAATCATTAAAACTCAGAGAGAAATTAATTTTTGAATCAATTAAATAAAATCACAAAATTCAAATATTCAAATTTCTAAAAATGGCGCCAAGAACACACCAAGAACACGCGCTTGTTCTGGGCTTGGCCAGATTTGCATTTTCTCTCCAATCTCACTGAATATTTGATTATAACATGCAATCCACATATCATTATGCTCGTCTCAACCTCACGATCATGTCTATGTCAATTAATTTCATTTAAATTAAACATATAACAAGAAATCATGAAAAATCCTCAAGAACCCTAATTTCTGCATGAAGGCTAGGATTTTTGATACACGATTCAAACAATGCAATTAATTGAGGGGAAACATTCCATGCATGATTATGAAAATATGGCCAAATTATTGTGCAGCAAAAATTGCATGGATCATAAAGTTAGAAGAGCTCATGCTTACCACTTGCAGCTGGTGATCGTGTTTTGTGTTGGAGGTGTTACAGCTAGGTTCCAATGATGTGGATAGATTCCCTAGGTGCCAAGTGATGTGTCTGAGTGCTTGGAATGGATTGAAATGGTTTGGAGTTGAAGATGGCACCTCAATTGCAAAACTGTCAAGAACTTGAGCAATTGGATGGTGATTTTGTGAAATCTGTGTTCCAGATGTTATGTGAGTGTTTGGATCACTTCTATATGATGTATGTGAGGTGTGTGAGTGATTGGTTTGAGTGGAATTGCCCTCTAGCTCAAAACCCGGTAGCTACCTTGCTAAGAAAGGAATTTTTGCCAAGAGAAAGAGATTTTGAGGAAAGCATCTGTTAGATGGCTTTGGTGTACTCAAACTGATCACAATTGAGCTCTATTTATAGTAGAGCAAGTTTGTTTTGCAAGGAATAGTGAATGGCAACTGCTAAGTAGGTTTGGCCAATGTTGGCAAATGAAAATCCAAGTCTCCTCTAGCCATTGACTAGAGGTTAGGGCACAGAGCTTTGGTCCCCTTGGTCTTGGATAAGTCTTGACTGATTTCTGATGAGAAGGGCTCAGTCCATGCCACCTTGATGTTTCCATTGAATGCTTCAATCCAAATTTGGAGTCTTGTCCCTATTTTGGCCATTCTAGGTTCAACATGCTATTTCTTGTTCCATGGACTTTGGAGGCTTGGCTCAGTGATTGTCCCCTTTAGATTCAATCCTCAGATGTGTCCAAGTGGATAGGAGCATTTGAATTTGGCTGATTTTGGCAAATCGAGCAAAAATGCAAATTCTGCCTTGCCTTGGCAGATTTCAGCAAGGCAACTTTCCAATGTCATATCTCATGACTTAAATGGAATTTGGCAATGTTCTTAGCCATTTTGGAAAGCCCTTACATGATACAACAACTGTTTGAACATGTTTGGTTTTGATCTCTTTTGAATCCAAGTGAAAAATCCCCCTACATTTGGAAAAAAATGAAGACAGATTTGGACTTAGTGAAAATTTCACTAAGTGTTGGAAAAAGTGACATTTTCATTTTTCAGCCATTTTGATAACTCCATAACTCAAAATCCTTAATGAATTGGACTTAGGTCTAGTTGAAGTTTTTGTAGAGGGTAATGAGGGCTACAAATCCATCCTTGGATGAGGAAAAATGGCTTTGTGATTTAGGAGTTATGATCCTCCAAAGTTGGTACCCTTGTCACTTTATTTTTAACTTAAAAATTTTTCTAAGTTTTTATGGTTACCCCTTTTACAAGTTATCCAACTTTTCTTGATTTTTATTGATGAATGATGTTTCAAATCATACATTAACATCATTTTAGGGTTAAAAATCCATTTTGGTGAAAAATCTCAAAAAGTCAATGTTGACTTTTGTGCATAGTTAACTTTTTATCAGATGAATTCTAAACTGTGCAATTCCTCAGGAAATCATGTCCTTGACCTAAATCAAACTTGATGGACATGTTTCATGGATGTCATAGGGCATATTGAGGCTTGTCCTAGGGTTTGGGAGCATGTCCTGGTCAAAAGTCAAAGTTACAGTTGACTTTTTCCTTAAAACCCTAATTGTGGTGCAGATGAAATTGAGACTTGTTGCTCAAACTTCTTGGATTAATCCATTGTCCCAAATGGATCAATATGGTATATTAGAGACCCTTAAACCCTCTCTTGAGGTCTTGGCTCTTTATTTTCCCTAAAAGTAAACTTAGGGGTGAATTAGGTCAAGAAACCCTAATTCCTGATTTTTGATGAATGCATCCCCTGAGGCAAGATTGACTTGATGATTGGGTCCATGAGGTTCCATGGAGTATATTAGGTTATGTTTTGGATCATTGGCCCATGCCCAGAAGAAAATTTCCCTCTGGAGGCCCTGGTCGACCAAAACCCTAATTTGGTGACACTGTCGATCTTGAGACTTGATCCACCTAGAAGGGAGCAGCCTTGTACTTGATCCTTGAAGTGGGAGTCCTTTTGATCCATTGTGGATGTTTGAGAGGTTAGACAAGTTGAAGATCATGCCATTCCTTGATTGATCCTTTGTCTAAGGCTCTGAGAGGGCTTGAAACCCTAATTTTGATTGTAGTGGATGCTCACCTATCTTTGGGGAGACTGATGAAGTATGATGGTTCCTACATATTGTGATGATGATTTGCACAATGATGGGAAATCTTAGTGGTCAAAATTTGGGGTATGACAGTAACCCGTCCGGTCAATGCTGGTTTCTCAAACATGTACTTGACAGGGTCCATCTTTGAAATTAACAAGGTTGTATGAGTGAGCATATATTTCCTCAATCGCTTAGCAGCCCATGTAAGTGCACAACATGTCCTTTCAAGCATTGAGTATCGTGATTCGCAATCATTGAATTTTTTGCTCAAGTAATAGATGGTGTGCTCCTTCTTACCCGTCTCGTCATGTTGACCGAGAACACAACCCATGGATCCTTCAAGCACAGTCAAATACATGATCAATGGTCTCCCTGGAACTGGAGGCATGAGAATTGGAGGTTCCCGCAAATATTCTTTTATTTTCTCGAAAGCCCTTTGGCAATCATCATTCCACCTGACCGTTTGTTCTTTTCTTAACAGCTTAAATATTGGTTCACAAGTGGCTGTGAGGTGAGATATAAACCGTGCAATGTAGTTCAATCTACCCAGGAAACCACGTACTTCTTTTTCTGTTCTTGGTACAGGCATTTCTTGTATCGCTTTTATTTTGGTAGGATCAACCTTAATTCCCTTTTCGCTTACGATGAAACCCAACAATTTACCGGACCGCACTCCGAAAGTGCACTTGTTTGGATTAAGCTTGAGTCGAAACTTTCTCAACCTGCCAAACAGTTTCTTCAAGTTGATCGGATGCTCTTCTTCTGTTCGAGACTTGGCAATCATATCATCCACATAACATTCAATCTCTTTGTGAATCAAGTCATGGAAGAGTGTTACCATGGCTCGCTGATACGTCGCCCCGACGTTCTTCAACCCAAAAGGCATTACCTTGTAACAGAAGGTACCCCACGGAGTAATGAACGTTGTCTTTTCCATGTCTTCCAGTGCCATCTTGATTTGGTTGTACCCAGAGAAGCCATCCATGAAAGAGAATACCGAGAACTGAGCGGTGTTGTCAACCAGTACATCAATATGAGGTAAAGGAAAGTCATCTTTCGGACTTGCTCTGTTTAGATCCCGGTAATCAATGTACATTTTGACCTTACCATCCTTCTTCGGCACAGGAACAATACTTGCAACCCATGGTGGGTAATTGGTAACGACTAGAAATCCCGCATCTAACTATTTTTGTACCTCCTCCTTGATTTTGAGAGCCATTTCTGGTTTAGTTCTCCGGAGCTTTTGTTTGACAGGAGGACAACCCTCTTTTAACAGCAACCTGTGCACGACAATGTCTGTATCTAACCCCGGCATATCTTAATACGACTAGGAAAAGATGTCAGCATATTCCCGCAGCATACTGATCAACACTTTCTTCACCTCGGCCTGTAGACTGGCTCCAATCTTAATCTCTTTCTTAGCATCCTCGGAACCAATGTTGATAACCTCAATTGTCTCTTGGTGAGGTTGAATGACCCTCTCCTCCGGCTTCAACAATCTGGCCAATTCCTCGGGAACTTCACAGTCTTCTTCATCCCCCTCTTCGACTTGATAGATTGGATCACCAAAGTCATACTTGGCCATAGCAGAATCGTTATCAATGAAATCCAGGTGATTAAGTCTGCATGATTGGGGTCATGCTTTATTTTAGAACGAGAATTTTTGAAAAAAGAAACAACAAAAATATAAACATTGCCATTTTATTGTTTTTCTGCAAAAATAAAAATGAAAGACAAGGAACACAAAATTTGAATGCAAAACGTCCTTTATTAATGATAAAAAACCTTGCAAATGCAATTATGAGGCCCTACCAATGGATCTACATGCCTTGGGCAGAGCGCAAGATTTTAACATGCAATAAAGAAAAAATAAAGAAAATTACTCTGTTTGAAGAGTAACTTGAACAATTTCTTCAACAGACCAATTGCAAAGCTCTTGACCCGACACACACGGACGCACCCACTTGTCGAGGTCACAATAACTGTCAATGCCATCTTAACTTGCAGCACACATCTGGTTTAGATTAATTATTCCCCCGATGTAGAAAGTGATCGGCCCCTGGCGTTCTGTTGCAGCAGCTTGATACGGATTATAGCCTATACCGAACATATCTTCCTTTGTAGAGACTTCAATCAATCTGCCCCAGCCTTGGACATTACCTGCTTTGACCACTTCCACGGCCTGTCTGTAAGAAGCAATAGAGGTGCCCACTTGTCCTTCACTCTGAGAAGATACTGCCTGTGAAGATGAATCACCAATATTGACTGCCTCAAATGCTTGACTCAGCATCTCATGGATCTCTCCATCCATTTCCACATACTTAAAGGTAGACAGCTGACTTACGAAGATGTCTTCTTCTCCACATACAGTCACCACTTGACCATCAACCATGTATTTCAACTTCTGGTGCAACGTAGATGTCACTGCCCCAGCGACATGAATCCACGGTCTGCCTAACAAACAGCTATATGCAGGTTGAATGTCCATCACATAGAACACGCACTTAAACACCTGAGGACCAATTTTTACTGGGAGCTCTACCTCTCCGAATACAGAACGTTTCGAACCATCGAAAGCCCTCACTACCAGATCACTTGGTCTTAGAATAATTCCTTCAGCGTCTAACTTCATTAAAGCCTTCTTTGGTAACATGTTCAGGGAAGACCCTGTGTCCACCAACAAATGAGATAACACTGCGCCTTTACACTCCAGGGTGATGTGTAACGCCCTGTTGTGATTACGACCCTCAGTAGTCAAATCAAAGTCTGTAAAACCTAGCCCATGGCTAGCATTGACATTAGAAACAACCGACTCCAACTGATTCACAGTAATCTCTTGAGGTACATAAGCCATATTCAAAACCTTCAGAAGTGCCTCTCGATGAGTTGCAGAACACATAAGCAACGACAAGATAGAAATTTTTGATGGCGTTTGGTTCAACTGATCAACCACTTTATAATCACTCTTTTTGATAAGCCTCATGAATTCCTCGACTTCTTTCTCAAAAGTACCTTTCTGCCCAGATTCAGGAATGACAACCTCCTCTGTAACCACCTGTTTACCTTTGGCTTTAGCTGCTGCCTCAGTTTCAGCATTAGTTCTCAAAGTCTATGGAGCAAACAAGCGTCCACTTCTGGTGAAGCCACCAAGACCTCCAACATTATCAATACTGGAACTACCCCCAGCTAGAGTTTCCACTTCTTGCTTTTCTCCTTGGTAGTAAACATCTGCACCGTAGTGCCATGGAATAGCCTGCTCACTAGTATAAGGAACTGGCCCTGGTACCGTGATAGTAACAGGACTCAGTACAGCAGGCACAATGGTGGTAGTAGGCGCTGGCACCCGAATTTTAGCTGGCTTGAAATGAATGGTAACAGTTGACACATCATCATCCTTTTTGACTCCCTGATCAAATTGTAGACAGCCCTCATCAATTAAATTTTGAATGTCGGCCTTCAGCTTATCACAACCATTACTCTGATTCTCGCAATCAACACAACCTTCTTCACAGCTTGGGAACACTTGCCCCTTCAACAAACGAGCCTTCACAATACTCAAGGGAGTCCTCATCCTGTTCACCTCAGTTACCAAATTTAAAACTTTCCCATCTTCAATGGCATTGACCTTTGGCACATTATGATCTGGCATAGGATTCTGAATCACATTTGGTGGAGGCGAGAAATTAATTGCTTTGGCATCAATCAAATCCTGTACTTTATGCTGAAACGTATGACAATGTTCAATATTATGACCTGGAGCCCCCAGAATGATACTCACAGCGGGCATTAACATCATAACTCTTTGGTAATACTGCAGAAGCTGGGCCCATCGTACGAAGCTCTACCAGGTTAAGCTTCAACAATTGGGGTAGTAAAGCTGCATAAGTCAAAGGAAAAGGGTCCATACACCTATCGGCTCGTCTCTGCTGATATGATCTCCGTGGCTGTTGATTATTCTGTGACTGAATATTCTGCTGCTGTGGCTGTGATTGAACCTGCGGACTAGGAATGGTAACAGCGGCAACCTGATCATAGGAATCTTGATAGCCTCTACCTCTTCCTCTGTTCTTATAAACAACGCTGGCTTCACCATCTCTCTTTCTGGTAGCTCCAGCAAATGGCTTCCTCACCCCTAAAGGACTAGCACCACTGGCATCTTGTATTTTTCCGCGCTTCAACAAACTTTCAATCCTCTCCCCAGCAATTACAATATCTGCAAACCCAGTTGAAGGGCAGGCGGCCAACCTATCAAGATAAGTTCCCTGAAGAGTACCCATAAACATGTCAGCCATTTCTAGGTCCTGCAGCGGAGGTTGAACCATGGCAGCCAACTGGCGCCACCTTTGAGCATATTCCTTAAAATTCTCCTGCGCATTCTGAGCCATACTCTGTAGCTGAGTACGGTTCGGAGCCATGTCCATGTTGTATTGATACTTCTTGACAAAAGCATGAGCTAACTCCTTCCAGTTCCTTACAGTAGTCCTGCTCAACTTCATATACCATTCTTGAGATGCCCCAGTAAGGCTGTCCTGGAAATAGTACATCCACAATTTCTCATCATTAGTATGAGCAGCTATCCTCCCCACATAAGATTGGAGATGAGTTTTAGGACAAGTAGTGCCATTGTACTTGTAAAATGTTGGTGGCTTGAACTTGTGTGGGATTCTTACTCCAGGTACCAATACCAAGTCAGAAACATAAAAACCAAGAGTGTTTTGGGATTCAATAGACCTGATTTTTTCAGCGAGCTCGTCAAACCTGCGAGTGTTCTCATCTTCAGCATCCAATAGAGTGAACTAATCATCTTGGTTGTCTTCTGCAACCTAACGAACCCCAGTATTTCTAGGAGGGTCACCGCCTGCATTAACGCCAGCCTGATTACCATTGCCATTCTGCACCTCTACCTGTGGCCGCTCGACCATTACCCTGAGTCTTTCCTGATTTTGAGCCATACCAGTCATTAAGGTCATGAACTGGTCAATCCTGTTCCTCAGCTCAACCAATTCAGTTTGCATCTGATATATGATCTTAGTCTGGTTTCTGCGAGTTGCATACCGGTGCAACGAGTACCTGAAAAGCAAGCAACAAAATGCAAAATTATATGCAATGCAATGCCATGTTTATTCATTTTGGGGCATTCCTTCCCTCAATTCCAGTTTGACTGCAATGGAGTAACACATACACCTGCAACTGCTAATATTGATAGAACATCAGAGGTGCACATTAGTGAATCAGAATTTCCATCATATACAGCCCAGTGAGTGTGTGAACCATTGTATAATCTGGTGAAGAATCCCCCTCATAGAATCAATAATTCCAAAACGAAATACCCATAGCATAAATGAAAACCCATAACCAGGTGTGGAACTGTCAAATACAAATTTGTTCTGAACAAATACAACTGAAAGCATGAATACAAACAAAAGAAAACCCATCAACATGCCTGATGGTGAGTTCTTAGAACAATAACGAAAATGCTTCAGACACTAAGCCCATACAAGTCTTCCCGAACCTCCTTGAGAAGTGCTTCGGTAACGGGATCATTAGGACGCTTTGTAAGACTCCTGATCAGCTGACTCCTTATCTTGATAGCTTCCTAATTTGGTCTTTAATAGCTAAATCTTTTATCTTCTTTACTCCAGCACGAACTTTCAGATCTTCAATCTCTCGGTTAGCTGAACTAAGTTTCTTGAGAAATTCGCTTTCGTTATTCTTCAAATTCTTTTTCAACTCATCATTTTCAGCCTTGATTCATGCTTCAATCTTCCTTCGGTACTCGGAGAACTCATCCCATCTCTGCTGCCCTTTGGAAAGTGCACTTTCAGATTTCGCCAATTGCTCGTTGATACGTTTGCACGCCTCATTTTAACGCCATCTCATTTTGTTTAATCTTGTGAATATAGACAGTGTCCTCAGCAATTCTTTTCTCATTTTCCTCATGGCGCTCAATTAACTTTTGAACTTCATGCTCCACCTTACGCTTTTCACAAAGCGTCTTTCGGAGTCCTTCACTTAACTTCTCATTCATCTTAACTGCCTTGTCCTTTTCCGCCTTAAGCTTGTTATATTCAACAACACTTATCATGGTCACAGGTTCAGTAGCAGCTGGATCTGACGGTCCTTCCATAGAGAAAGGCAAAAGGGTGATCTGAGCTCTTCTTTTCAACCATGCATCATACTGAGGAGAAGACACGTTATTGCACTTGCCAAAGACAACTTTACCTTTTGTTTGCAAATTGCCCCAGGCTCCGGCCGCTTGCCTTACCAACAGAAGATTATCTTTCACAGAGAAGAAGAAGGATTCTTCTAATTCACTATCCCTCGGAGGGTCTAGTAAAGCAAACCCCAACTGTCTTCTTAAGATAAGAGGATTGTAATTGATGCAACCCCTTATTTCCAAGAGTGGAACATTTGAATGTCTTCCGCAACTGCTGATAAAATTCCCACCCATCGTTCTTTGATCAAACCAACGAATATCTTTTTCCGTCAACTTAATCAGCCTTTTAGCCCAATTCATTGAAGGATGAGGATCCAAGAAAGCCTCGGAATTAGGTAAGTGTCTCATGAGCCATTTATGAAACAAAGGTGCACAACATCGAACCAATAACCCTCGTTTCTTCTCATTCTTATAATGCACAGAATAATACAAGTCATCCAAGAGTTTAGGTATAGGATTCTTCAACACAAAGATATGGATGACTCTTATGTCTACAAACTTGGGCTCATCAGCAAACAACATGATCCCATAAATGCTCAAGGCCAAAATAGCACAAACTGTTTCCCATTGAGCCTTAACAGCACACTCTTCAGCTTTGGCAACCAAGAAATCCAGATGAAAATCGGATAAACCTCCTTTGGTGGCGAGGTTATCTTCTACCACAGGTACGCTCAAATGGAGAGCCTTAGCTGTCTCTTCATGCATTGGAGGACGCATATCAGAGTTAAAAGGAATCTGGTGTTTGAGAGGAACACCTAGAAGAAGGGCATACTCTTCTAGCATCGGAGCCAACTGAAAGTCCGAAAAAGTGAAGCACCTTAATTGTGGGTCATAAAACTGCAAGAAAGTATGAATAACACTCCTCTCTGAAGCATTCAAATCATCAACCATAGTCAGAATATCTCCATGAGCCTTTCTGAACATACCCACATGATCTGGAATAATAAGAGATACCATCTTCTGTAACTGACCCACCTTGGTGTCAAAAAACGTGTAATGCACATTGTACTTTCTTGGAATCTCCGTAGCTGCAAAGGGAACTGTCAACCGGAATCAAAAGGAAGTATACCCTGCAAATGAGTAAACATGAAGGTTAAATTCAAAAATGCGAATGATGATATGTATGCAAGGGCATGTGATCAATGTTGAACAAATATTGCTGAACCCACTGTACTGCAGTCTGAATTTGGTGTAATACACAAAACCAAAATCAAAGGTCCAGTAATAAATCCAGAACAATAAGAAATTAGTCAAGATCAAAGGTTCAGTAAGGGATCCAGAACACATAAGGAAACCGGGTATGCTTAAGGTCAAAGGTTCCTGCACACCTATAAACAATCCCCCCAATCTCACATGTATGTTCTAGAAAGTGAGGAGTCTCAAATTCAGATCTTGAAATGAGAGGTAATAGCACATTCAACCCGAAGGATACAATGCTATCACCATACAAAGAGATCATCCTCTAATTCACCTCAAAATAAAGAGGGGTAATCCTAAAAGGTCATCCATACTTAACAGCTCTTCCAGATAGCTCTACCATTGTGGCAGACCCATAACGCAGAATTCTCTAGAGAGAACCATATCCAGATTGTGTTCCATATTCCCTCCTCGCACTGAAATGGAGACAAAGCAGACAAAGCAGCACAGCACAGTATAGTATAATACAGTATATGAAATGAAAATGAAAAAATGCGGTAAATACATTAATGTACAGTAAAGCAGTAATACAGTAAACAGCAATACAGTAAAATAGTAAATACAGCAAAATACAACATCAAAGTAAACACCCAATGAAAGAAAAACAAACAAGCGCTGGGATTGACTCGCTTAGGGAACCAGAGATTCTGGTCTCCTAAAAGTCCCCAGCGGAGTCGCCGGCTGTCGCTCCCGGGATTTTCATCCACGTACAAACGCGAAAGTGGCGCGGAAGAAAGAAAGAGAGTCGCCAGCCAGGCATTTTTATCCCAAAGAAAGGGAAAGGTAATGCTGCACAAACCCGGGAGGAAGGAAAGAACGAGGTCTCGCGAACCAAAGAGAACGGGTAAGGGAGTCGGTTACGTGAAGGGAAGGTTATCGCACCCCTTCACGTCCGTCGTACACGACGGGATCCACGCTTGAAGTACTGCTCAAAGGGTGATAAAAAAGATGCTGGAAAAGGAATGGAAAGAGAACGAGAAACAAATTTAGGGAAAATAAAAGAAGTGCTCGAATGGGCCCTACCCCACTGCCTACGTATCTCATCGGGAACATGAAAATTAGAGCGACGTAGTTCCCCTCAGCTAAGGGAAAGTTGTTTGTGTTTTTTAATGGAAACGCCAGTGTGCGCGTCCCAGCAGTTAGGTGTTGCAGCTCGCTGTATGGAGACTTAGGCGTTACCAGTTTGCGGTAGAACGGACATGACGAGTCCTTAAGGAATAGAATGAAGGAGATGAGAAGAGATTTTATTTGTTTGTTTTTGTCTTTTAAGAAATAAATGTTTTGATTATTGGTGTGTATAACGCATATTGTATTTAAGTCTCTCATGTAGGATCGAATGCCTCGCATATCGACCCAAGACGGGACGTATGCTAAACATTCTAAGAAAGTGAGAGAAGACCCCTCACTATCTTATTCTCACATGAAAGGCTCAAATACAATATGTGTTAGGCCTTTATTAAGTGTTTTTGCTTTTTTTGTTTTGAGATGAGAAGAAGAGACTCAAATGGTTGAGAAAGGTAAAATCTAATGAGGGAGACTAAGACTCAAACCCTAAAGTTATCATACATGGATGTTCCTAATGGTTAAGTGTGGTTTAGAAACCTAACTCTAAAAGAAAAGAGAAGAAGAACGAATTCTAACTTACTTCCAAGATGGAAGTTAAGTCAAGAATTCAAAGGGGAATGGAAGAGATTGAACAAAGAAAGCATTAGATGCTTTGTACAAACACAAATTGAAAACATTAAAAGATGAGGGAAGAAAGTTGTATGTGGGAGCATACCCACACACATGACTTACCATTAGCCCCTACAAGCAATGGTTAGTTCCATAATGCAATAAGGAAGCATAAGTAAAAGAAAGGAAACAATTAAGCATCAAAGTATTTAGGGAATGAAATTAAGCATCAAACAAAGATCAAACCTAAAAGGAAAGGATTCTAAGTACTAAACGACCTCTAAAGTCAGTAGCTGTGCCTAAAGGTGTTCAATTAGGGTTATGGTACCTAAGGGAATCAAACTATGCACAAACAATGCCATAAGCATCAAAGGAAAGCACTATGAAAGAAGTTGATGAAACATGAATAAAAATGCAAGATGAACATGTATTTATGCTTAATGAAATGTCAAGGTCAGGAGCATATATAATATTATAATGCATATGTATGTATATGATCAATCATACAAGCATGGATGAAATGATTCAAGTAGAAAAGATGGCAAGCAAACCACGCAATGTTCAAGTTCACATGGAATGGCATACTTATAAGGCACATTAAGAATGAAAAATGAAACATGAATATGTACAAGTGTGAGTGCAAGTCAGAAGTGTATGAGATGCTTTATTATATTAGGATGCATGAAAGATGTAACGAAGATGCACACACAACATGTTAAGACACATAGAAGAAGGTGCACACAAGTGCACACAATTAGGTCAAAGTAGCTCGCATAATCAACAAACATTTATGAACCAAAATAGAAAGACAAGCGACCTATAATCCAACATAAGTGACCTGTAATGTTTATGAAATAACATATAAAATGATCACACAAATCACAATGCAATGGCACAAGTTCCTCCTAATCAATTAAGATTGAAAAGCTCAAGAAGAACACACAATTATGACCTATAACCATCAACCAAAGTAAAAATAGAAGAAGACTTGGAAAATTATGAAATGAAGTCACAAAGTACTTAGGTCAAAAGCAAGTCACATGTCAAAAACTCACACCAAAACTCAAAAACAAAATGATTCAAATGAGTTCACAAATCCACATTGAAGTATGGCAAAGAAATGCATAAAGATGCTCACCACAATTCATGATAAAATGACTTTAAAAATATAATAAAATTGTTTTTAGATGATTTTAGATGTTATTTAATAAATGCAAAAAGATTGGATGCAAAAAAATTTATGAGTAAAATAAAATGGAAAAGATCAACTATCAATGAAGAGAAACATTTAAAAAGAAATTAAGAAGAAACTCTGAAAATAAGATCAAAAATTAGCAAAATCAGGATTACAAATTATAGAAAATTAGTTTAATGTGTCAAGATGGTTGGTGAATTTATTTAGAATTTTTATAGTTGGATTAGTATTCTTAATAAGAGAAAATGAAACAATATAAAAAAAAAGAAATTAAAATACAAAGAGAATGATGCAGAGGGTGTGGCGAAAGTAATTTGTTAGTTTAAAAATGGTTTGGGCCCAAAGATAGGTGTCCAAATAGCAATCAGAAACCCAGTCCAATACACGCGTGTGTGTGTGTGTGTGTGTGTGTGTGTGTGTGTGTGTGTGTGTGATATGGTGCATGCGCAGTCAAAGAATTGACTCAATCTGAGCCACTAGATCAATCAGCAACAATCAATCATCAAAGGAAAATGCATCCAACGGATCACAACTCACGCACACCACAATCATCACGCACGCACACACATGTGATCATGCAGAGTAAAAAACTAAAGCACGTGAGTGGCCACATGTTCATTAATGTGCTGGCAGCTTATTAGGCGTTGGATCAAGTACATCTGACGGTCACGTTTTAAACTGGGATCTAAACCCTAACACACACCTCACCGGCCGGAGAAGGACCTTCGTTCGTCTTCTCCGGCCACCTCTGGCCACCTGTAAATCTCACATTCTCCAGAAATCTATGAACCGCACATCAAAATGAAGAGGAAGTCACGTAGAAAGCAAATCCACACTTAGATTCAACACATCATGCATATATTCAGAGAAACGAACACAAACGTTTTTTCCCTAGGTTTGGATCTACACCTCTAAGAGGTCTATCAACTAGCCAGATTGTTCATAGCTTCTAGTAAGCTTCAAAATCAACAAAAACAAGCTAAAACAACATGAGTTCGTGCAAACAAAAGTTGGAGAAATTAGAACCTGAAACTTGGAGATTCTTGGATCTTCAGAAAGCCAGAGATGAGAGCTTGAATCCTTTCACTTGTTGAGCAAAATAAATGCTCGTAGAACCTTGATTCTTGATGAAACTGAGAGATTCAGAGCGAGAAAGATGCTACACTTGGTTCTAATTCACTTAGTTCTTGATCAATGGTTATGCAATATTGATGAAGATGGTGATGAGATTGGTGAATTCGTGCAATGAGAGAGAGAGAGAGAGTTCAGCGAGAAATCTCAGAGAGAAAAGTGAGAACGATTGGTGAAATGTAGAAAATGAGAACCTTCCTTGCACAATCTGTTGAAGCTTACTTATATAAGCTGAGTTAGATGTTAACTATGGTGGTTAATAGTTAGAAGGTGAGTTAAATGAGTTGGGTTAAATGATTTCTGAGTTAACTAACTGAGTCAGTTAGTTAGAACACAAGTTGAGGAGCTTGGCTATGGTGTGGAGAAGTTTATGACAACTATGGTGAGGTTGATAAAAAGAGAGGTGGTGATGAGGTTATGTGATCAGAATGAATGGTAGTGATGATGTTGATGTGTGTAGAAGCAAGCTTGCACAACAAGTTTGGTATTTCCTCTTGTATGTATGATAGCATGGCATGTACATAGTGTAAGGGAGTGTGTTTGTCCAAATGAGGCAAGAGGTTGTGTGATAACATGCGTGCAAACAAGTTGACAACCACAACAATGTTACAATATTCCAACTTTGGCAGCATGGTTTCAATGAAAACAAGGAGATTTGATGATGAAGTTCTCTAAGCATGATGGATGGTTTGATGAGTTTTTGATGTCATTGGATAGAGGAGACATAAGAGAACATGTTTGGTGTTGATATTAGCTTGAATAGATGCTTGGAAGAGGATGGAAAATGGATTAGAACATAAGGGATACAAACTGCACTAATGGTATGGCAAGATGCATGGCATGCATGGCTATGACTTGGTGAATTTGAGTGTGAAGCTCTCAACTTTGGACCATCATAACTCTTTCATAACTTATTCAAATGGAAAAATGTCCAACATAAAAGTTGAAGAGGACATTAAGATAAACAACTTTGATGTTCAACATTTTTTCATTTGAAGCATTCTTCCATGAGAAAAGTGGCTTGACATTTGGCACACCACGTGTTTGATGAAATTATGGCCTGGAGGCCTGAACTTGCCTTGCCATGACTTGGTTTTTGCCTTGATTTTACCAAACTTTGATTGATCATAACTCCCTCAATTTTGATCCAATGGAAGAGTTATTTATATGGATTTGAAGCTTGTAATGTGGTCTATAATTGGCTCAACTTGGGCCTAAAGTTTAGAGCTTTTATCTTGAAGAAAGAATCCCTTAAAGTGTAGTGAAAAATGGTCCAAAACTTGCCATTTTTGGAAACCCTAAGTTTCTAAAAATGGCAACTTTGTACATTTCTTAATTTTTGATGATTCCTCCATCATTTCTTGATCAAATCTTGTCCATTGAACATATGTAACTTGAATTTTATGAATTTGACCCAAAAAGTCAGGAGTTGACTTTTTCCACTGCACAGTTGACTTTTTCCCCAATTTCTTGATTCTCAAGCAACTGACTAATTGAACCTCTTCTGAAATGAACCAATGAGCAATCTTCCATACTTAGATACTTGATATCATGTAGAGAACATTGAGATCAAGTTTGAACCAAAATTTCCACAGGAGAGTGCTTGAATCCAAACCCTAATTTTGACTGCTTTTGGTTAGGAGATGATGAACTGTCCAATCTTCTTGATGAGTTCTCTTCTTCCAATGACTTGTGGGATCAAATGAAATCATATGAGATGTAAGAGACCCTTGAGGCTTGCTTGAAGACCCTTGGCTCTTGTTCCCTTGCTTTGGATGATCAATACCCTGAAAACCACTAATCACATGCCTTATGCTGAATGCAATGCAATGCTTTATTTTTTCTATGCTTGAATGGAATGCAATGCAATGAAAGTATATGCTAAATGATATGAAAAATGTGAGGGAAAATTTTGGGGTATTACACCCCCCTCCCTTAAATAGAAATTCGCCCACGAATTTAAAAGAATTACCTGAAAAGATGAGGATAAACTTCTCGCATCTCGGATTCTAGCTCCCAAGTTGCATCACCCGGATGCGTCTCATCCCACTGAACCTTAACAAGAGGAATCTCTTTATTCCTTAACACCTTGGTTTCTCTTCCTGTGATATGACTCGGTTGAGGCTCAAACGTTAAATCTGCTTCTATCTCGATCGTATCTGGTAGAATCGGCTGAAGAGGATCTGGAACAAACTTCCAAAGCTGAGATACATGAAAAACATCGTGCATCTCTGACAGAGAAGGCGGTAAGGCTAATCTGTAAGCTACTTCACCAATTCTTTCTAAAATTTGATACGGTCCCACGTATCTCGGACTCAACATTCACGACTTAAACGGTCCTTTCAACCTCAACCTCGGAGTAACTTTCAAAAACACGTGATATCCCTCATCAAACTCCAAAGATCTTCTACGGTTATCCCCATAACTTTTCTGACGATCTTGTGCTTGTTTAACTTTATCACGGATCATCGTAATCTTTTCCGTAGTCTCTTGGATAATCTCGGGTCCCAAAATTCTATCTTCACCAACCTCTGGCCAACACAATGGCGTCCTACACAATGGCGTCCTATCCAAAACAATACTAGAAGGAATACCATGCAATCTCACTATTTCCAAAATGAACAACCTTGCGAGATGACTCGCCTTGTAAGTAGTCTTTACGGCTAAGAAATGCGTAGATTTCGTCAACCGATCCACTATTACCCAAATAGAATCATAACCGCCTTGGGCACGGGTCTTTGATGTTCAATCTTTACTTGTTGGCACACTGCACATTCCGACACATACACCGCAATATCCTTTTTCATCCCGAACCACCAATAGTCCCTCTTTAAATCTTGATACATCTTCGAAGACCCCGAATGTATAGTAAAAGTACCCTTATGCGCTTCTTCCAAAATCCTTCTTTTCAACACCGTATTATTCGGAACACAAACTCTTTGGTTAAACATAATAATTTCGTCGGTAGCTCACACAAAACCCGGTTGTACTAACACTTCTTGTAACTTCTCATCCAACACTTGCCCTTGTTGAATTTCCTCTCTAAGAGTAGAATTCACATTCAAATTTCCCATAATCATACCATTAGGAGTCCAAAAAAAATGAAGATTTAGATCCCTAAACTTTTCCAATAAGGTATACTCTAACATCATCAACTCGGCATTATGCAACACTTTCCTACTCAGTGCATCCGCTACTTTATTCGCTTTACTCGGATGGTATTTTAGTTCCAAATCATAATCCTTCAAATACTCCATCCATCTCCTTTGATGCATGTTCAACTCTTTCTGATCAAAAAGGTACTTTAAACTCTTGTGGTCGCTGAACATCTTAAAATGTACCCCATACAAATAATGACGCCAAACCTTCAAAGTAAAAACAACTTCCGCCAATTCCAAATCATGTGTTGGATAATTCTCTTCATGAACTTTTAACTATCGAGAAGCATAAGCCACTACATGACCATCCTGCATTAACACACCTCCTAATCCCATCTTTGATGCGTCACAAAATACCTCATACGACTTACTAGGATCGGGAATAATCAAAACATAAGCGGCCGTCAATCT
This sequence comes from Lathyrus tuberosus, assembly GCA_022829125.1. NCBI lineage: Eukaryota > Viridiplantae > Streptophyta > Magnoliopsida > Fabales > Fabaceae > Lathyrus > Lathyrus tuberosus. The sequence continues at coordinate 817,176 of JALAZF010000915.1, read as the reverse complement.
TTCCTTCAAACTCTTAAGACTTCTTTCATAAGCCGAATCCCACTCATATGAACAATCCTTTCGAGTAAGTTTCGTCATTGGTATAGCCAATTGAGAAAAGCCTTTGATAAACCTTCTGTAATAACCTGCCAGTCCCAAGAAACTTCTAACTTTAGAAACATTCTTCGGCCTCTCCCAATTAATCACCACTTCAACTTTTGATGGATCTATTGCTACACCACCTTGGGATATAACATGTCCAAGAAAATTGACTTCCGACATCCAAAATTCACACTTGCTTAACTTAGCAAAAAGTTGCTTCTCTTGCTACACCGATAAGACAATTCTCAGATGTTCTGCGTGCTCTTGTGGAGTACGAGAATATATAAGAATGTCTTCAATAAAGATTATGACAAATTGGTCCAAGTAAGCTTGAAATATATGGTTCATGTAATCCATAAAAACAGCTGGAGCATTAGTCACACCGAATGGCATCACCAAGAATTCGTAATGGCCGTAACGGGTTCTAAATGCAGTCTTTGGAACATCTGAGCTCTTCACATGAATCTGATGATAACCCGACTATAAATCAATCTTCGAGAACACACAGGCTCCTTTCAATTGATCTAATAGATCGTCAATCCTTGATAATGGTTATTTATTCTTGATGGTGACCTTATTCAACTGACGGTGTCGCAAACCAAAATTTGACCTCCCTCTTTTGCCTTTTGCATAAGCATAAGCATGCGCATCACTGGCATACGCATTCGCACTTTTCCTCTAGTGTTTTGATTGTAGGATATTCAGGATTTCCAAGCCTGATTAATCATATCCTCACAAGGTCATCACCTCATCAAAACAAGCACAAAATGAAGGTTTCCATACCTATTCATCAACACAAGAGGTGGAAAATCGGAGCCGGGACCACAACACCTTTTTTTGGGCAAATTGGGCATATTTTGGCCTGGTTAATCGCTTAACCATTTGCAGTGCAATTGTGTTAATCGATTAACACAGGTAAAATAGGCACAATCTGCTACTTTTTCATGACAGCACCTTTGCACACACTTTGGTCTTGGATTCTAGCAGCATATAGAATATTCTAGACACCTCTAAACATTTCCAAGCTACTCAATTCATTCCAAGTGCATTTGCTATGATACTTCACTTCAAATCAAGTGCACCATGTTCCTTGTTCTCCAAGTAATGTGGACCTTTGGATGTTGGAACTCACCTTGGGATGGTTACCGAGTTGGTTCTAACTAACCGAGTTAACCGCCTTGACTCGGTGAGTCAAGTCCAACTAACTCCTAACCTAGCTCCAAACCCAAAGCTAATTCCAAACCAAATTCCAAACCATTTCATATTCCAAACCTAAAGTCTATATAAACACACCTCCACTCACTTTTCAATTCCTCAACCATTCTCTACCATTTCTCACCAAGCTTCTCACATTTCACTCTCAATTCTCTCACTTTTTCTCTGATTTCTCTACTCATTCTTCATCTTCATCTCAATTCTTCTCTATCAAACCTCACCAAAAGCTCTTATTCTTGAAAGATTAATCACTTTTCACATTGAAAGTGTTTAATTCTTGAGCTTAACCTTCATCACTTGGCATTCTTTGGTTGGATTTCTGGAATTACATCTCATTCTACTTCAATCCAAGGGTTTCACACCATTTATTTTGGTGCAAGTTGATTTCGGTGCATTTTCGCGTTTTTGATCGGTTTCGACGCGTTTTGTCTACAATTCAAGGATCCTCTGGTTTTCTCTAATTTTCTGCATCAAGATCACTTTGCAACATTTACCAAGGCACATCTCAGCCTTGTAGGATGGTGGATTTCATTCATTTTATCATTTCGATCGTTTTCATATCGTTTGCGATGTAATTTCAATATTCTTGCATGTGAATTGATTACACTTTTGCTAGATCCATGATCTTGTTTGTTAATTGATTCTATTGTTGATCATTTGTTGTTTCTAAGCTTGATTTTTCGTGCATAATTGTTTGCCCTAGCATTGGAGTGATTGCACAATCAAAAAGTTGGCCAAAAGCACTTTTCAAAACCGATTTTCTGCTACTTGTACAGTGTTAATCGATTAACACATTGCAGTGCAATTGTGTTAATCGATTAACCAGTGTTTTTTTACACTTTTTCACATGTTAATCGATTAACACTTTGCAGTGCAATTGTGTTAATCGATTAACACTGAACTAGAAGGCCATTTTCTTGCATTTTCAAGTGTGTTTGCTATGCTTTCTTCATTTTAACTTCCATTGATTGCCATGCTTGATTTTATGGAGGTTTTTAATGCCATTTCACTTCTGGTTGAAGCATGTTCATGAACTTTCGATGCACATTTTCGATTATTCATTGGTTTCATGTTCTTAGCATTGTATGAACATAGCAATTCTTGCACTGTTTTTGCTCACATGATACATGAGTTTGTGTGGCATTTTGGTGATCATTTGGCACTGTTTGGCACTTCCCATTTCAGTTCGCATTAAGTTTATTCTTCATGGATAAACTTAATCTTGTACAATCAATAATTCACTCCTTTTTGCTTTAATGCCTTTTCATCCTCTTTGGAAAGTTGTTATCATGTTTATCCCTTGATTAATTGATCAAAACTTTGTTTCGATTAGTCGATCTTCCCTTTTCCTCTCTTTAGGCCTCCTTTAGAACTTTCTCTCTCTTTCCCCCTGTGGAGTTGGAGTTTTACGCTGCGCCTTGCATCGGAGCACTGTACAAATTGACGCCGTTATGCTGTCCGTTTCTCTATGCAGGAGCACTGTACAACTTGGAGTTGTTGGGCCTTCCGGTTCAACATCCACATTACACCCTGTGTGTGTTAGGGAAGGGATGAGAAGGGAGAATTCCCACTCTCATTCTGACTACTTCAGGTAGGGGACGAATGACCCTGTGCTTGACTTAATCATCTCTATCTCCAGGCGGTAATGAGATTTCTTTCCCCAGTCGAGTTGATCCTTGATCACTCTTCGCTCTTTGCAGTTCTCTTTCGATCCTTGATCACTCCTATCTCAATCTCTCTTAATCTATCACCATTCCTCTTGGTTACGATCCTATGTTCCTTGGGTTAGCAAGCTTTCTTCGTTTCAATATCCTATATTCTTCTTGTAATCAATCATTGATTTTGATTCCCTTGAAGAGTTTCAATTCTCTCTCTTTGGTCCAACACAGTCTTCCTGTCACGACCATGTTTCCCCTGGAGCTCGCAATCCTCTCTTGGATCTTCACCTTTCTTGGTTTAATCACCTATCCTTGGTTAATCACCCGTCTCTTCAGTTAATCACAGTCCGTTTGTTAATCACTGAGCACCTCTTGGGTTAATCACCTTCTCTTGGTTAATCACCCGTCTCTTCAGTTAATCACAGTCCGTCTGTTAATCACTGAGCACCTCTTGGGTTAATCACCTCTCCTTGGTTAATCACCCATTTTCTTCCGTTAACCACAGTCAATCTGTTAAAATACTGAACCCTTTCGAGTTAATCACCTTCTCTTGGTTAATCACTCGCTTTTCTTTTCGGTTGGTCACAGTCCGTCTGTAAACACCGAATCCCCCGCAGTTGGCAACTTCCTCTTGGTTCGAATACTTGCACCCTTGGGTTAGTAACCTTCCTTTGGTTCAAATACCCTTCCTTTGGTTGAGTACTGTTTGTTCAGTCAGTTTACCGAACCCCTTTGGGTCACGACCTTTGCTCGATCCTATACCCGTCATTTTGGTTATGATCTTTATTCGGTCCTACACCCGTTTTTCTGGTTAATCGCATTTTTCTCTGCTAAAACCAATGCTTCTCTATTCCCAACAGAGTTGCAACCCTCGTGTCCTCGGTTAACCACTGCCAGTCAGTTAATATACCGAGGCCCCTTCAGAGTCAAACACCTTCTCTCGGTTCAGTACTCTCTCTCTTGGTTTATCACAGTCCGTCTGTTGACACCAGCTTCTTTTCCCCACCAGGGTCTACTCTCTTTCTTCGGATAACCACTGCCAGCCAGTTAATATACCGAGTCTCCTTGTTCTCTTGGTTATGACACCATCCCTTTATTTGGATCCCCAATGAAGTCATTTCTATTCCCTTTGCTTTTACTTTCTTGGTTTCGACACCAATTCTCTTTGCATCCCCAGCGGATATTTCTCCATCTTTTGCTCTTGGTTTCGACACCACCTCTTTCATCCCCTTGTTTCTCCCTTGTTTCATTTTCCATTCAGTTCCCCGAACTACAGAAACTCTGATTCTGTATTCTTTTGAATGTATGATACGTAGGCACGAGACGCAATGTCTTGGCGAGCACACTTCCACCTTTATTTTGTCTTCCTCCTTTCTTTCTTTCTTCTTTGTCCCCTGGTTCCATGAACTACGACGCTCTGACTTCCTCATTGCACTATGAGGGTACACGTAGGCACGAGGACTCCGTTCCTCCGCGAGCACTTTCCTTCTTTTCTTTTTCTTTCCCGTTTCTCTCTCTCTCTCTCCTCTCTCTTTTAACTAGAAGCCTTTAGATAGATAACCCATCCAAGCCTAGAAGCAAGCGAAATGGTTCCCGTCGAGTACGGCAGATGCGTTAGGTGCTAATACCTTCCTTTCGCATAACCGACCCCCCGTTCCCGTTTCTCTTCCCCTTGGGTTTTATCGATATTTCCCCTGTCCTTTGGGACTAAATAAAGTTCGGTGGCGACTCTGTTGTTATCCCTGAATGTGTGATTCACTCAGGTAGAAACTAGCCATCTTCAGCTGGCGACTCTGTTGGGGAAAGATTGACCTCTTGCTGGTCCATCCCTTGAGGGGTCTCGCCTAGTTTTGTTTGCTTTCTTGCTTGCTTGGGTGTTTATCTTTCGCGCTTTACTAGCTTTATTTGACTTGCTTTAGCTTTATGTTTATTTATCGCATTTCTTTACAGTTTTGAATATTCATATGCTGCATATTCTGGATATCTGCTGTTTTCTGCTGTTGTTGGGATGGGTAGATATTATTGGAGAGAAAGGTCCTAACACCGCGCCTAGTATACACATAGGCTAGAACGTGGATAGTCGTGAGGCCTGCGTTTTGCGCGTTGGGATATCATGAGACCCACATCCCAGATCGTGATTCGTTTGGGAATACCTCCGTCCTGTGAGAAATCACTACGGCGGGGGGTTTTCATCCTGAGTCCTATGGTTTGGGCGACCTTTTCTAGGGACCACCTTGTTGTGTCTAGATCACACCTGTGAGGGGAATGGGTTTTTGCAGGAAAACAAGCCACTTCATACCCTTGTTCTCACACACGCCAGAGTTCCTCACCGACACTTCAGATTATGTTACACTAACACAGATTATATGCAGATATCCGGATTGTGCAGATTTGATTATTCGGGCAGTGCTGGCTTCTTGTTGTTGTGTTGCATATCATTTCATCATGTAAATTAATTTTTTGCATGTGCATTTCCAGGTATTCGAAGGCTTATCTTTTGTTGACATTATCATAGAGATGAGTACTGGTTGTCGTGGCATCGTCAGTTACAAGTTTATGGAGCCTAAGCTGGGTATTTTGAGAGGTTTGACATCTTTGTTGGTTGGAGATCACGGAGGGGTTTTCATAGGTACTTATGGTAATCTGTTGACCATCCTCAACACTGAAGTCAACATCACTGCTATTCATACTCTGGTTCAGTTCTACGACCCGCCATATAGGTGCTTCACATTTCGGGATTATCTTCTAGCACCTACACTTGAGGAGTATGCTTATAATCTGGGGGTTGAGATCAAGAAGCAGGTTCCGTATGTTTACACTAGTGGTTGTCCGAAGTTTCATCTTATTATTGATGCGCTTTGCATTAGTAAGAAAGAAGTGGAGGATAATCTCAAGACCAAAGGGAAAGGTATTCGAGGGTTTGCTTCGAAGTTCTTGGTTGATAAGGCTACTACTTTTGCTAAGGATGGAAACTGGAAGGCTTTCAATGCCGTTCTCACTTTGCTGGTATATGGGATTTTCTTGTTTCCGAACATGGAGGATTTTGTAGATCAGGCTGCCATCAGTATCTTCTTGTCCAAGAATCCTGTTCCGACGCTTCTTGCTGATACCAACCATTCTATTCATTCCAGGAATGAAAAGAAGAAAGGAACCATTGTCTATTGTGTTCCTTTGTTGTACCGATGGTTCATGTCTCACCTTTTACAGAAGGGTCCCTTTGTTGAGAATAAGGATAATCTCAAGTGGTCTCAATGCATCATGTCTCTTACCGCTGATGATATTTCTTGGTATTCTCGAGTCTTCGACGACATTCCGATCATTCTTCATTGTGGGAAATTATCCAATGTGCCTCTCTTGGGTACAAAGGGTGGAATTAACTACATTCCGAGAATGGCCTTCCGACAGTTGGGATACCCTATGGTTGACAAAACTGATCCTGAGGCAGTGGAAGCGTTCATATTTCATGAAGGGGTTGATGACATGGGTTTGCTGAAGAGGTTTAGTGCCGCTTGGAATCAGATTCATCTCGAAGGAAGAGCCGATTTGGGTAAGAAGAATTGTGTAGCCAAGGAAGCTTACACACGTCGGGTCAAAGAGCGCGTCAAAGAGATCTTGTTTCCATTCTCTCCTGAGCCTTCCATGAATTCCAAGCTTCCTGAACTTGCCATCGTTCCTCCATCTGAGGTCGATCAACTCAAGCTGATTGTTGTGAAGTTGAAGAAGGAGAATGCTGATCTTCGTCTCAACCTTGATAGAGTCACTTCCGAGAAGGATAGCCTACAGATTGAGCTCCATCAGAAGCTCGATCGCATGCTCAAAGTGGTGGAGGTTGAACAGAACAAGCGTAGGAAGGTGGGTGATGCTTTGAAGAGCATCTATGAGGGACTTGCTTCAAAGAAGAGACAACTCGCTGATGCTCACTATCAGGCCTACAAAGAGGAGCTGAGCTACAACAAGCAACTTGAAGAGCTTCGAGGGAAGTTATCCGAGTTCAAGATGAAGTGGCAAAGTGAACAAGACCGTGCTAATAAGTTAGCAAAGGACTTTTCTCAATGTCAAGCTAAGCTCGACAAAGTCTTCAGTGAGATTCAGAAGTTGCAAGATCAAGCACATCAGAGCCAAGAGAAGATTAGTCAACTCAACACAGAGAGCACTCATTGAGAGCATCAAAGCCGTCATCTACAGAACCTCCTGGATCAGAAAGAGGCCTTTCTTCAGGACATGCTTCAGGGACCTAATCATTCTTTGCTGCGCAACCTCATGAAGGATACGAAGTACTGGAGTGACAGGCACGACAGTCTAGCAAGATTTGCTGAGCATGCATTGGAGGACCTACCGGGGTTGTTGAGGGATGCATATGCTGATACATTGCCGCACTGGCTTCCTTGGGCGGTTTTTCATTTCTTATCTGTGTGTAGGGTGGTATTTGATAGGATCCGTGCGGATTTTGTTGTAGCCCAAAAGGCAGATATTTAACTTGTATTCGACTTGTACTTCTTTCCTCTATTGAATGAATGAATGAAGATGCTTGCTCACTCTATATTTTATGCCTTTACTTGTATGCTTTATGATTATTGTCAACAAAGATAAGTTTAAGAATTCCTGGAATTTAAAACTTTATTTTTGCATGCATATCATACATTCATCTGCACACATATGCACGTCCCTACATCCGAAACCGTTGCTCATCCTTGTCCGCATTCCTTGTAGCAAGACGACGACTCGACATTGGTATTTTACTCGCTCGAGCAAATCCAGAGTCATGGCTGACTTCAAAGCTGAGAACGCTGCGTACAAGGAAACTCTGGCACAATTCCAAGGTTGGATGGATTAGTTCCAGACGAACATGGATGTCATTCTGGAGCTCCTTCGTGCCCAGAGGGACGCCGCTGCTGCTGCCACTGTTGTTGCAACCACTACTGATGCAACTGTTGTCACTCCTGTGACTGTTTCTCCTGTTGTTACAGCTACTCCTGCTGTTGTTGTTCCTTCTCCTGCTAGAGTTGAAGTGCCAGTTGAGCCTGTGAATCAGCCTGCTGTTCAGCCTAGTTTGAACCATATGCCCGGTGGTTTTCCTTGGGGCTTGCCTCCGAATTATACTCCTCAGGTTGCAAATAATGGTAGTGCCTTCATGCCATATCAACCTTTTGTTGCACCCATGCCTAATGGGAATGCTGCTGCCTATCCATGGGTCATGCCTACTCTAGTCCCGCCTCCAATGGTGAATGATGATCCTGAGAATCTTTAAGCTTAAACTCATCAAACTGTCAGATTGGTCGATACTGAAACTCCTGATGATGAAGAGCATGTGTATAGGGGTCCTCCTATTCATGTTCCGGTTCCATCTCAGGTTGCTCAAACAGTTGTTCTGAATGTTCATCCTGGGATGTTCTATCCTGGGGCATCTTCCTCAGCTGCTGTGAGGCCTCCTCCGAATTATCCATATGGTGTTCCAATGGGTCCGAATGCTGGTCAGATGGTTAATCCGGGTTTGGTGTATCCTTCACAGTTTACTACTCCACAAGTGAATGCTCATGCCGCTTCTCAACTGCCAAATCCTCAGATTCTTGTCAGGCCCACTAATCAGAATAGATCGGTTAACTAAAAGTTGTTGGAAGATCGTATCAGAGCTATCGAAGGGTTCTTTGATTTTGGTATGGAAGCCAAAGATTTGTGTTTGGTTCCAAATGTTGTGCTGCCGCAGAAATTCAAGATACCTGATTTGCCAAATTATAAAGGTTTGAGTTGCCCGCATAGTCACATCACTATGTACTGCAGGAAGATGGCATCCCATATTGATAATGATGAATTGCTTGTTCACTGTTTTCAAGATAGTTTCTCTGGCGCTTCATTAGATTGGTACATAGGCTTGGAGCGCAGCAAAATCCGTACTTGGAGGGATTTGTCTGAAGCGTTCGTGAGACAATACAAGTATAACCTTGATCTGGCGCTAACTAGATTACAATTGCAGAATCAGTCACAATGCTTAGCTGAAACATTCAAGGAGTATGCACAAAGATGGCGTGAGATGGCATTTCATGTGCGACCTGGTCTCTCTGATAATGAGTTGGTTGACATCTTTTTGGGTACGCTGCAAGGATCTTACTATGAGAAAATGGTGGGTAGTTCTTCATCGAGTTTTGCTGATGATGTAATCATTGGTGAAAGGATTGAGAATGGTTTGAAGACTGGAAAGATTCCCGGAGCTGCTTCCCAGCAGCCGGCCACTAGGAAGTCTCAGAACAGTCATTCCAAGAAAAAGGAAGGTGAAGCCAACGCTGTGACAGCTCAAGTTTCTCCTCAGTATCAAGCTCCCATGGCTCCTTTGCCATACTATCTGTATTCGTACATTGCTGCTGCACAGTATCAACAACCTCCATATCAGTATCATCCACAACAACCAGTTCAGAATGCTCAGAATTAGCAACAGAATCAACAGAACAAAAATCAACAGAATCGGAACTGTCAGAACAACAACAGTCAAGGAAACCGTAAGCGTCCGAATTTTGATAGAATTCCGGTGTCATACACGGAACTGTTTCCTTATCTGGTTCACCAAGGGGCAATTGTCCCCAAGCAGATTTCACCTGCAATTCCTCCGTTTGGCCCGAAGCATAACCCAAATGCATCTTGTGCCTATCATGCTGGATACATAGGACATGCAACAGAGGATTGATTTGTTTTCAAAACCAAGGTTCAGGAACTCATTGATAAGAAGGTTATGACTTTTGTTGAGGAAGGACCCAACATTCAGAATAATCCATTTCCAAATCACGTTGGACCTGCAGTTAACATGATTGAGGTTAGTCCGGAGGCTGAATTTATCATGGATGTTGACGAAGTAAAGACTCCGATGTCTGTGGTTTTCAAGAAATTGAAGAAACATGGATTGTTGAAGGGTTTGCATGATAAGTGTCAGATTTGTGCCGATAATCCCAACCAGTGTCGAAGGCTGAAGGTTTGTGTCTAGATTCTGATGAACCATGGTGAAGTGCAATTTTCCAGATCTAAACCTGTTGAGGAAGTTGCTGCTATTGAGCCATTCACCATCATCTATAGGAAGGTTCCTGTGGAATCCCCTAAACAGAAGAAGGTAAAACCTGTCGTGGTTTGTCCACCGAAACCTTTTCCGTATCAGAATTCTAAAGAGGTACCTTGGAAGTATGGGTCTACCGTGTTTTCTGGAGGTCAAGAGATAAGGTTCGCCGAATCTGAGATCGTGAATGTCACCGCTGGTGGAGGTATGACTCGTAGTGGACGAGTGTTTGCTCCGAAGGTCACTATAAATCCTATTCAAATTCCAATTGTTGTTTCTCCCAAGGAGGCACCTGCATTCCCAACCCCCGTGGTTCAACAAGGGGCATCTACTGCCGTTCAAGTACCGTTTATCCCGTCTGAGGATGTTTCAAAGAGCAAGGAGACCCTTGATGATCAAGAGTTCCTTAAGCTGGTCAAGAAAAGTGACTTTAAGATTGTGGATCAGCTGGGTCAGACTCCCTCGAGGATCTCAATTTTGTCCTTACTCATGAGTTCTACTACGCACAGATCAGCTTTGTTGAAAGTGTTGAACAGTGCCCATGTCATGCAAGATATATCCGTCGGCGAATTCGATGATGTAGTGGCCAACATAACTGCAAGTCGGTATTTGGGTTTTAATGAATCAGAATTGCCTCCTGAAGGAACTGCCCATAATAAAGCACTACATATATCTGTAACCTGCACAGACATCCTGTTATCTCGTGTTCTAGTGGATACTGGTTCTTCTCTCAACGTGATGCCTAAGGGCACATTGAGTCAATTACCAGTGGAAGGAATCGAGATGAGACCAAGTGCCTTAGTTGTCAGAGCCTTTGACGGTTCTCGAAGACAGGTCATTGGAGAAGTGGACTTACCCATCAACATTGGGCCACATCTGTTTACCATTACTTTCCAAGTAATGGATATCAATCCAGTGTACAGTTGCCTATTAGGTCATCCATGGATCCACGCGGCAGGGGAAGTTACATCCATTTTACATCAGAAGTTGAAATTCATGTTTGACGATCAGCTTGTCATTGTCTGTGGTGAAGAGGATTTGATTGTAAGCGAGTTATTGTCCTTTCGATACGTCGAGACCGAAGAAGGCATAACTGAAGTGTCGTTGCAGTGTCTCGAGTTCGAAGATGTTAGCTCTGCTTCAACTAGTCAAAGTAGATCACCACAATTGATTTTAGCATCTGCCAAGAGTGCTAAAGAGACCATCGATAGAGGTGCCTTGCCAGGCTGGGGGCACGTGATTGATATAGTTGAGAAGCATAATCGTTTTGGAGTGGGCTATCATCCTGGTCATCAATCTGGTTCCTCTGATCAAAAGCAAGGCAACCATGATTCCTGTGGTTTTCCCATATAACATGTAATGCATTTTGTTTACTCGTTCCCTCGTCCTCTTCCAAGACGAGTGGATAGCTTGTAAAGGGCCTCGTGCTTTTGCAATATTATGTGATCAATAAATAAACATTTTTTACATTCAAAATCATGCTCTATTTTCTTTCTTTATTTTACTTTTTCAAAGAAAACAAATGGCAAAAGTTTCTTTTCTTTCTCACTTTTAAATAGCTCATTCTAAACATATTCATAAACACGCAGAACTAATAAAAACATTGATAACAACATGGCAAACATCCATTGTAATTCTGGAATTCCAATTAACCAAGCCGAAGAAGAGGGTAAGGAAGATTGTGAATTATCTGCTGAACTGGCAAGGATCCTTGAGCACGAGCGTAGAGAGATTCAGCCACACAAAGAGCCAGTGGAAGTTGTTAATCTTGGTACTGATGAGGTCAGAAGAGAATTCAAGGTTGGCGCATCCCTCGCGGAGCATATACACTCCGAGTTGGTCAAGTTATTGAAAGAGTATGTTGATATCTTCGCCTGGTCCTATCAAGATATGCCTGGGTTGGATACCAACATCGTTGAGCATCACTTGCCACTCAAGCCCAGATGTCCTCCTGTCAAGCAGAAACTCAGGAAGACTAGACCTGACATGGCACTCAAAATGTGAGAAGAGGTAAAGAAGCAGCTTGATGCTGGGTTCCTAGCCACTTCCGAATATCCTGAATGGATTGCCAGCATCGTCCCGGTTCCTAAGAAGGACGGTAAAGTCAGAATGTGTGTGGATTATCAAGATCTCAACAAGGCAAGCCTGAAGGATGATTTTCCTTTGCCTCATATTGATGTCTTGGTAGACAACACTGCGCAGTTCTCTGTCTTTTCCTTCATGGACGATTTTTCAGGATATAATCAGATCAAGATGTCCCCAACCGATATGGAGAAGACTACTTTTATCACACCATGGGGTACATATTGCTACAAAGTCATGCCATTCGGTCTAAAGAATGCAGGGGCTACCAGCGTGCCATGATAACCCTCTTTCACGATATGATTCATAAAGAGATTGAGGTTTACGTGGATGATATGATTGCCAAGTCCAAAACTGAAGATGATCACTTGGTTCATCTAAAGAAACTATTTTACAGACTCCAGAAGTTTAGATTGCGGTTGAATCCTGTAAAGTGCACCTTCAGAGTTCGATCTGGAAAACTGTTGGGCTTTATTGTGAGTCAGAAGGGCATTGAAGTTGATCTTGATAAGGTTCAGGAAATTCAGAACATGCTGCCTCCCAAAACAGAAAAAGAAGTCTGTGGCTTTCTGGGCAGACTCAATTACATTTCAAGGTTCATCTCCCATTTGACGGCTACCTGTGAACCAATGTTCAAATTACTAAGAAAAAATCAATCGGTTGAATGGAATAATGATTGTCAGGAAGCATTTGACAAAATCAAACAATACTTGCAAGAACCACCGATCTTAGTACCACCGGTTCCTGGTAGGCCTTTAATCATGTATCTCACCGTTCTCGATGAATCAATGGGATGTGTATTGGGTCAGCATGATGACACTAGCAGAAAAGAGCATGCAATATACTATCTGAGCAAGAAGTTCACTGATTGTGAGACCAGATACTCACTCTTGGAGAAAACTTGTTGTGCTCTGGCCTAGGCTGCTCGACGCCTACGACAATACATGATTTTCCATACTACTTTGTTGATATCCAAAATGGATCCAATAAAGTACATATTCGAAAAGCCTGCTGTCTCTGGAAGGATTGCTCGGTGGCAGATGTTGCTAACTGAGTATGATATCCAACATGTTACCCAGAAAGCAATAAAAGGGAGCGTCTTGTCTGACTACCTTGCTCATCAACCTATAGAGGGTTATCAACAAATGAAGTTTGACTTTCCCGATGAGGATGTTCTGTTTATCAGAGATTATGAGACTCCAGATCCTGATATAGGACCCGAACCAGGGGCACGATGGACGCTCGTGTTCGACGGTGCCTCTAATTCCAAGGGTCGTGGAATCGGTGCTATCCTCATCTCTCCAACAGGTTTTCACCTTCCCTTCACTGCTAGATTACGCTTTGCATGCACCAACAATATGGCTGAATACGAAGCATGTATCTACGGTATTGAAGCGGAAATTGACATGAGAATCATGATTCTTGAGGTCTATGGAGATTCTTCCTTGGTCATCGGTCAAGTCAGAGGGAACTTTGTGACTCGGGATTCCAAGCTGGTTCCGTACCAACAACACATAGCGAAGTTGATTCCTTACTTTGATGAGATCACTTTTCATCATATTCCCAGAGAGGAAAATCAATTAGCTGATGCTCTTGCAAATTTAGCTTCCATGTTCAAGGTCAAGTGGAAGAATGAAGCTCCTCATATCCGCATTGATCACTTGAACGAACCAGCACACTGTTTAGCACTCGAGGATGAGTCTGATGACAAGACTTGGTTCTATGACATCAAAAGATATCTGGAAAAACAGGAATATCCCGAGGGTATCACTATCACTGACAAGAAGGCTCTTAGATGGCTTTGCGCCAAATTATTCTTAAGTGGTGGTATACTCTACAAGAGGAATTATGATTTCGTATGGCTCAGATGCGTGGATAGACACGAAGCAAACACGATCATAAGGTCCATACATGAGGGCTGCGAGGGTGTACATGCTAAAGGTCCTGCTATGGCTAAGAAGATTCTTCGGGCTGGGTATTATTGGACAACGATGGAGGTAGATTGTTACAACTTTGCCAAAAGATGTCACAAGTACCAAATCTACGGAGACAAGATCCATGTGCCTCCAACTCCATTGAATGTTTTGACTTCACCTTGGCCATTCTCCATGTGGGGTATAGATATGATTGGAATGATCGAGCTAAAGGCTTCCAACGGTCATCGATTCATTCTAGTTGCTATCGACTACTTTACCAAGTAGGTTGAAGCTGCTTCCTACGCAAATGTTACACGACAGGTGGTTGCCAGATTCATCAAGAAAAAGATGATCTGTCGTTATGGCATTCTTAGCAGCATTATCACGGACAATGCAAGCAACCTGAACAACAATATGAAGAAGGAGTTATGTCAAGAATTTAAGATCAAGCACCACAACTCTTCACCATATCGGCCCAAGATGAATGGTATCGTTGAAGCAGCAAATAAAAACATCAAGAGGATTGTCCAGAAAATGGTCAAGACTTACAAGGATTGGCATGAAATGCTTCCCTTTACACTGCATGGCTATAGAACTTTAGTTCGCACTTCTACTGGGGTAACTCCGTATTCGCTCGTGTATGGTATGGAGGCGGTTCTACCCATTGAAGTCGAAATTCCTTCACTCAGAGTCATCATGGAAGCAGGTCTTGATGAAGCTGAATGGGTTCAATCCCGGTACGACCAGCTGAATCTCATCGAAGAGAAGCGCCTTACAGCCGTTTGACATGGTCAATTGTATCAGAGATGCCTCAAGCGAGCTTTTGACAAGAAAGTTCTTCCTCGAACGTTCTGTGAAGGTGAACTCGTGCTCAAGAGATATTCACCTGTTCACTCGGATCCACGAGGCAAGTGGACTCCCAATTATGAAGAACGCTTTATTGTCAAGAAGGCCTTCTCAGGCGGAGCCCTGATCCTCGCCACAATGGATGGGGAGGAGTTGCCATCGCCCGTGAACTCCGATACAGTCAAAAAATATTATGCCTGAAAAAAATGGATAAGAGTCCGCTAGATTGACACCCGAAAGTGCGACTTAGGCAAAAATGGGCATCCTGGTAGACGAAAAAAATGTGAAAACATGTCCAGGAAAAAATTAGGGATAAAGGCATTTGACTATGAACACTTGAGCCTCTTTTCCTCATGGCTAGGCCTCAGACGGTAACATAGCAGTCCAATCATCATCAATTGGTGCAAAGCGCTGGAACCTAGACTTACAGTGGATGGTGGCCAGTGTTGTAATCAATGCAAAGCATGATTTTCCTTTGCCATTTATATTTTTTTTTCAATTTTATTGCAAACTTCCTCATCAAGGATTTTGCATTCTTGTACACACTTTATGTACAAAAATTTCACATTCTATAAAATGCATTTTTGTTACCTCAATTTGATTTCATTCCAGTATTTTGTTTGCAAAATAAACGATTATTTGTGATTACATAATACTAAGAAAAGTTGAGAACAATAAAAAGCTAAATCAATTGAGAAAGCAATATGCATTGCATGTGTTACTGGTAACTCCTGCAGGGTGAGCGGTAATATCCATTGGTAAGCATAACGCCTGGCCGGCAAAGGGATGATCCGGTGAAGAAGTTGTTGTCTCCTTAGCAGTTCCTCAGCAGAGTCATCGTTCTCTCCAGCAGGTTGCCAAGGTGTTCCCCAGCAAAGACGCTTTGTTCACTTTTCCCCAACAAGGGTTGTGCATCATCTCCAATGATCAGGAACTATCTGTCACCAATAGCAGTGGTTTCTCCTCAGCTGAGTCAACATGATTCAGGAATCTCTTTTCCCCACGCAGAGCCAGTCTTGGTAGAAAGGATTGACTTGGTTCTTTCAACCCCAACAGGGACAGCCATGGTGATCTAGAAACCTGAGATGTTCTCAGTTTCTTTTCCCCGGCGGAAACATCATCCTTTGCGAGCTCTCTTCTCCAGCAGAGATTGTCTTTATCTGCGGGTCTTCTCCCCGACCGAGGATGTCGAAGTCGTTTTGCTACGATTTCCGCCTAATCACTTCACACTGTGCCTCATCTTGAGCCTTTGCATTGCATGATATCAAGCATCATGTAGAAACGCATACATAGCATATGCATCGATCATACTCTCTCTCTTTTTTGCCTGACTTATCTTCTAGCAGATTTTCAGCTATCCTTGCACTTATCAACCTTCAAGTACTTTCAACTCTTCTTTTGTCGACTCGGCCAAATTCTCGTGCTACTCTTTTATTTAATCCCCTTTTACCTCAAATCATCGAAAAGCTAGCGCAATTCGTACATTTAGGTCAAAGCGAATTAAATAGGGGCAGTTGTCGTAACCCAAAATTTAACCTCCCTCTTTTACCTTTTGCATAAGCATAAGCATGCGCATCACTGGCATACGCAATCGCACTTTTCCTCTGGTGTTTTGATTGCAGGATATTCAGGTTTTCCAAGCCTGATTAATCATATCCTCACAAGGTCATCACCTTATCAAAACAAGCACAAAATGAAGGTTTCCATACCTATTCATCAACACAAGAGGTGGAAAATCAGAGTCGGGACCACGACACCTTTTTTTGGGCAAATTGGGCATATTTTGGCCTAGTTAATTGATTAACCATTTGCAGTGCAATTGTGTTAATCGATTAACACAGGCAAAATAGGCACAATCTGTTGCTTTTTCATGACATCACCTTTGCACACACTTTGGTCTTGGATTCTAGCAGCATATGGAATATTCTAGACACCTCTAAACATTTCCAAGCTACTCAATTCATTCCACGTACATTTGCGATGATACTTCACTTCAAATCAAGTGTACCATGTTCCTTGTTCTCCAAGTAATGTGGACCTTTGGATGTTGGAATTCACCTTGGGATGGTTACCGAGTTAGTTCAAACTAACCGAGTTAACCGCCTTGACTCGGTGAGTCAAGTCCAACTAACTCCTAACCTAGCTCCAAACCCAAAGCTAATTCCAAACCAAATTCCAAACCATTTCATATTCCAAACCTAAAGTCTATATAAACACACCTCCACTCACTTTTCAATTCCTTAACCATTCTCTACCATTTCTCACCAAGCTTCTCACATTTCACTCTCAATTCTCTCACTTTTTCTCTGATTTCTCTACTCATTCTTCATCTTCATCTCAATTCTTCTCCATCAAACCTCACCAAAAGCTCTTATTCTTGAAAGATTAATCACTTTTCGCATTGAAAGTGATTAATTCTTGAGCTTAACCTTCATCACTTGGCATTCTTTGGCTGGATTTCTGGAATTACATCTCATTCTACTTCAATCTAAGGGTTTCACACCATTTATTTTGGTGCAAGTTTGATTTCGGTGCATTTTCGCGTTTTTGATCGGTTTCGACGCGTTTCGTCTACGATTCAAGGATCCTCTGGTTTTCTCTAATTTTCTGCATCAAGATCACTTTGCAACATTTACCAAGGCACATCTCAGCCTTGTAGGTTGGTGGATTTCATTCATTTTATCATTTCGATCGTTTTCATATCGTTTGCGATGTAATTTCAATATTCTTGCATGTGAATTGATTACACTTTTGCTAGATCCATGATCTTGTTTGTTAATTGATTCTATTGTTGATCATTTGCTGTGTATAAGCTTGATTTTTCGTGCATAATTGTTTGCCCTAGCATTGGAGTGATTGCACAATAAAAAAGTTGGCCAAAAGCACTTTTCAAAACTGATTTTCTGCTCCCTGTACAGTGTTAATCGATTAATACATTGCAGTGCAATTGTGTTAATCGATTAACCAGTGTTTTTTTACACTTTTTCACGTGTTAATCGATTAACACTTTACAGTGCAATTGTGTTAATCGATTAACACTGAACCAGAAGGCCATTTTCTTGCATTTTCAAGTGTGTTTGCTATGCTTTCTTCATTTTAACTTCCATTGATTGTCATGCTTGATTTTATGGAGGTTTTTAATGCCATTTCACTTCTGGTTGAAACATGTTCACGAACTTTCGATGCACATTTTCGATTATTCATTGGTTTCATGTTCTTAGCATTGTATGAACATAGCAATTCTTGCACTATTTTTACTCACATGATACATGAGTTTGTGTGGCATTTTGGTGATCATTTGGCACTGTTTGGCACTTCCCATTTCAGTTTGCATTAAGTTTATTCTTCATGGATAAACTTAATCTTGTATAATCAATAATTCACTCCTTTTTACTTTAATGACTTTTCATCCTCTTTGGAAAGTTGTTAGCTTGTTTATCCCTTGATTAATTGATCGAAACTTTGTTTCGATTAAACGATCTTCCCTTTTCCTCTCTATAGGCCTCCTTTAGAACTTTCTCTCTCTTTCCCCCTGTGGAGTTGGAGTTTCGCGCTGTGCCTTGCATCGGAGCACTATACAAATTGACGTCGTTATGCTGTCTGTTTCTCTACACAGGAGCACTGTACAACTTAGAGCTGTCGGGCCTTCCAGTTCAACTTCTGCATTACACCCTGTGTGTGTTAGGGAAGGGATGAGAAGGGAGAATTCCTACTCTCATTCTGACTACTTCAGGTAGGGGACAAATGACCCTGTGCTTGGCTTAGTCATCTCTATCTCCAGGCGGTAATGAGCTTTCTTTCCCCAGTCGAGTTGATCCTTGATCACTCTTTGCTTTTTGCAGTTCTCTTTTGATCCTTGATCACTCCTATCTCAATCTCTCTCTTGATCTATCACCATTCTTCTTGGTTACGATACTATGTTCCATGGGTTAGCAAGCTTTCTTCAATACCCTATATTCTTCTTGTAATTAATCATTGCTTTTGATTCCCTTGAAGTGTTTCAATTCTCTCTCTTTGGTCCAGCACAGTCTTCCTGTCACGACCATGTTTCCCCTGGAGCTCGTAATCCTCTCTTGGTTCTTCACCTTTCTTGGGTTAATCACATATCCTTGGTTAACCACCCGTCTCATCAGTTAATCACAGTCTGTCTGTTAATCACTGAGCACCTCTTGGGTTAATCACCTTCTCTTGGTTAATCACCCGTCTCTTCAGTTAATCACAGTCCGTCTGTTAATCACTGAGCACCTCTTGGGTTAATCACCTCTCCTTGGTTAATCACCCGTTTTCTTTAGTTAACCACAGTCCGTTTGTTAAAATACTGAACCCTTTCGAGTTAATCACCTTCTTTTGGTTAATCACTCGTTTTTCTTTTTGGTTGGTCACAGTCCGTCTGTAAACACCGAATCCCCCGCAGTTGGAAACCTCCTCTTGTTTTGAATACTTGCACCCTTGGGTTAGTAACCTTCCTTTGGTTCAAATACCCTTCCTTCGGTTGAGTACTATTTGTTCAGTCAGTTTACCGAACCCCTTTAGGTCACGACCTTTGCACAATCCTATACCCGTCATTTGGGTTATGATCTTTATTCGGTCCTACACCCGTTTTCCTGGTTAATCGCAGTTTTCTCTGCTAAAACCAATGCTTCTCTATTCCCACAGAGTTACAACCCTCGTGTCCTCGGTTAACCACTGCCAGTCAGTTAATATACCGAGGCCCCTTCAGAGTCAAACACCTTCTCTCGGTTCAGCACTCTCTCTCTTGGTTTATCACAGTCCTTCTGTTGACACCAGCTTCTTTTCCCCGCCAGGGTCTACTCTCTTTCTTCGATTAACCACTTCCAGCAAGTTAATATACGGAGTCTCCTTGTTCTCTTGGTTATGACACCATCCCTTTATTTAGATCCCCAGCGGAGTCCTTTCTATTCCCTTTGCTTTTACTTTCTTGGTTTTAACACCAATTCTCTTTGCATCCCTAGCGGATAATTCTCCATCTTTTGCTCTTGGTTTGGACACCACCTCTTTCATCCCCTTGTTTCTCCCTTGTTTCGTTTTTCGTTCAGTTCCCCGAACTACGGAAGCTCTGATTCTGCATTCTTTTGAATGTATGATACGTAGGCACGAGACACAATGTCTTGGCGAGCACACTTCCACCTTTCTTCCGTCTTCCTCCTTTCTTTCTTTCTTCTTTGTCCCCTGGTTCCATGAACTACGACGCTCTGACTTCCTCAAAGCACTATGAGGGTACGTAGGCACGAGGACTCCTTTCCTCCGCAAGCACTTTCCTTCTTTTCTTTCTCTTTCCCCTTGCTCTCCTCTCCTCTCTCTTTTAGCTAGAAGCCTTTAGATAGATAACCCATCCAAGCCTAGAAGCAAGCGAAATGGTTCCCTTCGAGTACGACGGATGCGTTAGGTGCTAATACCTTCCTTTCGCATAACTGACCCCCCGTTCCCGTTTCTCTTCCCCTTGGGTTTTATCGATATTTCCCCTATCCTTTGGGACTAAATAAAGTTCGGTGGCGACTCTTTTGTTATCTCTGAGTGTGCGATTCACTCAGGTAGAAACCAGCCATCTTCAGACGTAATCAATACACAACCGCATTCCACCATCCTTTTTCTTTACCAACAACACTGGAGCTACCCAGGGCGAAACACTTGGTCGAACAAAATGCTTAGCCATTAACTCTTCCATCCGATACGGAGAAACGGATATTGGAGCCTTTCCCGATATTAGGTCAATAGAGAATTTCACTTCCCTCTCCGGAGGAAGAGAAGTGATATCCTCGGGGAAAACTTCAGGAAACTCACAAACTATTGGAATACTCAAAACTTGAAGGTTAATACTCTCCTACTTAGTGAGAATCAAAAGAACAGATTATTCCTCCTTAAACAAGAAATTTATCATTCCAACCGTACCTTCTAAAATAGTAGTCAACACATCCTTCGGAGTAGCCTCTATGGATGGAATAATGATTAGCTTTTCTTCACAACCGATAAATACCGAATTAGCCAAAAGCTAATCCATTCCCAAAACAACATCCACGTTCTTAAGCGACAAACAAATCAGATCAATCTGAAAAACTCTTCCATCCACAGATAAAACACAATTTTCACACATTAAAGGTGTTTCAACCATCTCATCCATGGCAGTAGTAACCACCATGGGTGGAGACAACAGAACCGCTTGCAACCCAAGTCTCTTTACACATTGCATCGATACAAAAGAGTGTGTAGCTCCACAATCAAATAACACAAAACAAGGATGTCCATTAATGAAACACGTACCAGCAATCAAAGAGTTGTCACCCTTTGCTTTCCTCGCATCCAAGGTATATACTCGGCCGATATTCCTCCCTTGTGCCTGATTCCTACCCTGAGGACAATCCCTCGCTACATGGCCCACCTTATTACACTGATAACACCTTATTCCTTCCAAACTGCACCTACCATGATGATTCTTACCACAAGTACGGCATACTGGAGGCACACTAGTCCTGGAACTCTGAACTTGTTTCCCTTTAAAAGATTGTGATATCGGTCTAAATTGTGGATTCGATCTCCCTCGATCACTTGGATTCACCCTACTCAATTCTCCTTCCGTTTGCACCTTCTTTAAGCTATGCTCTTCCACGTAGCACTGCCTTAACAATTCGGCATAGCTAGTGAATTCCCTCTAAGACACGCTATGTGAAATTTCAGCAATCAAACCAAACAAAAACTGATCAATCTTCCACCTCTCATCAGGAACATACATGGTTTGCCTAGAATAAGCAGCCATAATCTCGAACTTTTCCGCATAAGAAGCCACGGTCAAGTTGCCTTGTCTCAACTGTAACGCCCCGGTTTTTGTTAGATTTATTTAATCGATTCGATTTAATTATTTTTGTCTTTATATTATTTTATTCTTGGTTTTTATGTGGTAAACGTGTTATGTTTATCGTTATTATGTTTTATCGCGTTTTGGGAACGTTTGCGAGAAAATTGAGTGTAGGGGTATTTTGGTCTTTTTGGCTTGGTTAGATATTATTGTTTTTATTTAAATAGAAACATAGAAAGAAAAAGTGAGAAAAAGAAGTTAAGAGAAATAGAGAAGGAGAAGAAGAAAAAGAGGAAAACTTGGTGTGTAAGAAACCGATTCAACCGACACTTCGAAGCGCGATTAATCGGGTAAGGGTGTGAAACTCGGTTATGCTATGCTTGTGTATGATTGTGTATGTGTGTGTAGGAATGTTTGCTGGTTTTTCCTAGCTTTTCAATTCTAGGTCGAATGAGAGAAAACGATAGAAATCGATGTTTTCGCGGTTGAAATGCGGTATAAATGTTGTAGAATACTTGTTGTTATGATTGGGATATGTTCTGGTTGTTATGTTATGGTTTGGAAGTGTTTTGGTGGATGAAATGTTGTGTTGGAGTGAACAACAGTGCTGCTGGGATTTTCTGGATTCGCAGGTTCGCACTGCGAATAGGGCAGGGAAGGGAAAGCGATGGTTCGCATTGCGAACTTTCTGCTGTTTTTTCTCTGCCACGGTTCGCAGGGAATTCGCATTACGAAGGGGAAAGCGAAGGTTTGCTGGGTGTTTGCATTGCGAACTTTATGCTATTTTTTCTCTGCCATGGTTCGCTGGGGGTTCGCATTGCGAATAGGAAAGCGAACAAGGCATATTTTCCATTTTGTTCTTGTCATAACTTTTGGGTCGTGAGTCTGATTGAGGCGCGGTTGGATGCGTTGGAATGCTAATAAGATGTTCTTTCTTATAAAATGGTTTTGGGGCTAGTGGCCGATTTAATTATGTTGGTATTTGGAAATGTGTCGTTTTGTCGACTTTTACCGTCGTAATTATGTGTAATTGATGTGTTAACATGCGATACGCTTTTGATATATAACGTATAGCTTCTGTGCTGTGGTATGATGTGAATGTATGTGATGAAATATTGTGATGATGGTTTGTGGCCTTATGACAAATAAATGCATTGTTTTGGGTTTGATTTCAATGCATGATTATGGATGTTGAAATGGTTCACTTGGTTGTATATGTGTATGCATTCGATTGTCATGAGTCATTGTATGCCAAGCATCATGATATGCATTCTTGTGATGTCGTGTGCCCTAGTGGATGTGAGCAACGAAACGATTCCCGAGGGAATCTGCTGTAACGGTCGTGTGCCTTATACAAAGAGGACCTAAAGCGACGTTATAGACGATCGTGTGCCTTATACAAAGAGGACCTAAAGCTATTAGGTCGTGTGCCTTATACAAAGAGGACCTAAAGCGATCCATGAACGTCGTGTGCCTTATAGAAAGAGGACCTAAAGCGATGGGGAACATCGTTTTCCCGACGGGGAGTTACACTAAGTAACAAGCAATGATTCCAATAATTCCTGAGTGAATTAATGATGAGAATGATGGATGGAACTATACCGTATTGCATTTGCATAGAGTCATTGTGTCTGTCTCTTTGCATTTGCATAAGTCATGAATGGATTGATTATGTGTGGGATTTGTGAATGGAATTGATGAGTTGATATATTTATATGTTGGTGATAAATGTATTGAGCATGATTTATATGCCTTTGTGAAGGATGTATGAGATATGAATTGTGTTGTTTTGTATTTGAATTATGGTGTAAGTTGTGGTGAGATTGTTTTACATGTGTATTTTGTGTTATTACATAATTTTATGCAACTATATTATATTTGTGTTTCTCACCCTTCTGCTGTTTTGAATGCTCTATGAGGCATTGCAGATTAGATGTTGGAGGTCTTTTTTGAAGATTATGTCTTCATTCTTTTGTCGGTCGGCTCTGATATGTAGCACCGGGTAGTCGGGGAGATCGTTATGTGACATTATGTATATATATCTTTTTTTTGGATTGTACATGTATGACTCTGTATATGACAGACAAACTTTTATGTTTATATATATATGAGATTTCAGTTGCAGATTTTCCGCTTTTATTCTGTATCTGAATTGTGGGTGTTAGGAACTGAGTTCCTCTGTTTATGTTGCTACCTGATTGTTGCATATCTTTATAAGCAGGTTATTATATTTCATCATCGTGATGTGACGCTCCGTCTATTCCATGAATGTTTTAATTCTACTCTGATTATTTGTTATCGCTTTATTTACTCGGGTTATAGATTGGGAGTGTTACATTAAGTGGTATCAGAGCCAGTTTGTGTCAGTCCGTGCCAGTCCGTGTCGGTCGTTTTGACCAAGTTGTTTGTTGTGCGTCAGTTGTGTTCTGGAGAGCTGATTGTTTAACCATAGTTACTGTTATTAGATATGAACATAATATGGTTGGAAGGAATGACGATGCTCTTGCTGCTGCTATGCAAGCTTTGGCTCAAGCTGTGCGGGGTGCACCTAATGCTGGTGGAATTGATGAGTTCAGGAAGAACAAACCGCCTATCTTCAAAGGAAGGCATGATCCTGATGGTGCTCAGATTTGACTTAAGGAGATTGAAAGAATCTTTCGAGTGATGGACTGTGCTGAGGAACATAAGGCGAGATTGGGTACTCACATGTTGCAGGAGGAGGCTGATGATTGGTGGGTTAGTGCGCGTCATGTGTGGGAAGCTACAGGTGAAGAGGTCACTTGGGCTTTGTTTAGCAGTGAGTTCTTGAGAAAGTATTTTCCTAAAGATGTTAGAGGAAAGAAGGAAATAGAGTTCTTGGAGTTGAAACAGGGTTACATGTCTGTTACTGATTACACTGCTAAGTTTGTGGAGCTTGTTCAGTTTTATCCACATTATGCTGAAGCAACTGCAGAGTTTTCCAAATGTGTGAAGTTTGAGAACGGGTTGCGTCCCGAGATTAAGCAGGCAATTGGTTATCAAAGAATTAAGAGGTTTTCGGATTTGGTGGATTGTTGTAGAATTTATGAGGAGGATAGCAAAGCTCGTTCTACTCATTATAAAAGTGTGAACGAAAGGAAAGGAAAGCAACCGTTTCGTGGTGGTCCTTGCGTGTCACCAACTGACAAGGGTAAGCAAAGGGCTAATTTTGATAAAAGGCCAAGTGGGGGAGGTACGTATAATCCTCTGAGATGTTTTAGGTGTGGTGACTTAGGACATCTCAGGTTGAATGTAGAAAGGATATAAGGAAGTGTTCCAATTGTGGAGGTATAGGACATGTCGAAGCTGATTGCAAGAGGAATGTGGTGAAGTGTTTCAACTGTGGTGAACCTGGTCATGTTAGTACGAAGTGTCCGAAACCAAAGCAAGCTCTGGCTGGAGGGAAAGTGTTTGCATTGGCAGGAACTCAGACTACTATTGCAGATCGTCTGATCAGAGGTACATGTTTTATTAATAGTACGCCTTTGGTTGCTATTATTGATACCGGAGCGACTCATTCGTTTATTTCGTCTGAGTGTGCGCAGGGTTTAAATCTTTTGTTGTCGTCAATGGATGGAGAGATGATTATCGATACTCCAGAATGGGGTCGGTAACTACTTCTTTGGTTTGTTTAAGTTGTCCTTTGACCACTTATGGTAAGGATTTTGATATGGATTTGGTGTGTCTGCCGTTGGAGGGTTTAGACGTGGTTCTGGGAATGAATTGGTTGCAGTTTAATCGAGTTCATATCTATTGTTATCATAAGTTGGTACGATTTCCTTCTCTTGAAGAAGACGAGGAATCGAGTTTCTTATCTACCAAAGAGTTGAAGACACTTTTGGCGGATGAAGCTCAGTTGTTTGGGTTGTTCGCATCATTGACCGTGGATAGTCAAGTTGCAATTGATGTGGTTCCTGTCGTGTGTGATTTTCCAGAGGTGTTTTCGGAGGATATTTCTGATGTAATGCCAAAAAGAGAGGTGGAGTTTTCTATAGATCTAGTTCCTGGTACTAGACCTGTATCTATGGCACCTTATCGTATGTCAGCATCTGAGTTGGTTGAGTTGAAGAAGCAGTTAAATGAATTGTTAGAAAAGAGATTTGTGAGGCTGAGTGTATCGCCTTGGGGTGCTCCAGTTTTATTGGTGAAAAAGAAAGATGGAAGTATGCGATTGTGTATTGATTATCGCCGGCTGAATAAGGTGACGATTAAGAATAAGTATCCTCTTCCGAGAATTGATGATTTGATAGACCAGTTGGTAAGTGCGTCTGTGTTTAGTAAAATTGATTTGAGGTCAGTTTATCATCAGATTAGAGTGAAAGAGGAAGATATTCACAAGACGGCTTTTAGGACACAATACGGACATTACGAATATTCCGTGATGCCGTTCGGGGTTTCTAATGCGCCGGGAGTGTTTATGGAGTATATGAATTGCATTTTCCATGAGCATTTAGATCAATTTGTTGTTGTGTTTATCGATGAAATCTTGATTTATTCTAAGCCTCGGGAGGAACATGCGGAACATTTACGTATCGTATTGCAAATTTTGAAGGAAAAGAGACTTTATGCTAAGTTGTCCAAGTGTGAGTTCTGGTTGTCAGAAGTGAGTTTTCTTGGGCATATGATTTCAGGTAATGGTATTGCTGTGGATCCATCCAAAGTAGATGCAGTTCTACAATGGGAGGCTCCTATATCTGTTACTGAAATTAGAAGCTTTTTGGGTTTAGCTGGATATTATCGAAGATTCATTGAAGGCTTTTCCAAGTTAGCACTTCCTTTGACCCAGCTGACTTGTAAAGGTAAAGCATTTATTTGGGATATTCAGTGTGAGGAAAGTTTTAGTGAGCTGAAGAGAAGATTGACTACAGCTCCGATTTTGATCTTACCGAATCCTGGTGAACCGTTTGTGGTGTATTGTGATGCGTCTTTGATTGGTTTAGGTGGAGTGTTGATGCAAGAAGGTAAGGTTATGGCTTATGCTTCGAGGCAATTAAGGGTTCATGAGAAAAATTACCCTACTCATAATTTGGAATTAGCGGCGGTGGTTTTTGTGTTTAAAATTTGGAGGCATTATCTCTACAGTGCAAGATTCGAAGTCTTTAGTGATCGTAAGAGTTTGAAATACTTGTTTGATCAGAAAGAGTTGAATATGAGGCAACGGAGATGGTTGGAATTTTTGAAGGACTACAATTTTAGCTTGAAGTACCATCCTGGTAAAGCTAATGTGGTAGCCGATGCGTTAAGCCGAAAATCTTTGCATATGTCCGCTTTGATGGTTAAAGAGTGGGAACTTTTAGAAGCATTTAGAGATTTGAGTTTGGTGTGTGAATTGACATCTGAGAACGTGAGGCTTGGTATGTTAAGGGTCACTAATGAGTTTCTGTTGACCGTTAGCGAGAAACAGAGGCTGGATGTGAAATTTGTTGATTTGATGACGGTTGGAGATAAAGGTGTGAATGGTGACTTTAAAGTGGATGATAAGGGTGTTTTGAGATTCCATGGTAGAATTTGTATTCCTGATGATTCGGAATTGAAAAAGATGATTTTAGAGGAAGGTCATCGGAGTAGTTTGAGTATACATCCAGGAGCTAATAAAATGTATCAAGATTTGAAGAAGATCTTTTGGTGGTCCAGATTGAAGAGGGATGTGGCTCAGTTTGTTTACGCATGTTTGAGGTGTCAGAAGTCAAAGGTAGAACATCAGAAGCCTAGTGGATTATTGCAACCGTTGGATATTCCCGAGTGGAAATGAGACAACATTTCTATGGATTTTGTGACAGGGTTGCCGAATACTCAGAGGGGACATAATTCCATTTGGGTGATTGTGGATAGGCTGACTAAATCGGCGCATTTCATTCCGATTGACATCAATTTTTCTTTGGAGAGGTTGGCTGAGATTTATATCCGTGTGATTGTGAAGCTACATGGTGTTCCATTGTGTATAATTTTAGATCGAGATCCGAGGTTTACTTCCAGATTTTGGGAAAGTTTGCAAAAGGCGTTAGGTTCCAAGTTAAGATTGAGTTCTGCTTATCATCCTCAGACGGATGGTCAGACCGAGAGAACTATTCATTCATTGGAAGATTTGCTGAGAGCTTGTGTTCTTGAGCAAGGTGGTGCTTGGGATAGTTATCTTTCATTGGTTGAATTCACGTATAACAACAATTTCCATTCGAGTATTGGAATGGCACCTTTTGAAGTGTTGTATGGAAGAAGATGTCGAACACCTTTGTGTTGGCATGAATCTGGTGAGAGTTCGGTGGTTGGACCGGAGTTAGTTCAACAAACTACGGAAAAGGTGAAACTTATTCGTGAGAAGATGAAGGCTTCTCAGAGTAGGCAGAAGAGTTATCGTGATCGAAGGAGGAAAGATCTTGAGTTTCGAGAAGGCGATCATGTATTTTTGAGAGTTACACCGGTGACGGGTGTTGGACGGGCATTGAAGTCGTAGAAGCTTACTTCTCGGTTTATTGGTCCTTATCAGATATCTGCGAGAGTGTGTGCTGTGGCTTATCAGGTGGCGTTGCCGCTGAATCTTTCGAATTTGCATGATGTGTTCCATGTTTCACAGCTTTAGAAGTATGTTCCGGATCCATCGCATGTGATTCCAATGGATGAGGTTGAGTTAAGGGAGAACCTTACGGTTGAGGCATTACCGGTGAGGGTTTTGGATTGCGAGTTGAAGCGGTTAAGAGGCAATGATATTGCGCTTGTGAAAGTAGCGTGGAGAGGCGCTGCTGAGGGCAATTTGACTTGGGAGTTGGAGAGTCGGATACGGGAATCGTATCCGGAGTTGTTCGTCTCAGGTAATATTTTCGAGGACGAAAATTACTAAGTGGGGGATAGTTGTAACGCCCCGGTTTTTGTTAGATTTATTTAATCGAGTCGCTTTAAATATTTTTGTCTTTATATTATTTTATTCTTGGTTTTTATGTGGTAAATGTGTTATGTTTATCGTTATTATGTTTTATCGCGTTTTGGGAACGTTTGCGAGAAAATTGAGTATAGGCGTATTTTGGTCTTTTTGGCTTGGTTAGATATTATTGTTTTTATTAATATAGAAACATAGAAAGAAAAAGAGAGAAAAAGAAGTTAAGAGAAATAGAGAAGGAGAAGAAGAAAAAGAGGAAAACTTGGTGTGTAAGAAACCGATTCAACCGACACTTCGAAGCGCGATTAATCGGGTAAGGGTGCGAAACTCGGTTATGCTATGCTTGTGTATGATTGTGTATGTGTGTGTTGAAATGTTTGCTGGTTTTTCCTAGATTTTCAATTCTAGGTCGAATGAGAGAAAACGATAGAAATCGATGTTTTGGCGGTTGAAATGCGGTATAAATGTTGTAGAATACTTGTTGTTATGATTGGGATAAGTTATGGTTGTTATGTTATGGTTTGGAAGTGTTTTGGTGGATGAAATGTTGTGTTGGAGTGAACAACAGTGCTGCTGGGATTTTCTGGATTCGCAGGTTCGCACTGCGAATAGGGCAGCGAAGGGAAAGCGAAGGTTCGCGGGAGGTTCGCATTGCGAACTTTCAGCTATTTTTTCTTTGCCACGGTTCGCAGGGAATTCGCATTGCGAAGGGGAAAGCGATGGTTCACTGGGTGTTCGCATTGCAAACTTTATGCTATTTTTTCTCTGCCATGGTTCGCTGGAGGTTCGCATTGCGAATAGGAAAGCGAACAGGGCAGGTTTTCCATTTTGTTCTTGTCATAACTTTTGGGTCATGAGTCGGATTGAGGCGCGGTTGGAAAGCTAATAAGATGTTATTTCTTATAAAATGGTTTTGGGGCTAGTGGCTGATTTAATTATGTCGGTAATTGGAAATGTGTCGTTTTGTTGACTTTTACCGTCGTAATTGTGTGTAATTGATGTGTTAACATGCGATACGCTTTTGATATACAACGTATAGCTTGTGTGCTGTGGTATCATGTGAATGTATGTGATGAAATGTTGTGATGATGGTTTGTGGCCTTATGGCAAATAAATGCTTTGTTTTGGGTTTGATTTCAATAAATGATTATGGATGTTGAAATGGTTCACATGGTTGTATATGTGTATGCATTTGATTGTCATGAGTCATTGTATGCCAAGCATCATGATATGCATTCTTGTGATGTCGTGTGCCCTAGTGGGTGTGAGCGACGAAACGATTCCCGAGGGAATCTGCTGTAACGGTCGTGTGCCTTATACAAAGAGGACCTAAAGCGACGTTATAGACGATCGTGTGCCTTATACAAAGAAGACCTAAAGCGATCGAGTCATGTGCCTTATACAAAGAGGACCTAAAGTGATCCATAAACGTCGTGTGCATTATACAAAGAGGACCTAAAGCAACGGGGAACATTGTTTGCCCGACGGGGAGTTACACTAAGTAACAAGTGATGATTCCAATAATTCCTGAGTGAATTAATGATGAGAATGATGGATGGAACGGTACTGCATTGCATTTCCATAGTGTCGTTGTGTCGGTCTCTTTGCATTTGCATAAGTCATGAATGGATTGATTATGTGTGGGATTTATGAATGGAATTGATGAGTTGATATATTTATATGTTGGTGATAAATGTATTGAGCATGATTGATATGCCTTTGTGAAGGATGTATGAGATATGAATTGTGTTGTTTTGTATTTGAATTATGGTGTAAGTTATGGTGAGATTGTTTTACATGTGTATTTTGTGTTATTACATAATTATATGCAACTATATTATAATTGTGTTTCTCACCCTTCTGCTGTTTTGAATGCTCTATGAGGCATTGCAGATTAGATGCTGAAGGTCTTTTTGTGAAGATTTTGTCTTCATTCTTTTGTCGGTCGGCTTTGATATGTAGCACTGGGTAGTCGGGGGGATCGTTATGTGACATTATGTATATATATATATATATATATATATATATATATATCTTTTTTTGGATTGTACATGTATGACTCTGTATATGACAGACAAACTTTTATGTTTATATATATGAGATTTCAGTTGCAGATTTTTCGCTTTTATTCTGTATCTGAATTGTGGGTGTTAGGAACCGAGTTCCTCTGTTTATATTGCTACCTGATTGTTGCGTATCTTTATGAGCAGGTTATTATATTTCATCATCGTGATGTGACGCTCCGTCTATGCCATGAATGTTTTAATTCTACTATGATTATTTGTTATCGCTTTATTTTCTCGGGTTATAGATTGGGGGTGTTACATCAACTGTTGAAACTTGAATTCCTTCTGAGACCTTAAGGAACTTGGAAAATACTTTTCCATAAAATTTATCTTAAACTGCTCCCATACCTTTGGTACCTCTTGAATTGTCATTAAAGCTGAAGCGCTCTCCCACCACCTCATGGCAGGACCCTTTAATAAGTGAGAAGCGAAGACCACCTTATTTTCCTCACTGCACTGAACTATCAAGAAAATCTGCTCCATACTAGATATCCATTCATGAGCCTTTACCGGATCTAACCCTCCCTGAAACTCCAGAGGATTCATACGGAGGAAATCCCTAAAGGTTCCCCCTGCAGCTTCAGGAACAACCACTGGAGGATGCAGGCCACCAGCCATTTGCTGAACCATTTGTTGCACAAACTGATTCTGTTGTTGCTGCATCTGTTGCATAAATTGATACAAAGGGGCATTCCCATCGTCACCTGGTGGATTTGTCCCAGATGGAGTAGTTCTCGGTCTACCATGGTTGTTTCTGCGCCTGTCGACCATGTTCCTAAATGTCATACAGTTAGGATTAAGCTGATCAGGATCAATACCATAAATATAACACATAAGACCAATGGCGACACTACGCATATGAAACGAAAAGAAATACTTATACTATTTCATGGCTAGGTCGAGGATACGACCTGTTCTTATACCAATTGTAACGCCCATATATAAATGCATACATCAAAGCATATATTATACATGAATACCACGTTTGGTATTGAAATATACAAGTCCCTAGTAAACACATTATACATATACATGCCCAAAAAATTCCTAATACATAAAACTATGGCATAATATATATATACAAGATGTTCCAAAGATAAATACTAAGAACTAGATCGACAATGATCTCAAAAACTCCACAACGAAAGCCTTGCCAACACAAAAGCCAAGATAGTAAGGAAAGTCATACAACTTTATCCTTACCCTTCGCCAAA
Organism: Lathyrus tuberosus; assembly: GCA_022829125.1. Taxonomy (NCBI): domain Eukaryota; kingdom Viridiplantae; phylum Streptophyta; class Magnoliopsida; order Fabales; family Fabaceae; genus Lathyrus; species Lathyrus tuberosus. The sequence goes on along the minus strand of JALAZF010000915.1, from coordinate 785,362 downwards.
CCTGTAGTACCTGGAATATAATCAACAGCGTGGGGTGAGATACATCAAATCTCAGTAAGTTCCAAATCTTATAGGTCCTCTCGGCTTTACAAGGTTGTATCACACCTAACTCAAGTCAAAAGGGGAAGGGAAGTGACTTTGAGTACTCACACACACTGTATGGATCCACACTCGTGAGTCTGTTAACTTACACTATCACAATGGGATAAGTCCTGAGCCTGTTAACTCAAGAATCTCGCTAATCGATAACCTTACCAAGGCATCCCCTTTCCCCATCCGCTTCTACGTCTAGAAGTCGACCCGAGTCATGGATCCTTGTAGTTACTTGGCATACGAAATGGATTCGGGATCATCGGCCTGCTAACCGTGAATCGTCACTTCTCATGGCCAGTTAACCATCACAAGTCTTTTTACCATATAGTTTCCATTTGTACTACACGCGGAAATCAAACCTGCCAAGTAAGTATGCATACGTTTCAGAGGAGGAGCTCGAGTCTCATGAAACTACACCTCAAGATAAATGGTTACGATTACGCGATCATATACCCAACGCGATTGTATTCGACAATCACAAGGCCACATCCGCCTTAAGACCTCTTTTGTCTTTCTAAAATAAACCCAATAAAACATGATCCTTACTAGTGTAATTATTTTCATACCATTCGGTAATAGACGCACGCCTCGGCCTCTCTTGCACGAGCGTCGTCATTATGTTATTCCACAATTTCCTAGCCGTTACTAGGTTCTAACATAGTTCATGGTAATATTCCTCACTCTACCTATTTCATATTTTAACATGCATATACTCTCAAACATGCTTAATAACAAGGGAATTGGTAAACACAAGTGAAATATATTATAAAACCACACAATTCAACATCTCACCAAGTTACACCAATTCCGGTTCCCTCCGATTCATTTAATCGGACATCAAAACTAGTATTTTTCACTTCCATTAGATAGAGTATTTTCATACCTCTCTATCGGTACAAAGAACACTTAAATCGGATACATGAAACAACAATTATGAATTTTGGAAGAAAAGGAAATTATTGAGAAACAGCCAAATTCGCCTGGCGAATCCCCCTTCGCCAGCACTTCGCCTGGCGAGACCCAATATTTTGAAAATCCAAAAGTTCCAGTAGCTGAGACATTTCTGTCTCTTCAATTTTGCCTGGTGAATCCCTTCCTCCAGTCCTTCACCTGGCGAATCTGTGGCGAGACCTAATTCGCCTGCTGAATCGTACCAGAACCAGAATTCTTCCCTTACGGGTTCCATGGTTCCAAAACTCCAAATTCACCATTTCTCAACCCAAATCAATTCCAAACAGCACAAACAAGCATCAACAATGTTCATATGCATAATGTGATCATACTACACAGTTTATATCGATTTTTAACCGTTAGATTATCGATTCCAATAATTCTAACCTAACTCAAACATTTTCAAAACTCTAAAACTAAAGTTCTAACTAGAACCCACCTCTAGCAAGATGAGATGAAGATGATGAGACGATTAATGAAGAATAGATGATGATGATGATGATCCTTAGTTGATCACACCTCAGAGTCAGATAATATTAATTGGATTTACTCTAAGTTCAACAGTTACTCTATTTATCTTTGCAGATAATTTCTCAGAGTACACTGGGACCTAGTTGATCACAACTAATATCATCCAGAGTAATTAAAATACAGGGTATTACAATCTATCCAAAAACTATAACCGATTCCCCTTACACTAATATTTATATATAAAATGTCAATATAGGCAGAGAAACCAAACTAAAAGGTTTAGAGTAATAAATATAAGTTTTAAACAAAAATTGGTTCTTGGGTGATCATACAGATTGCAGTTGATTGTTTATGCCATTGATTGACCCTTCATTTAGAAATTCAATAGATCTTATAAACACTTAAATTCCTAGCAGAAAATCAAAATCTGACTACTAATGTTGTGAAAATTATACAAAATTTCTATAAAAGATATTTGTTGGAGATGTAGAAAAAAACTAAGAAATAGAATGAAAACAAAAATTACAATGAATATCTTTGAATTTAAGGGATGACTCTTCTATTTATTTTTTTATAGCTATAATAAAAATTAGATTTAGCTAAACTCTTAAGATTAAATAAAACTTAATGGTAATGAGTTGATTATAATTGGTTGCCCAAGAACCTTTGTTAGACACTTGAACTCTGATAACATATGCGAATTGGACTTAAATTAACTTAACAAAAATGACTTGTAAGGTGATGGCTTCATCCATTTGTAAATTCATATTTTGATCTTATTACATATATTGAGAAATTTTTCACTATATTCAATTACAAGTATCTTATGTCATTCAAAGAAAAAAAACATGTCTTCATTTGTCTTAAACTCACTACTATAGCGTTAATTTTACAAGATTAATTAAAACATTTTTAGACTTATGTAATAATATTATCAATTAATTCATTATATTCCCTTTCTATATCATTAGATTTCTAAGAGAAAAGGAATTACTATTGGTTTTTAATCTTGATTAAAATATTATTAAAGAAACAAATTATATGAATCATCTACTATACAAAACATACCAGAGTTAAAAACACTTGTAAAGGTGGATATGATGAATAATAAAAAAATAGGCATAGAGAATTAAAATTTATTTATTTAGGTTTCGTGATACATTTTATTACATAGAATTTCATAATACATATGAATAACTTATTTAATATTATTAAAATCTCCAAACATAAAGCAATATATGTATGCACGACATGCACGCACCTACAAAGTAAGAAATATTTATAAGTATCTGGATTTTTTTATTGAAAGTCTAAACAAACGATGAAGATAAAGAAAAATTAATTACCATGGCATATGTTAAGGATGATTTTTTTAGCATTTACTTCGACATTCTTTCACACACTTATCAAAATCATCACTCAGCCGCTCTCCGATACATTGTGCGTCACACTTTATTTCACAAAATGGTTCTGCTAATTTGATTGATCCATATTCTCGAGATTCGGGGATGCATTCAACTTGTACTACAACGAACATAATCATTAACATCACCACGACACTAATTTTTACGGTGCTCATTGCCATAATTTATTTTGATGTGTATCTCTTATCAATTTTTTATGTTTAATTTTTTATGATTTTCATAAGTTCTACATATGACATTATATATAGTCATAAAATGCATGCGTAATATCTTCAAACGTATGTAAAAGAAATGAAAAAAAATCTTATATTCAACAAAAAAAAAAACACCGTTACCTAAATCTGAATTATAAAAGTAATTTACTTAATATATAATATGAGCATATTATTACTATTATTTTACCAATTGTTAATATTATTATTGCAATTATGTTCTTAATATAAAATTATTATTTTTTATTTAAGAAATGAAATGATAAATAGGTAAAAGTAAAAGTAAAATAAAGATATTGAATTACCTATGATAAAATTTAAATTGATTATTTTTTTATTATTTCAAAAGGAAAATAGTTCACTAAATAAATATTCAAAACTTTTCATTATTTTTTTCCATGATTTACTAGTCCTACATGGAAAAATTCACTCAATGAGTAAAAAAAATAGGGTTGATATATATCTGAATTTGAACATTACCCAATGTAATGATTAATAGCTCTGAGTTTTGAATTTTTATGTATAAGGGATTATAGTAAGGAAGGAACGTTTTCATATTTCTATGGATTATATAATTTTAATATAGAATGAAAAATATTATTTTATATGTTTGAACTACCTATAATTAAGATATTCAGATACATTTTAAAATAAAAATTTCAAAATAAGAACAAAGAAATTTGTCCAAAAAAGAAAAAAAAAATTAACTAGGTAAAGTTCACACTATCATTTCGTCTCCACTCTCAATCAAAATACATTTAAGGTACACATTTTGTAATAACCCAACCAGATAGAATCTAAAATGTCCTCACCAGGATATTAAAAAGGTTGTACTAATACATCAAAGTAGCATAAACTTATATAAGTATATGAAGTCACATAAGATACATCAAATGTGCATACAAGGTACAACATGTTCAAAGATACAATATAATAATAATACGCAATGAAGGACAAAATAAAAAGGAAATCCTCCTTGCATCCATTGACTTGCCTTTTAGTTTTCCAAAATCTTGATCAACTGGAAAATGTAAGAAACAATATGGGGTGAGATGATAACACTTCAACGGAGTTTTACTAAAAGGTTAGGGGCATCTAACACTACAAGAGATTCAACAAGGTTCTAACACTCACATGTTTAAAAACGAAATAAAAGTGAGTCGAGGCATAACCCGCCTCATACAATGTGGAAATGTCGATACACTCGCTATAACGTCCATGTACAGCTCGGGAGGAATCTAGCTTCAAGGAGCCACAAATGTTGTATAGCTCTTCTCATATCAAGCGTTGTTTTTTAAAATTGCTGACTTCCTACTAGTTATTTTCTAAATTAGGGTTTTAAAATGTGAACTATAATAGTGTCTTGATTGACCATCCTGATTATGAGTTTACAAATAGGAATGCACTAATTATTTTGACATTTTTTACACGTATTTCAATAGATTCTTTCAGAACCAATTGTGATCAATTGCAGACATGTTGTAAACAGCTACAACATCATCCAAAACTCAAATAATGCAATTTTTCTTACTTGTAATTGATTACAATACTTATCAAAAGAACGCGGAATTTCATATTTCTTACACATGTAATCGATTACAAACATAATACTATCGATTACGTACTTCCAGAATTGAATAAACATTTTTATTTTTATTTTTCATGCAACCAAACTAGTTTCTTAATTCTTCATATCCTCAAATAGCATCTCAAACACAATCCAAGCATTTTATGGGTAGAAATTTAGCATACAATCACAGTCAACAATCTTAACAAAAATGATCATTATATCAAGTAATTAAACAAGTAGTAATTAAACAAGTAGTAATTAAATAAGTAGTGATTAAATAAAACTTCATATTAATGAGTTGATTATAATTGTTTGCCCAAGAACCTTTGTTTGACAATTGGACTCTGATAACATATGCGAATTGGACTTAAATTAACTTAACAAAAATGACTTGTAAGGAGATGGCTTCATCCATTTGTAAATTCATATTTTGATCTTATTACATATATTGAGAAATTTTTCACTATATTCAATTACAAGTATCTTATGTCATTCAAAGAAAAAAAACATGTATTCATTTGTCTTAAACTCACTACTATAGCGTTAATTTTACAAGATTAATTAAAACATTTTTTGTAACGCCCACATATAATACTTGCATCAAATCTCATATTATACATGAGTTTTCACTTCTGGTACTGAAATATAATAAGTTCCTAGTTAACACATTATACACATAAATGCCTCTAATACAAAACACTAAAAGTCTAAGGCATTACATATACAAGATGTTCCCAGACGATAAAAACTAAGAACTAGATCACTACAATGATCTCAAAACATAAACGCCATAGCGGAAGCCATGCCATCACAAAAGCTACGATCCGTAAGGAAAGTCAAATAACCTTGTCCTTACCCTTCGCCGAACCTACAGAACCTGTGATGTAAACAACAACAGTGGGGAGTGATACATCAAATCTCAGTGAGTTCCCTATCTTAAAGTCCTCTCGGCTTTACAAGGTTCTAATATAAACCTAACTCATGTCCAAGGGGAAAGGGGAAAGACCATGAGTACACACACACAAGTAACCAACACAGTGAGCCTGAAACTCACACTAGTATCGAAGTACCTCCTGAGCCTGTAAACTCAAGGATTCACAATCAATAACCAATACCAAGGTATCCCCTATTCCCGTCCACTTCTACGTCTAGAAGACGACCCGAGTCATGGATCCTTGTGGCTACTTGGTATACGAATTGGATTCGGGATCATCGGTCCGTACACCGTGATCCGTCACTTCTCACGGCCCGTACACCGTCATAAGTCTCTTTACCCGTAGGCTCCAATCGTACTCACTACGGGAATCAAACCTGCCAAGTAGTTGTGCATAACGTTTTAGAGGAGGTGCTCGAGTCTCATGAAACTACACCGCAAGAAACTGTGGTTATGATAAGCAAAATGCACACGCCTCGGCCTTTCATGCACGAGCGTTGCCACAAATGATAATTCACACTTCCGACACAGTTTATGGTAGTGTTCCTCACTCTACCTATTTCATATTTTAACATGCATACATATTCCACAACAATTACACACCATTAACGACAAAAGTCGACAAAACGACACTATTCCAAAAATCCCGACATAATTAAATCGGCCGGCAATCTTAAACCCATTGTAATAAGAAAGTACATTTTATTATCTTTCCAACGATACCAAAAATGTTCCAATCCGAGTTACGTACAAAAAGTTACGGCATTGGAAACAAACGATCGGAAAAATAATCACAACAGCAGAATTTCTGCAATTCTCCTGGCCATACGCGTATTGGCACACCCCATACGCGTATTGCCCAAAATCCTCGCCCAGCCATACGCGTATTGCCTAAGGCCATACGCGTATGGGCAGAGACATTTTTTCCCTTGAAATTCCTTTTAAAATTTCCATTCGCGTAACGCCCTTGCCGTACGCGTATTGACATGTCCCATATGCGTATTGCCCCATGCCATACGCGTATGGGCAGAGAAAAATGCAGAAAAACCAGCAAAAATTTCCTGCTACGGGTTGGTCCAAAATCACCCCAAAATCCCATTTAGATCAATCACAAAGCATCAAAACATGTTATAACATAACAAACAGTATAACATACAATCAAACATTGAATTTCAACAGTTAGATTCATGATTTAATGCAAAAATACTCAATTTTCACAATTCCAACCTAACTCTAAACTCAAAATAAACTCTACTCTAAAGAGTCTAACTAAAACCCACCTGGACAACAAGATGAGGATGATGAAATTGAGATGAAGAGATGAAGAATGGATGCTTGATGATGATCTTGAGCTCTTGTGGAATTTCTCTCCTTTTTCCTTTCCTTCTCTTTTCCTTTCCTTCACTTTCCTTTCCTTCACTCTCCTTTCTCTTTCTTTTCTAACTTTTGTTTGTTTTCCAAATGGAAAAGAGATATAGTAAAGAAATTAATTTCCATCAATTAGCAAACTACTAAATGTCCAAATTAGCTCAAATACACCAAATAATAAAAAATCAACGTTAAATACTATTAATTTAGTCAACTCTGAGTTCGTCAGTTTACTCTAATTATTTTATCAAATAATTGCTCAGAGTACTCCGGAACCCAGTTGATCATAATAATATTAACCAGAGCGTTTATAAATTTTATGGGGTATTACATCCTCCCACCCTTAAATAGAAATTCATCCTCGAATTTAGAATATTACCTGAACAGATGTGGATAAGAATCTCGCATTTCTGATTCTAGTTCCCAAGTAGCATCACCCGGATGTGTCATGTCCCATTGCACCTTAACGAGAGGAATGTCTTTGTTCCTTAACACTTTTGTTTCTCTTCCCACAATGCAACTCGGTTATGGTTCAAAAGTCAAATCCACTTCTATTCCCACAGTTTCTAGTAGAATTGGCTGACGAGGATCAGGAATAAACTTACGGAGCTGAGATACGTGAAAAACATCATGCATCTCAGATAGAGAGGGTGGTAAGGCTAATCTGTAAGCAACTTCACCAATCCTTTCTAAAATCTGATACGGTCCCACGTATCTCGGACTTAATTTACGTGACTTAAACGGTCCTTTCAATCTCAATCTCGGAGTAACTTTCAGAAATACATGATCACATTCCTTAAATTCCAAAGGTCTCCTACGATTATCCGCATAACTCTTTTGACGATCTTGTGCTTATTTAACTTTCTCACGGATCATTTGAATCTTTTCCGTCGTCTCTTGAATAATCTCGGGTCCCAAAATTCTATCTTCGCCAATTTCAGCCCAACACAAAGGTGTTCTACACTTCCTCCCATACAATGCTTCATAAGGAGTCATACCGATGCTCACATGGTAACTATTGTTATAGGAAAACTCAATTAACGGTAAAAGTTCTTTCCAATTCCCTCTACTCTCTAGCACTCAGGCTCTTAACATATCCTCCATCGTCTGTATTGTTCGCTCAGTCTGACCATCCGTTTGAGGATGATTCGACGTGCTCAAACGCAAATTCGTACCCATCGCTTGTTGGAACACCTTCCAAAACCTCGAAGTAAACTTCGGATCTCTATCGGACACAATACTAGAAGGAATACCATGCAATCTCACAATCTCAGCAATGAACAACCTTGCAAGATGACTTGCCTTATAAGTAGTCTTCACGGCTAAGAAATGTGCAGATTTCGTTAATCGATCTACAATTACCCAAATAGAATCATACCCATCTTGGGTACGGGGTAAACCCACTGCAAAGTCCATAGAAATACTATCCCACTTCCAAACTGGAATATCCAAAGGCTGCAACAGACCGCTCGGTCGTTGGTGTTCAATCTTCACCTGTTGGCACACCGCACATTCTGACACATATTCCGCTATATCCTTTTTCATCCCAGACTACCAATAATCCTTCTTTAAATCCTGATACATCTTCGAAGAACCAGGATGTATCGTAAAAGTGCCTTTATAAGCTTCATCTAAAGTCTTCCTTTTCAATGCATCATCCTTCGGAACACAAACCCGTTGATTAAATAGAACAATCCCATCAGTTGCTCGTGTAAAACCCAGTTGAAGTAACAATTCTTGTAACTCCTCCTCCAACATTTGTTCTTGTTGAATCTCAACTCTTAAAGTAGAATTGACCTCCAAATTTCCCATAATTACACCATTCGGAGTCCACACAAATTGGAGATTAAGATCTCTAAACTTTTCCAACAACGAATACTCCAAAATCATCAATTCTGCAATATGAACCATTTTCCGACTTAAAGCATCCGCTACTTTATTCGCTTTTCCTGGATGATACTTTAATTCTAATTCATAATCCTTTAAGTACTCCATCCACCTTCTTTGTCGCATATTCAACTCCTTTTGGTCAAACAAATACTTCAAACTTTTGTGGTCACTGAACATTTCAAAACGTACACCATACAAATAATGACGCCACACCTTCAGTGCAAACACCACTGCAGCTAGTTCAAAATCATGAGTGGGATAATTCTTCTCATGAACTTTCAACTGTCGAGAAGCATAAGCTACTACTTGACCGCCTTGCATCAGAACACCCCCTAATCCCCTCTTAGAAGCATCACAGAATACTTCATAAGAGTTGTCAGGATCAGGAATAATTAATACTGGAGCGCTCATCAAACTTTCCTTCAATTTCATAAAACTTTGTTCACAACCCGAATCCCACTCAAAAGTAAAATCCTTCCGAGTAAGTTTCGTCATTGGTAAGGCCAATTGAGAAAAACCCTTAATGAACCTTCTATAGTAACCTGTCAATCCCAAGAAACTTCTACCCTCTGAAACATTTCTCGGTCTCTCCCAATTAATCATTGTTTCTACCTTTGATGGATCCACTGCCACACCACCTTGAGATATAACATGCCCAAGAAAATTAACTTCCGACATCCAAAACTCACACTTACTTAACTTAGCAAACAATTGCTTTTCTTGCAATACCGATAAGACAATTCTCGAATGTTCTCCGTGCTCTTGTGGAGTACGAGAATAAATAAGAATGTCGTCAATAAAGATTACCACAAATTGGTCCAAGTAAGCCTGAAATATACGGTTCATGTAATCCATAAAAATAGCTGGAGCATTAGTCACCCCGAAAGACATCACTATGAATTCATAATGATAGTAACATGTTCTAAATGCAGTTTTTGGCACATCGGAACTCTTCACTCGTATCTGATGATAACCCGACCGTAAATCAATCTTCGAGAACACACAGACTCCCTTCAATTGATCTATCAAGTCGTCTATCCTGGGTAAGGGGTACTTGTTCTTAATGATGACTTTATTCAACTTACGATAATCAATGCACAACCGCATTCCCCCATCCTTCTTCTTTACCAACAACACGGGAGCTCCCCAAGGTGAAACACTAGATCTAACAAAATGCTTAGACATCAAGTCCTCCAATTGGTCCTTTAATTCTCTTAATTCAAGCGGTGCCATCCGATAAGGAGAAACGGATATAGGAGCCGTTCCCGGTACCAGGTCAATAGAGAACTCAACTTCTCTCTCCGGAGGAAGAGAAGTAACATCCTCAGGAAACACTTCAGGAAATTCACACACTATTGGAATACTCAGAACTTGCTGTTCACTACTTCCTTCCTTAGTAAGAACCAATAAAACAGATTTCTCCTTCTCAAACAAGAAATTTACCATTCCCACCGTACCTTCTAAAATCGTTGATAATACATCTTCCGGAGTAGCCTCAGCAGATGGAATAATTATTAGCTTCTCCTCACAACCGATAAAAACCGAATTAGCTGAAAGTCAGTCCATTCCCAGAACAACATCCACTTTCTTAAGCGGCAAACAAATAAGATCAATCTGGAAGACTCTTTCGTTCACCGACAACACACAATTTTCACACATCAGCGGTGTTTTAACCAATTCATCCATGGCGGTAGTAACCACCATAGGAGGAAACAAAGGAATAGTTTGCAACCCAAGTCGCTTCACACAACGCGTGGACACAAAAGAATGCGTTGCCCCGCAATCAAATAAAACAAAACAAGGATGTCCATTTACGAAACACGTACCCGCAATCAAGGAGTTGTCACCCTTTGCTTTCCTTGCATCCAAGGTATACACTCAGCCAGTAGTCTTCCCTTGTGTCTGATTCCTACCCTGTGGACAATCTCTCAATACATGACCCATCTTGTTACACTGATAACACCGTATTCCATCCGAATTGCACCTACCAAAATGATTCCTTCCACAAGTACGACATACCGGAGGCACACTAGTTATAGAACCCTGTACTTGCTTCCCTTTGGAAGACTGTTGCCTTTTCCTAAACTGTTGATTCGACCTTCCACGGTCACTCTGAGTTGCCCTGTTCAAATCCACCTCCATTTGCACCTTTTTCAAACTATTCTCCGCCACATAACATTGTCTTAACATTTCCGCATAAGTAGCAAATTCCCGTTGAGACACGCTATGTGAAATTTCAGCCCTTAAACCAAACAGAAATTGATCAATCTTCCATCTCTCATCAGGAGCATACATGGCCTGCCTAGAATAGTCAGCCATGATCTCAAATTTTTCCGCATAGGAAGCCACTGATAAATTGCCCTGTCTCAACTGTTGGAACTCAAACTCCTTCTGAGACCTTAAAGAACTCAGAAAATATTTCTCCATAAAAGTTACCTTAAACTGCTCCCACACTTTTGGTACCTCTTGGATTGTCATTAAGGCTGAAGCGCTCTCCCACCACCTCATGGCAGGACCCTTAAGCAAGTGAGAAGCTAAGACCACTTTATTTTCCTCACTACAATGCACTATCAAGAAAATCCGTTCCATACCTGATATCCATTCATGCGCCTTCACCGGATCTAACCCTCCCTGAAACTCCGGAGGATTCATACGAATGAATTCCCTATAGGTTCCCCCTGTAACTTCAGGAACAACCACTGGAGGATGCAGACCATCAGCCATTTGCTGTACCATTCCCTGGATAAACTGATTTTGCTGTTGCTGCATCTGTTGCATGAATTGATACAAAGGGGCGTTCCCTTCAGCACCCTGTGGAAACGTCCCAGCTGGAGTAGTTCTCGGAGTCCTTGGTCTTCCATGGTTGTTTCTACGTCCGTCGGCCATGTTCCTGAATGTCATACAAATAGGATTAAGTTGATCAGGCTCAATACCATAAATATAACACATAAGACCAAAGGCGACACCACGTATCTGAAACGGAAAGAATTACTTATTCTATTTCATGGCTAGGTCGAGGATACAACCAGGCTCTGATACCAACTGTAACGCCCACATATAATACTTGCATCAAATCTCATATTATACATGAGTTTTCACTTCTGGTACTAAAATATAATAAGTTCCTAGTTAACACATTATACACAAAAATGCCTCTAATACAAAACACTAAAAGTCTAAGGCATTACATATACAAGATGTTCCCAGACGATAAAAACTAAGAACTAGATCACTACAATGATCTCAAAACATAAACGCCATAGCAGAAGCCATGCCATCACAAAAGCTACGATCCGTAAGGAAAGTCAAATAACCTTGTCCTTACCCTTCGCCGAACCTGTGATGTAAAAAACAACAGTGGGGTGAGATACATCAAATCTCAGTGAGTTCCCTATCTTAAAGTCCTATCGACTTTACATGGTTCTAATATAAACCTAACTCATGTCCAAGGGGAAAGGGGAAAGACCATGAGTACACACACACAAGTAACCAACACAGTGAGCCTGAAACTCACACTAGTACCGAAGTACCTCCTGAGCCTGTAAACTCAAGGATTCACAATCAATAACCAATACCAAGGTATCCCCAATTCCCGTCCGCTTCTACGTCTAGAAGACGACCCGAGTCATGGATCCTTGTAGCTACTTGGCATACGAATTGGATTCGGGATCATCGGTCCGTACACCGTGATCCGTCACTTCTCACGGCCCGTACACCGTCATAAGTCTCTTTACCCGTAGGCTCCAATCGTACTCACTACGGGAATCAAACCTGCCAAGTAGTTGTGCATAACGTTTCAGAGGAGGTGCTTGAGTCTCATGAAACTACACCGCAAGAAACCGTGGTTATGATAAGCAAAATGCACACGCCTCGGCCTTTCATGCACGAGCTTTGCCACAAATGATAATTCACACTTCTGACACAGTTTATGGTAGTGTTCCTCACTCTACCTATTTCATATTTTAACATGCATACATATTCCACAACAATTACACACCATTAACGACAAAAGTCGACAAATCGACACTATTCCAAAAATACCGACATAATTAAATAGGCCGGCAATCTTGAACCAATTGTAATAAGAAAGTACATTTTATTATCTTTCCAACGATACCAAAAATGTTCCAATCCGAGTTACGTACAAAAAGTTACGGCATTGGAAACAAACGATCGGAAAAATAATCACAACAGCAGAATTTCTGCAATTCTTCTGGCCATACGCGTATTGGCACACCCCATACGCGTATTGCCCAAAATCCTCGTCCAGCCATACGCGTATTGCCCAAGGCCATACGCGTATGTGCAGAGACATTTTTTCCCTTGAAATTCCTTTTAAAATTGCCATACGCATAACGCCCTTGCCGTACGCGTATTGACATGCGCCATACGCATATTACCCCATGCCATACGCGTATGGGCAGAGAAAAATGCAGAAAAACCAGCAGAAATTTCGTGCTACGGGTTGGTCCAAAATCACCCCAAAATCCCATTTTGATCAATCACAAAGCATCAAAACATGTTATAACATAACAAACAGTATAACATACAATCAAACATTGAATTTCAATAGTTAGATTCATGATTTAATGCAAAAATAGTCAATTTTCACAATTCCAACCTAACTCTAAACTCAAAATAAACTCTACTCTAAAGAGTCTAACTAAAACCCACCTGGACAACAAGATGAGGATGATGAAATTGAGATGAAGAGATGAAGAATGGATGTTTGATGATGATCTTGAGCTCTTGTGGAATTTCTCTCCTTTTTCCTTTCCTTCTCTTTTCCTTTCCTTCACTTTCCTTTCCTTCACTCTCCTTTCTCTTTCTTTTCTAACAAATTAATTTCCATCAATTAGCAAACTACTAAATGTCCAAATTAGCTCAAATGCACCAAATAATAAAAACTCAATGTTAAATACTATTAATTTAGTCAACTCTGAGTTCGTCAGTTTACTCTAATTATTTTATCAAATAATTGCTCAGAGTACTCCGGAACCCAGTTGATCATAATAATATTAACCAGAGCGTTTATAAATTTTACGGGGTATTACATTTTTAGACTTATGTAATAATATTATCATTTAATTCATTATATTCCCTTTCTATATCATTAGATTTCTAAGAGAAAAGGAATTACTATTGGTTTTTAATCTTGACTAGAATATTATTAAAGAAACAAATTATATGAATCATCTACTATACAAAACATACCAGAGTTAAAAACACTTGTAAAGATGGATATGATGAATAATAAAAAAATAGGCATAGAGAATTAAAATTTATTAATTTAGGTTTCGTGATACATTTTATTACATAGAATTTCACAATACATATGAAAAACTTATTTAATATTATTCAAACTCTCCAAACATAAAGCAATATATGTATGCACGACATGCACGCACCTACAAAGTAAGAAATATTTATAAGTATCTGGATTTTTTTATTGAAAGTCTAAACAAACGATGAAGATAAAGAAAAATTAATTACCATGGCATATGTTAAGGATGATTTTTTTAGCATTTACTTCGACATTCTTTCACACACTTATCAAAATCATCACTCAGCCGCTCTCCGATACATTGTGCGTCACACTTTATTTCACAAAATGGTTCTGCTAATTTGATTGATCCATATTCTTGAGATTCGGGGATGCATTCAACTTGTACTACAACGAACATAATCATTAACATCACCACGACACTAATTTTTACGATGCTCATTGCCATAATTTTTTTTTATGTGTATCTCTTATCAATTTTTTATGTTTAATTTTTTATGATTTTCATAAGTTCTACATATGACATTATATATAGTCATAAAATGCATGTGTAATATCATCAAACGTATGTAAAAGAAATGAAAAAAAATCTTATATTCAACAAAAAAAAACACCGTTACCTAAATCTGAATTATAAAAGTAATTTACTTAATATATAATATCAGCATATTATTACTATTATTTTACCAATTGTTAATATTATCATTGCAATTATGTTCATAATATAAAATTATTTTTTTTTATTTAGGAAATGAAATGATAAATAGGTAAAAGTAAAAGTAAAATAAAGATATTGAATTACCTATGATAAAATTTAAATTGATTATTTTTTTATTATTTCAAAAGGAAAATAGTTTACTAAATAAATATTCAAAACTTTTCATTATTTGTTTCCATGATTTACTAGTCCTACATGGAAAAATTCACTCAATGAGTAAAAAAAATAGGTTTGATATATATCTGAATTTGAACATTACCCAATGTAATGATTAATAGCTCTGAGTTTTGAATTTTTATATATAAGGGATTATAGTACGGAAGGAACGTTTTCATATTTCTATGGATTATATAATTTTAATATAGAATGAAAAATATTATGTTATATGTTTGAACTACATATAATTAAGATATTCAAATACATTTTAAAATAAAAAAGTCAAAATAAGAACAAAGAAATTTGTCCAAAAAAGAAAAAAAAAATTAACTAGGTAAAGTTCACACTATCATTTCGTCTCAACTCTCAATCAAAATACACTTACGGTACAAATTTTGTAATAACCCAACCAGATAGAATCTAAAATGTCCTCACCAGGATATTAAAAAGGTTGTACTAATACATCAAAGTAGCATAAACTTATATAAGTATATGAAGTCACATAAGATACATCAAATGTGCATACAAGGTACAACATGTTCAAAGATACAATATAATAATAATACGCAATG
This sequence comes from Lathyrus tuberosus, assembly GCA_022829125.1. Classification (NCBI taxonomy): domain Eukaryota; kingdom Viridiplantae; phylum Streptophyta; class Magnoliopsida; order Fabales; family Fabaceae; genus Lathyrus; species Lathyrus tuberosus. The sequence continues at coordinate 769,719 of JALAZF010000915.1, read as the reverse complement.
AAGGACAAAATAAAAAGGAAATCCTCCCTGCATCCATTGACTTGCCTTTTCGTTTTCCAAAAACTTGATCAACTGGAAAATGTAAGAAACAATATGGGGTGAGATGATAACACTTCAACGGAGTTTTACTAAAAGGTTAGGGGCATCTAACACTACAAGAGATTCAACAAGGTTCTAACACTCACATGTTTAAAAACAAAATAAAAGTGAGTCGAGGCATAACCCGCCTCATACAATGTGTAAATGTCGATACACTCGCTATAACGTCCATGTACAGCTCGGGAGGAATCTAGCTTCAAGGAGCCACAAATGTTGTATAACTCTTCTCATATCAAGCATTGTTTTTTAAAATTGCTGACTTCCTACTAGTTCTTTTCTAAATTAGGGTTTTAAAATGTGAACTATAACAGTGTCTTGATTGACCATCCTAATTACGAGTTTACAAATAGGAATGTAACACCCACATATATAATACATGCATCAAATCATATATTATACATGATAAGTACGTTTGGTACTGTTCCTGAATGTTATACAAATAGGATTAAGTTGATCAGGCTCAATACCATAAATATAACACGTAAGACCAATGGCGACACCACGTATTTGAAACAGAAAGAATTACTTATTCTATTTCATGGCTAGGTCGAGGATACGACCTGCTCTGATACCATCTGTAACACCCACATATATAATACATGCATCAAATCATATATTATACATGATAAGTACGTTTGGTACTGAAATATACAATATGTTCCTAGTTAACACATTATATACATAAATGCCTCTAATACAAAACACTAAAGTCTAAGGCATTACATATATAAGATGTTCCAAGAAGATAAAAACTAAGAACTAGATCAAAACAATGATCTCAAAACATAACGCCATAGCGGAAGCCATGCCATCACAAAAGCTACGATCCGTAAGGAAAGTCAAATAACCATGTCCTTACCCTTCGCCGAACCTGCAGAACCTGTGATATAAACAACAACAGTGGGGTGAGATACATCAAATCTCAGTGAGTTCCCTAACTTAAAGTCCTCTCGGCTTTACAACGTTCTAAAAATAAACCTAACTCATGTCAAAGGGGAAAGGGGAAAGACCATGAGTACACACACACAAGTAACCATCACGGTGAGCCTGTAAACTCACACTAGTACCGAAGTACCTCTTGAGCCTGCAAACTCAAGGATTCACAAATCAATAACCAATACCAAGCTATCCCCTATTCCCGTCCGCTTCTACGTCTAGAAGACGACCGAGTCATGGATCCTTGTAGCTACTTGGCATACGAATTGGATTCGGAATCAATCGGTCCGTACACCGTGATCCGTCACTTCTCACGGCCCATACACCGTCACAAGTCTCTTTACACGTAGGCTCCAATCGTACTCACTACGGGAATCAAACCTGCCAAGTAGTTGTGCATAACGTTTCAGAGGAGGTGCTCGAGTCTCATGAAACTACACCGCAAGAAACCGTGGTTATGATTTAAATGCACACGCCTCGGCCTTTCATGCACGAGCGTTGCCACACATGGAACAATTCACACTTCCGACACAGTTTTGGTAATGACCCTCACTCTGCCTATTCCATATTTTAACATGCATACATTGTCCACAATAATTACACACCATTAACCTATAAAATTCGACAAAACGACACTATTCCAAAAATCCCGACTTAATGAAATCGGCCGACAGTCTCCAAATCATTGTAATAAGAAAGTACATTTTATTATCTTTCCAACGATACCAAAAATGTTCAAATCCGAGTTACGTACAAAAAGTTACGGCATTTGAAACAAACGATCGGAAAATAATCACAACAGCAGAATTTCTGCAATTCTCCTGGCCATACGCGTATTGACACACCCCATACGCGTATTGCCCAAAATTCTCGGCCAGCCATACGCGTATTGCCCAAGGCCATACGCGTATGGGCAGAGACATTTTTCCCTCTGAATTTCCTTTTAAAATTGCCATACGCGTATCACCCTTGCCGTACGCGTAATGACAAGCCCCATACGCGTATGGGCAGAGAAAAATGCAGAAAAACCAGCAGAAAATTCCTGTTACGGGTTGATCCAAAATCACCCCAAAATCCCATTTTTGATAAATCACAAAGCATCAAAACATGCTATAACATAACAAGCAGTATAACATACAATCAAACATTGAATTTCAACAGTTAGATTCATGATTTTATACCAAAAATACCCAATTTTCACAATTCCAACCTAACTCTAAACTCAAAATAAACTCTACTCTAAAGGGTCTAACTAGAACCCACCTGGACAACAAGATGAGGATGATGAAATTGAGATGAAAAGATGAAGAATGAAAGCTTGATGATGATCTTGAGCTTTTGAGAAAATTCCTCTCCTTTTCCCTTCTCCTTCACTTTTCCTTCCCTTTTCCTTCGTTTTTCTTTCTAACTTTTGTTTTGGTTTCCAAATGAGAAAAAGAAAACATAATAAAGAAAATAATTTCCATTAATTAGCAATACTACTAAATGTCCAAATTAACTCAAATGCACCAATTAATAAAAACTCAACGTTAAATACTATTAATTTAATCAACTCTGAGTTCGTCGGTTTACTTTAATTATCCTATCAAATAATTACTCAGAGTACTCCGGAACCCAGTTGATCATAATAATATTCACCAGAGCGTTTATAAATTTACTGGGTATTACATCCTCCCCCCCTTAAATAGAAATTCGTCCTCGAATTTAGAATATTACCTGAACAGATGTGGATAAGAATCTCGCATTTTCGACTCTAGTTCCCAAGTAGCATCACCCGGATGCGTCATATCCCATTGCACCTTAACGAGTGGAATATCTTTGTTCCTTAACACTTTTGTTTCTCTTCCCACAATGCAACTCGGTTGTGGTTCAAAAGTCAAATCCGTCTCTATACCCACGGATTCTGGTAGAATTGGCTGAAGAGGATCAGGAATAAACTTACGGAGCTGAGATACGTGAAAAACATCATGCATTTCAGATAGAGAGGGTGGTAAGGCTAATCTGTAAGCAACTTCACCAATCCTTTCTAAAATCTGATACGGTCCAACGTACCTCGGACTTAATTTACGTGACTTAAACGGTCCTTTCAGTCTCAATCTCGGAGTAACTTTCAGAAATACATGATCATCTTCCTCAAATTCCAAAGGTCTCCTGCGATTATCCGCATAACTCTTTTGGCGATCTTGCGCTTGTTTAACTTTCTCACGAATCATTCGAATCTTTTCCATAGTCTCTTGAATAATCTCGGGTCATAAAATTCTATCTTCGCCAATTTCAGCCCAACACAAAGGTGTTCTACACTTCCTCCCATACAATGCTTCATAAGGAGCCATACCGATGCTCGCATGGTAACTATTGTTATAGGAAAACTCAATTAACGGTAAAAGTTCTTTCCAATTCCCTCTACTCTCTAGCACACATGCTCTTAACATATCCTCCATTGTTTGTATTGTTCGCTTAGTCTGACCATCCGTTTGAGGATGATTCGATGTGCTCAAACGCAAATTCGTACCCATCGCTTATTGGAACACTTTCCAAAACCTCGAAGTAAACTTCGGATCTCTATCGGACACAATACTAGAAGGAATACCATGCAATCTCACAATCTCAGCAATAAACAACCTTGCAAGATGACTTGCCTTATAAGTAGTCTTTACGGCTAAGAAATGTGCAGATTTCGTTAGTCGATCTACAATTACCCAAATAGAATCATACCCACCTTGTGTACTGGGTAAACCCACTGGAAAGTCCATAGAAATACTATCCCACTTCCAAACTGGAATATCTAAAGGTCGTAACAGACCGCCCGGTCTTTGGTGTTCAATCTTCACCTGTTGGCACACCGCACATTCTGACACATATTCCGCTATATCCTTTTTCATCCCAGACCACCAATAATCCTTCTTTAGATCCTGATACATCTTTGAAGAACCAGGATGTATCGTAAAAGTGCCTCTATGAGCTTCATCTAAAATCTTCCTTTTCAATGCTTCATCCCTTGGAACACAAATCCGTTGATTAAACAAAACAATCCCATCCGTTGCTCGTGTAAAACCCAGTTGAAGTAACAATTCTTGTAACTCCTCTTCTAACATTTGTTCTTGTTGAATCTCAACTCTTAAAGTAGAATTGACATTCAAATTCCCCATAATTACACCATTCGGAGTCCACACAAATTGGAGATTAAGATCTCTAAACTTTTCCAACAACGAATACTACAAAATCATCAATTCTGCACTATGAACCATTTTCCGACTTAAAGCATCCGCTACTTTATTCGCCTTTCCTGGATGATATTTCAATTCTATGTCATAATCCTTTAAGTACTCCATCCACCTTCTTTGTCGCATATTCAACTCCTTTTGGTCAAACAAATACTTCAAACTCTTGTGGTCACTGAACATCTCAAAGCGTACACCATATAAATAATGACGCCACACCTTCAGTGCACACACCACTGCAGCTAGTTCCAAATCATGTGCTGGATAATTCTTCTCGTGAACTTTCAACTGTCGAGAAGCATAAGCTACTACTTGACCGCCTTGCATCAGAACACCCCCTAATCCCCTCTTAGAAGCATCACAGAATACTTCATAAGAGTTGTTAGGATCAGGAATAATTAATACTGGAGCACTCGTCAAACTTTCCTTCAATTTCATAAAACTGTGTTCACAACCCGAATCCCACTCAAAAGCAAAATCCTTCCGAGTAAGTTTCGTCATTGGTAAGGCCAATTGAGAAAATCCTTTAATGAACCTTCTATAGTAACCTGCCAATCCTAAGAAACTTCTAACCTCTGAAACATTTCTCGGTCTCTCCCAATTAATCACTGCTTCTACCTTCGATGGATCCACTGCCACACCACCTTGAGATATAGCATGTCCAAGAAAATTTACTTCCGACATTCAAAACTCACACTTACTCATCTTAGCAAACAATTGCTTCTCTTGCAATACCGATAAGACAATTCTCAGATGTTCTCCGTGCTCTTGTGGAGTACGAGAATAAATAAGAATGTCGTCAATAAAGATTACCACAAATTGGTCCAAGTAAGCCTGAAATATACGGTTCATGTAATCCATAAAAATAGCTGGAGCATTCGTCACACCGAAAGGCATCACTAGGAATTCATAATGACCGTAACGTGTTTTAAATGCAGTTTTTGGCACATCGGAACTCTTCACTCGAATCTGATGATAACCCGACCGTAAATCAATCTTTGAGAACACACAGGCTCCCTTCAACTGATCTAACAAGTCGACTATCCTGGGTAAGGGGTACTTATTCTTAATGGTGACTTTATTCAACTTACGGTAATCAATGCACAAACGCATTCCCCCATCTTTCTTCTTTACCAATAACACTGGAGCTCCCCAAGGTGAAACACTAGGTCTAACAAAATGCTTAGACATCAAGTCCTCCAATTGGTCCTTTAATTCTCTTAATTCAAGCGGTGCCATCCGATACGGAGAAACGGATATAGGAGCCATTCCCGGTATCAGGTCAATAGAGAACTCAACTTCTCTCTCCGGAGGAAAAGAAGAAACATCCTCAGGAAACACTTCAGGAAACTCACACACTATTGGAATACTCAGAACTTGCTGTTCACCACTTCCTTCCTTAGTAAGAACCAATAAAACAGATTTCTCTTTCTCAAATAAGAAATTTACCATTCCCACCGTACCTTCTAAAATCGTTGATAATACATCTTTCGGAGTAGCCTCAGCAGACGGAATAATCACTAGCTTCTCCTCACAACCGATAAAAACTGAATTAGCTGAAAGCCAGTCCATTCCCAGAACAACATCCACTTTCTTAAGCGGCAAACAAATAAGATCAATCTGGAAGACTCTTTCATTCACCGACAACACACAATTTTCACACATCAAGGGTGTTTCAACCATTTCATCCATGGCAGTAGTAACCACCATAGGAGGAAACAAAGGAATAGTTTGCAACCCAAGTCGCTTCACACAACGTGTGGACACAAAAGAATGCGTTGCCCCACAATCAAATAAAATAAAACAAGGATGTCCATTTACGAAACACGTACCCGCAATCAAGGAGTTGTCACCCTTTGCTTTCCTTGCATTCAACGTATACACTCGGCCAGTAGTCTTCCCTTGTGTCAGATTCCTACCCTGAGGACAATCTCTCGATACATGACCCATCTTGTTACACTGATAACACTGTATTGCATCCGAATTGCACCTACCATAATGATTCCTTCCACAAGTACGACATACCGGAGGCACACTAGTCCTAGAACCCTGAACTTGCTTCCCTTTGGAAGACTGTTGCCTTTGCCTAAACTGTTGATTCGACCTTCCACGGTCGCTTTGAGTTGCCCTGTTTAAATCCACCTCCATTTTTACCTTTTTCAAACTATTCTCCGCCACATAACATTGTCTTAACATTTCCGCATAAGTAGCAAATTCCCGTTGAGACACGCTATGTGAAATTTCAACCCTCAAACCAAACAAAAACTGATCAATCCTCCACGTCTCATCAGGAGCATACATGGCCTGCCTAGAATAGTCAGCCATGATCTCAAATTTTTCTGCATAGGAAGCCACTGATAAATTGCCCTGTCTCAACTGTTGGAACTCAAACTCCTTCTGAGACCTTAAAGAACTCGGAAAATATTTCTCCAAGTTACTTTAAACTGTTCCCACACCTTTGGTACCTCTTGAATTGTCATTAAGGCTGAAGAGCTCTCCCACCACCTCATGGCAGGACCCTTCAATAAGTGAGAAGCAAAGACCACTTTATTTTCCTCACTACAATGCACTATCAAGAAAATCCGTTCCATACCTGATATCCATTCATGCGCCTTCACCAGATCTAACCCTCCCTAAAACTCCGGAGGATTCATACGAATGAATTCTCTATAGGTTCCCCCTGCAACTTCAGGAACAACCACTGGAGGATGCAGACCATCAGCCATTTGCCGTACCATTCCTTGTATGAACTGATTTTACTGCTGCTGCATCTGTTGCATGAATTGATACAAAGGGGCGTTCCCTTCAGCACCCTGTGGAACCGTCCCAGCTGGAGTAGTCCTCGGAGTCCTCGGTCTTCCACGGTTGTTTCTACATCTGTCGGCCATGTTCCAGAATGTCATAAAAATAGGATTAAGTTGATCAGGCTCAATACCATAAATATAACACGTAAGACCAATGGCGACACCACGTATCTGAAACGGAAAGAATTACTTATTCTATTTCATGGCTAGGTCGAGGATACGACCTGCTCTGATACCAACTGTAACACCCACATATATAATACATGCATCAAATCAAATATTATACATGATAAGTACATTTGGTACTGAAATATACAATATGTTCCTAGTTAACACATTATATACATAAATGCCTCTAATACAAAACACTAAAGTCTAAGGCATTACATATATAAGATGTTCCAAGATGATAAAAACTAAGAACTAGATCAAAACAATGATCTCAAAACATAACGCCATAGCGGAAGCCATGCCATCACAAAAGCTACGATCCGTAAGGTAAGTCAAATAACCTTGTCCTTACCCTTCGCCAAACCTGCAGAACCTGTGATGTAAACAACAACAGTGGGGTGAGATACATCAAATCTCAGTGAGTTCCCTAACTTAAAGTCCTCTCGGCTTTACAAGGTTCTAAAAATAAACCTAACTCATGTCAAAGGGGAAAGGGGAAAGACCATGAGTACACACACACAAGTAACCATCACGGTGAGCCTGTAAACTCACACTAGTACCGAAGTACATCTTGAGCCTGTAAACTCAAGGATTCACAATCAATAACCAATACCAAGGTATCCCCTATTCCCGTCCGCTTCGACGTTTAGAAGACGACCCGAGTCATGGATCCTTATAACTACTTGGCATACGAATTGGATTCTGGATCACCGGTCCGTACACCGTGATCCGTCACTTCTCACGGCCCGTACATCGTCACAAGTCCCTTTACCCGTAGGCTCCAATCGTACTCACTACGGGAATCAAACCTGCCAAGTAGTTGTGCATAACGTTTCAGAGGAGGTGCTCGAGTCTCATGAAACTACACCGCAAGAAACTGTGGTGATGATTTAAATGCACACGCCTCGCCCTTTCATGCACGAGCGTTGCCACACATGGAACAATTCACACTTCCGACACAGTTTTGGTAATGACCCTCACTCTGCCTATTCCATATTTTAACATGCATACATTGTCTACAATAATTAGACACCATTAACCGATAAAAGTCGACAAAATGACACTATTCCAGAAATCCGGACTTAATTAAATCGGTCGACAGTCTCCAAATCATTGTAATAAGAGAGTACATTTTATTATCTTTCCAACGATACCAAAAATGTTCAAATCCGAGTTACGTACAAAAAGTTACGGCATTTGAAACAAACGATTGGAAAATAATCACAACAGCAGAATTTCTGCAATTCTCCTGGCCATACGCGTATTGGCACACCCCATACGCGTATTGCCCAAAATTCTCGGCCAGCCATACGCGTATTGCCCAAGGCCATACGCGTATGGGCAGAGACATTTTTCCCTCTGAATTTCCTTTTAAAATTGCCATACACGTATCACCCTTGCCGTACGCGTAATGACAAGCCCCATACGCGTATTAACATGCCCCATACGCGTATGGGTAGAGAAAAATGCAGAAAAACCACCAGAAAATTCCTGTTACGGGTTGATCCAAAATCACCCCAAAATCCCATTTTTGATAAATCACAAAGCATCAAAACATGCTATAACATAACAAGCAGTATAACATACAATTAAACATTGAATTTCAACAGTTAGATTCATGATTTTTGTAACACCCCGTAAAGTATTACACCGAATAATATTACATTATGATCAACTGAGTACGGTTGCTCTGAGAAATTAATTGATTTAAATAATTAGAGTAACTTCGGTACTTAGAATTAATCCAATTAATATTATTCGTTTCGGAGACATTTACTTAATTGGACTCTAGAGACATTTTTGGGCATTTAGTAGTATTGTTTTAATAATACTTACTATATATATGTATTTTCTCTCATTTGGATCAAAAAGAAAAAGATAGAAAGAAAGAGAAAGTTGGTCAGAGAAAGAAGAAAAGAGGAGAGAAAAGAGGAAGAAGGGAAAAGAAGAGAAAAACAAGGTTTTGGAAGAGAAGCTTCAAGATCATCACCAACCTTCATCCAAGCTTCACCAAACTTCTTGAGTTTCATCATCTTGATCATCTCTAGAGGTGGGTTTAGCTAGAAACCATTTTTTTTCTTGAGTTTTGGTATTATGAGTTTTAGGTCGAAATCGTAGAAATCAATGTTTTAACGGATAGAATCGATTAGAAATTGAAATGAATGTTTAGTATGCTGATAGAATCATGTGGGGATGATTGTTTTCATGTTGCTATATGATGTTTGATGATTTTGAAATGTCAGGGTTTTAGAGTAATTGGGTTTTTATGAGATAATATGTTTTGATGATAGTGGTGATCAAACCTTGTTATACATGTGATGTTGAACCTCTGTTGACTTCAAATTGTGCCCTAAAAAGGTTTTGGAGGGTGGATAAAGTTCTGTTATAGCAGAAGTATTTTTTTGAGAATCGCGCTGCGCGCTGAGCGCGCAGGTTGCCTGCTGAGCGCGGTGCCAAATCCTTGGAGCCTCTAGTGGCAGGGAGTTACGCGCTGAGCGCGGACAGGTGTGCGCTAAGCGCGACCTGGGAGTTGGAATTTTATATTTTTTTGGGGAAAGAATTCATAACTGTTGACTCGTTTATCGGATTCGAGCATTCCTTATATCGATATAGAGTCGAGGAAATATTCTATGCGATGAAGTTGATATATGTCGAATTTACCGACCAATTAAATAATCGGGAAAGTTCAAAAGTGATATGATTATGTTTAAATTGTGGTATGTTATTCTATTATGCACTTATGATGCGTTTTGCCTATCCTATTATTGTTTAACATGTTGTGAGTGAATATGCATGTTAATGTAAAATGAGATAGGAAGAGTGAGGACTTACCCTAAACAATGTGGTGTGTGACGGAATAGTAACAACGCTCGTGCTAGTAAGGCCGAGGCGTGTGTATTGTATAATCATAACCAGTTATCTTTGGATAGTGCGTTTCATGGGTCTCGAGCTCCTCTGAAACATATGCACCATTATTTGGCAGGTTTGATTCCCGCGTTTAGTACGAATGGAACCTACGGGTAGAGACTTGAGATGGTTAACAGGCCATGAGAAGTGACGGTTCACGGCTAACAGGCCGTTGTTCCCGAATCCATTTCGTATGCCAAGTGATTTCGAGGATCCATGACTAGGGTTGTCTTCTAGACGTAGAAGCGGACGGGAAAAGGGGATACCTTGGTATGGTTAGTGATTTGTGAATCCTTGAGTTTACAGGCTCAGGAGGTACTTCGGTACTTTGTGAATCCTTGAGTTTACAGGCTCAGGAGGTACTTCGGTACTAGTGTGAGTTGATAGGCTCACCGTGATGGTTACTTGTGTGTGTGTACTCATGGTCACTCCCCTACCCCTTTGACATGAGTTAGGTTTATTTAGAACCTTGTAAAGCCGAGAGGACTTTAAGATAGGGAACTCACTGAGATTTGATGTATCTCACCCCACTGTTGTTGTTTACATCACAAGTCCTACAGGTTCGACGAAGGGTAAGGACAAGGTTATTTGACTTTCCTTACGGATCGTAGCTTTTGTGATGGCATGGCTTCCGCTATGGCGTTATGTTTTGAGATCATTATATTGATCTAGTTCTTAGTTTTTATCATTTTGGAACATCTTGTATATGTAATGCCTTAGACTATTAGTGTTTTGTATTAGAGGCATTTATGTGTATAATGTGTTAACTAGGAACTTATTGTATATTTCAGTATCGAAAGTGAAATTCATGTATAATATGAGATTTGATGCAAGTATTATATGTGGGTGTCACAGTTGGTATCAGAGCAGGTCGTATCCTCGACCTAGCCATGAAATAGAATAAGTAACTCTTTCCGTTTCAGATACGTGGTGTCGCCTGTGGTCTTACGTGTTATATTTATGGTATTTAGCCTGATCAACTTAATCCTATTGGTATGACATAGAGGAACATGGCCGACGGACGTAGAAACAACCGTGGAAGACCAAGGACTCCGAGAACTACTCCGGCTAGGACGGTTCCACGGGGTGCTGAAGGGAACGCCCCTTTGTATCAATTCATGCAACAGATGCAGCAGCAACAAAATCAGTTCATGCAAGGAATGGTACAGCAAATGGCTGATGGTCTGCATCCTCCAGTGGTTGTTCCTGAAGTTGCAGGGGGAACCTATAGGGAATTCATTCGTATGAATCCTCCGGAGTTTCAGGGAGGGTTAGATCCAGTGAAGGCGCATGAATGGATATCAGGTATGGAACGGATCTTCTTGATAGTTCATTGCAGTGAGGAGAATAAAGTGGTCTTTGCTTCTCACTTGTTGAAGGGTCCTGCCATGAGGTGGTGGGAGAGTGCTTCAGCCTTAATGACAATCCAAGAGTTACCAAAAGTGTGGGAGCAGTTTAAGGTAATTTTTATGGAAAAATATTTTCCGAGTTCCTTAAGGTCTCAGAAGGAGTTTGAGTTCCAACAGTTGAGACAGGGCAATTCGTCAGTGGCTTCCTATGCGGAAAAATTTGAGATCATGGCTGACTATTCTAGACAGGCCATGTATGCTCCTGATGAGAGGTGGAAGATTGATCAGTTTTTGTTTGGTTTGAGGGCTGAAATTTCGCATAGCGTGTCTCAACGGGAATTTGCTTCTTATGCCGAAAGGTTAAGACAATGTTATATGGCGGAAAATAGTTTGAAAAAGGTACAAATGGAGGTGGATTCGAACAGGGCAACTCAAAGTGACCGTGGAAGGTCGAATCAATATTTTAGGCAAAGGCAACAGTCTTCCAAAGGGAAGCAAGTACAGAGTTCTAGAACTAGTATGCCTCTGGTATGTCGCGTGTGTGGACGGAATCATTATGGTTGGTGCAGTTTGGAGGGAATGAGATGTTATCAGTGTACTAAAGTGGGCCATATGGCGAAGGATTGTCCTCAGGGTAGGAATCAGGTACAAGGGAGGACTACTGGCCGAGTGTACACCTTGGATGCAAGGAAAGCAAAGGGTGCCAACTCCTTGATTGCGGGTACGTGTTTCGTAAATGGACATCCTTGTTTTGTTTTATTTGATTATGGGGTAACGCATTCTTTTGTGTCTTTGAGTTGTGTGAAGCGACTTGGGTTGCAAAATATTCCTTTGTTTCCTCCTATGGTGGTTACTACCGCCATGGATGAAATGGTTGAAACACCGTTGATGTGTGAAAATTGTGTGTTGTCGGTGAACGAAAGAGTCTTCCAGATTGATCTTATTTGTTTGCCGCTTAAGAAAGTGGATGTTGTTCTGGGAATGGACTGGCTTTCAGCTAATTCGGTTTTATCAGTTGTGAGGAGAAACTAATTATTATTCCATCTGCTGAGGCTACTCAGAAAGACATATTATCAACGATTTTAGAAGGTACGGTGGGAATGGTAAACTTCTTGTTTGAGAAAGAGAAATCTGTTTTAATGGTTCTTACTAAGGAAGGAAGTAGTGAATAGCAAGTTCTGAATATTCCAATAGTGTGTGAGTTTCCTGAAGTGTTTCCAGAGGATGTTTCTTCTCTTCCTCCGGAGAGAGAAGTTGAGTTCTCTATTGATTTGGTACCGGGAACGGCTCCTATATCCGTTTCTCCGTATCGGATGGCACCGCTTGAATTAAGAGAATTAAAGGACCAATTGGAAGATTTGATGTCTAAGCACTTTGTTAGACCTAGTGTTTCACCTTGGGGAGCTCTAGTGTTATTGGTAAAGAAGAAAGATGGGGGAATGCGGTTGTGCATTGATTATCGTAAGTTGAATAAAGTCACCATTAAGAATAAGTACCCCTTACCCAGGATAGACGACTTGATAGATCAATTGAAAGGAGCCTGTGTGTTCTCGAAGATTGATTTACGGTCGGGTTATCATCAGATCCGAGTGAAAAGTTCCGATGTGCCAAAAACTGCATTTAGAACCCGTTATGGTCATTACGAATTCCTAGTGATGCCTTTCGGTGTGACTAATACTCCAGCTGTTTTTATGGATTACATGAATCGTATATTTCAAGCTTACTTGGACCAATTTGTTGTGATCTTTATTGACGACATTCTTATTTATTCTCGTACTCCACAAGAGCACGGAGAACATTTGAGGATTGTCTTATCAGTATTGCAAGAGAAACAACGTTTTGCTAAGTTGAGCAAGTGTGAGTTTTGGATGTCAGAAGTTACTTTTCTTGGGCATGTTATATCTCAGGGTGGTGTGGCAGTAGATCCGTCAAAGGTAGAAGCAGTAATTAATTGGGAGAGACCGAGAAATGCTTCAGAAGTTAGAAGTTTCTTGGGACTGGCGGGTTACTATAGAAGGTTCATTAAAGGCTTTTCTCAATTGGCCTTACCAATGACGAAACTTACTCGGAAGGATTTTGCTTTTGAGTGGGATTCGGGTTGTGAGCAAAGTTTTATGAAATTGAAGGAATGTTTGACGAGTGCTCCAGTATTAATTATTCCTGATCCTAATAACTCTTATGAAGTATTCTGTGATGCTTCTAAGAGAGGATTAGGGGGGTGTTCTGATGCAAGGCGGTCAAGTAGTAGCTTATGCGTCTCGACAGTTGAAAGTTCATGAGAAGAATTATCCAACTCATGATTTGGAACTAGCTGCAGTGGTGTTTGCACTGAAGGTGTGGCGTCATTACTTGTATGGTGTACGTTTTGAAATGTTCAGTGACCACAAAAGTTTGAAGTATTTGTTTGACCAAAAGGAGTTGAATATGCGACAAAGAAGGTGGATGGAGTACTTAAAGGATTATGACTTAGAATTGAAGTATCATCTAGGAAAGGCAAATAATGTAGTGGATGCTTTAAGTCAGAAAATGGTTCATAATGCCGAATTGATGATGTTAGAGTATTCGTTGTTGGAAAAGTTTAGAGATCTTAATCTCTAATTTGTGTGGACTCCGAATGGTGTAATTATGGGAAATTTGAATGTCAATTCTACTTTAAGAGTTGAGATTCAACAAGAACAACTGTTAGAGGAAGAGTTACAAGAGTTGTTACTTCAACCGGGCTTTACACGAGCAACAGACGGGATTGTTTTGTTTAACCAAAGGATTTGTGTTCCGAAGGATGAGGCATTGAAAAGGAAGATTTTAGACGAAGCTCATAAAGGTACTTTCACGATACATCCGGGTTCTTCGAAGATGTATCAAGACTTAAAGAGAGATTATTGGTGGTCCGGGATGAAAAAGGATATAGCGACATATGTGTCGGAATGTGCGGTGTGTTAACAGGTGAAGATTGAACACCAAAGACCGGGCGGTCTGTTACGACCTTTGGATATTCCAGTTTGGGAAGTGGGATAGTATTTCTATGGACTTTGCAGTGGGCTTACCTTGTACACAAGGAGGTTATGATTCTATTTGGGTAATTGTGGATCGACTAACGAAATCTGCGCATTTCTTAGCCGTGAAGACTACTTATAAGGCGAGTCAGCTTGCAAGGTTGTTTATTGCTGAGATTGTGAGATTGCATGGTATTCCTTCTAGTATTGTGTCCGATAGAGATCCGAAGTTTACTTCGAGGTTTTGGAAAGTGTTCCAACAAGCTATGGGTACGAATTTGCGTTTGAGCACGTCGAATCATCCTCAGACGGATGGTCAGACTGAGCGAACAATACAGACGATGGAAGATATGTTAAGAGCTTGTGTGCTAGAGAGTGGAGGAAATTGGAAAGAACTTTTTCCGTTAATTGAGTTTTCCTATAACAATAGTTACCATGCGAGCATCGGTATGGCTCCTTATGAAGCATTGTATGGGAGGAAGTGTAGGACACCTTTGTGTTGGACGAAAATTGACGAAGATAGAATTTTGGGACCCGAGATTATTCAAGAGACTACGGAAAAGATTCGATTGATTCGCGAGAAAATTAAGCAAGCACAAGATCGTCAAAAGAGTTATGCGGACAATCGTAGGAGACCTTTGGAATTTGGGGAAGGTGACCATGTATTTCTGAAGGTTACTCCGAGATTGAGATTGAAAGGACCGTTTAAGTCACGTAAATTAAGTCCGAGATACGTGGGACCGTATCAGATTTTAGAAAGGATTGGTGGAGTTGCTTACAGATTAGCCTTACCACCCTCTCTATCTGGAATGCATGATGTTTTTCACGTATCTCAGCTCCGTAAGTTTATTCCTGATCCTCTTCAGCCAATTCTACCCGAATCTGTGGAAATAGAAGCGGATATGACTTTTGAACCACATCCGAGTTGTATCGTGGGAAGAGAAATAAAAGTGTTAAGGAACAAAGACATTCCACTCGTTAAGGTGCAATGGGATATGACGCATCCGGGTGATGCTACTTGGGAACTAGAGTCGGAAATGAGAGATTCTTATCCACATCTGTTCAGGTAATCTTTAAATTCGAGGCCGAATTTCTATTTAAGGGGGGGAGGATGTAATACCCCGTAAATTATTACACCGAATAATATTATATTGTGATCAACTGAGTACGGTTGCTCTGAGAAATTAATTGATTTAAATAATTAGAGTAACTTCGGTACTTAGAATTAATCCACTTAATATTATTCGTTTTGGAGACATTTACTTAATTGGACTCTAGAGACATTTTTGGGCATTTAGTAGTATTGTTTTAATAATACTTACTATATATATGTATTTTCTCTCATTTGGATCAAAAAGAAAAAGATAGAAAGAAAGAGAAAGTTGGTAAGAGAAAGAAGAAAAGAGGAGAGAAAAGAGGAAGAAGGGAAAAGAAGAGAAAAACAAGGTTTTGGAAGAGAAGCTTCAAGATCATCACCAACCTTCATCCAAGCTTCACCAAACTTCTTGAGTTTCATCATCTTGATCATCTCTAGAGGTGGGTTTAGCTAGAAACCATTTTTTTTCTTGAGTTTTGGTATTATGAGTTTTAGGTCGAAATCGTAGAAATCGATGTTTTAACGGATATAATCGATTAGAAATTGAAATGAATGTTTAATATGCTCATAGAATCATGTGGGGATGATTGTTTTCATGTTGCTATATGATGTTTGATGATTTTGAAATGTTAGGGTTTTAGAGTAATTGGGTTTTTATGAGATAATATGTTTTGATGATAGTGGTGATCAAACCTTGTTATACATGTGATGTTGAACCTCTGTTGACTTCAAATTGTGCCCTAAAAAGGTTTTGGAGGGTGGATAAAGTTCTGTTATAGCAGAAGTATTTTTTTGAGAATCGCGGTGCGCGCTGAGCGCGCAGGTTACCCGCTGAGCGCGGTGCCAAATCCTTGGAGCCTCTAGTGGCAGGGAGTTACGTGCTGAGCGCGGACAGGTGCGCGCTGAGCGCGACCTGGGAGTTGGAATTTTATATTTTTTTGGGGAAAGAATTCATAACTGTTGACTCGTTTATCGGATTCGAGTATTCCTTATATCAATATAGAGCCGAGGAAATATTCTATGCGATGAAGTTGATATATGTCGAATTTACCGACCGATTAAATAATCGGGAAAGTTCAAAAGTGATATGATTATGTTTAAATTGTGGTATGTTATTCTATTATGCACTTATGATGCGTTTTGCCTATCCTATTATTGTTTAACATGTTGTGAGTGAATATGCATGTTAATGTAAAATGAGATAGGAAGAGTGAGGACTTACCCTAAACAATGTGGCGTGTGATGGAATAGTAACAACGCTCGTGCTAGTAAGGCCGAGGCATGTGTATTGTATAATCATAACCGGTTATCTTTGGATAGTGCGTTTCATGGGTCTCGAGCTCCTCTGAAACATATGCACCATTACTTGGCAGGTTTGATTCCCGCGTTTAGTACGAATGGAACCTACGGGTAGAGACTTGAGATGGTTAACAGGCCATGAGAAGTGACGGTTCACGGCTAACAGGCCGTTGTTCCCGAATCCATTTTGTATGCCAAGTGATTTCGAGGATCCATGATTCGGGTTGTCTTCTAGACGTAGAAGCGGACGGGAAAAGGGGATACCTTGGTATGGTTAGTGATTTGTGAATCCTTGAGTTTACAGGCTCAGGAGGTACTTCGGTACTTTGTGAATCCTTGAATTTACAGGCTCAGGAGGTACTTCGGTACTAGTGTGAGTTGACAGGCTCACCGTGATGGTTACTTGTGTGTGTGTACTCATGGTCACTCCCCTACCCCTTTAACATGAGGTAGGTTTATTTAGAACCTTGTAAATCCGAGAGGACTTTAAGATAGGGAACTCACTGAGATTTGATGTATCTCACCCCACTGTTGTTGTTTACATCACAGGTCCTGCAGGTTCGGCGAAGGGTAAGGACAAGGTTATTTGACTTTCCTTACGGATCGTAGCTTTTGTGATGGCATGGCTTCCGTTATGGCGTTATGTTTTGAGATCATTATATTGATCTAGTTCTTAGTTTTTATCATTTTGGAACATCTTGTATATGTAATGCCTTAGACTATTAGTGTTTTGTATTAGAGGCATTTATGTGTATAATGTGTTAACTAGGAACTTATTGTATATTTCAGTACCGAAAGTGAAATTCATGTATAATATGAGATTTGATGCAAGTATTATATGTGGGCGTCACAATTTTATACCGAAAATACCCAATTTTCACAATTCCAACCTAACTCTAAACTCAAAATAAACTCTACTCTAAAGGGTCTAACTAGAACCCACCTGGACAACAAGATGACGATGATGAAATTGAGATGAAAAGATGAAGAATGAAAGCTTGAAGATGATCTTGAGCTTTTGAGAAAATTTCTCTCCTTTTCCCTTCTCCTTCACTTTTCCTTCCCTTTTCCTTTGTTTTTCTTTCTAACTTTTGTTTTGGTTTCCAAATGAGAAAAAGAAAACATAGTAAAGAAAATAATTTCCATTAATTAGCAATACTACTAAATGTCCAAATTAGCTCAAATGCACCAATTAATAAAAACTCAACGTTAAATACTATTAATTTAATCAACTCTGAGTTCGTCGGTTTACTCTAATTATCCTATCAAATAATTACTCATAGTACTCCGGAACCCATTTGATCATAATAATATTCACCAGAGCGTTTATAAATTTACGGGGTATTACAAGGAATGCACTAATTATTTTGACATTTTTTACACGTATTTCAATAGATTCTTTCAGAACCAATTGTGATCAATTGCAGACATGTTGTAAACAGCTACAACATCATCCAAAACTCAAATAATGCAATTTTGCTTACTTGTAATTGATTACAATACTTATCAAAAGAACGCGTAATTTAATTTTTCTTACACATGTAATCGATTACAAACATAATACTATCGATTACGTACTTCCAGAATTGAATAAACATTTTTATTTTTATTTTTCATGCAACCAAACTAGTTTCTTAATTCTTCATATCCTCAAATAGCATCTCAAACACAATCCAAGCATTTTATGGGTAGAAATTTAGCATACAATCACAGTCAACAATGTTAACAAAATGATCATTATATCAAGTAATTAAACAAGTAGTTATTAAATAAAACTTCATATTAATGAGTTGATTATAATTGTTTGCCCAAGAACCTTTGTTTGACAATTGGACTCTGATAACATATGCGAATCAGACTTAAATTAACTTAACAAAAATGACTTGTAAGGAGATGGCTTCATCCATTTGTAAATTCATATTTTGATCTTATTACATATATTGAGAAATTTTTCACTATATTCAATTACAAGTATCTTATGTCATTCAAAGAAAAAAAACATGTCTTCATTTGTCTTAAACTCACTACTATAGCGTTAATTTTACAAGATTAATTAAAACATTTTTAGACTTATGTAATAATATTTTCATTTAATTCATTATATTCCCTTTCTATATCATAAGATTTCTAAGAGAAAAGGAATTACTATTGGTTTTTAATCTTGACTAAAATATTATTAAAGAAACAAATTATATGAATCATCTGCTATACAAAACATACCAGAGTTAAAAACACTTGTAAAGGTGGATATGATGAATAATAAAAAAATAGGCATAGAGAATTAAAATTTATTTATTCAGGTTTCGTGATACATTTTATTACATAGAATTTCAAAATACATATGAATAACTTATTTAATATTATTCAAACTCTCCAAACATAAAGCAATATATGTATGCACGACATTCACGCACCTACAAAGTAAGAAATATTTATAAGTATCTGGATTTTTTTATTGAAAGTCTAAACAAACGATTAAGATAAAGAAAAATTAATTACCATGGCATATGTTAAGGATGATTTTTTTAGCATTTACTTCGACATTCTTTCACACACTTATCAAAATCATCACTCAGCCGCTCTCCGATACATTGTGCGTCACACTTTATTTCACAAAATGGTTCTGCTAATTTGATTGATCCATATTCTTGAGATTCGGGGATGCATTCAACTTGTACTACAACGAACATAATGATTAACATCACCACGACACTAATTTATACGGTGCTCATTGCCATAATTTTGGTTGATGTGTATCTCTTATCAATTTTTTTTGTTTAATTTTTTATGATTTTCATAAATTCTACATATGACATTATATATAGTCATAAAATGCATGCGTAATATCTTCAAACGTATGTAAAAGAAATGAAAAAAAATCTTATATTCAACAAAAAAAAAAACACCGTTACCTAAATCTGAATTATAAAAGTAATTTACTTAATATATAATATGAGCATATTATTACTATTATTTTACCAATTGTTAATATTATTACTGCAATTATGTTCTTAATATAAAATTATTATTTTTTATTTAGTAAATGAAATGATAAATAGGTAAAAGTAAAAGTAAAATAAAGATATTGAATTACCTATGATAAAATTTAAATTGATTATTTTTTTTATTATTTCAAAAGGAAAATAGTTTACTAAATAAATATTCAAAACTTTTCATTATTTTTTTCCATGATTTACTAGTCCTATATGGAAAAATTCACTCAATGAGTAAAAAAAATAGGGTTGATATATATCTGAATTTGAACATTACCCAATGTAATGATTAATAGCTCTGAGTTTTGAATTTTTATATATAAGGGATTATAGTAAGGAAGGAACGTTTTTATATTTCTATGGATTATATAATTTTAATATAGAATGAAAAATATTATGTTATATGTTTGAACTACATATAATTAAGATATTCAGATACATTTTAAAATAAAAATTTCAAAATAAGAACAAAGAAATTTGTCCAAAAAAGAAAAAAAAAATTAACTAGGTAAAGTTCACACTATCATTTCGTCTCCACTCTCAATCAAAATACATTTAAGGTACAAATTTTGTAATAACCCACCCAGATAGAATCTAAAATGTCCTCACCAGGATATTAAAAAGGTTGTACTAATACATCAAAGTAGCATAAACTTATATAAGTATATGAAGTCACATAAGATACATCAAATGTGCATACAAGGTACAACATGTTCAAAGATACAATATAATAATAATACGCAATGAAGGACAAAATAAAAAGGAAATCCTCCCTGCATCCATTGACTTGCCTTTTCGTTTTCCAAAAACATGATCAACTGGAAAATGTAAGAAACAATATGGGGTGAGATGATAACACTTCAACGGAGTTTTACTAAAAGGTTAGGGGCATCTAACACTACAAGAGATTCAACAAGGTTCTAACACTCACAAGTTTAAAAATGAAATAAAAGTGAGTCGAGGCATAACCCGCCTTATACAATGTGGAAATGTCGATACACTCGCTATAACGTCCATGTACAGCTCGGGAGGAATCTAGCTTCAAGGAGCCACAAATGTTGTATAGCTCTTCCCATATCAAGCGTTGTTTTTTAAAATTACTGACTTCCTACTAGTTCTTTTCTAAATTAGGGTTTTAAAATGTGAACTATAACAGTGTCTTGATTGACCATCCTGATTACGAGTTTACAAATAGGAATGCACTAATTATTTTGACATTTTTTACACGTATTTCAATAGATTCTTTCAGAACCAATTGTGATCAATTGCAGACATGTTGTAAACAGCTACAACATCATCCAAAACTCAAATAATGCAATTTGCTTACTTGTAATTGATTACAATACTTATCAAAAGAACGCGGAATTTCATTTTTCTTACACATCTAATCGATTACAAACATGATACTATCGATTACGTACTTCCAGAATTGAATAAACATTTTTATTTTTATTTTTCATGCAACTAAACTAGTTTCTTAATTCTTCATATCCTCAAATAGCATCTCAAACACAATCCAAGCATTTTATGGGTAGTAATTTAGCATACAATCACAGTCAACAATCTTAACAAAAATGATCATTACATCAAGTAATTAAACAAGTAGTAATTAAACAAGTTGTGATTAAATAAAACTTCATATTAATGAGTTGATTATAATTGTTTGCCCAAGAATCTTTGTTTGACAATTGGACTCTGATAACATATGCGAATTGGACTTAAATTAACTTAACAAAAATGACTTGTAAGGAGATGGCTTCATCCATTTGTAAATTCATATTTTGATCTTATTACATATATTGAGAAATTTTTCACTATATTCAATTACAAGTATCTTATGTCATTCAAAGAAAAAAAACATGTCTTCATTTGTCTTAAACTCACTACTATAGCGTTAATTTTACAAGATTAATTAAAACATTTTTAGACTTATGTAATAATATTATCATTTAATTCATTATATTCCCTTTCTATATCATTAGATTTCTAAGAGAAAAGGAATTACTATTGGTTTTTAATCTTGATTAAAATATTATTAAAGAAACAAATTATTTGAATCATCTACTATACAAAACATACCAGAGTTAAAAACACTTGTAAAGGTGGATATGATGAATAATATAAAAATAGGCATAGAGATATAAAATTTATTTATTTAGGTTTCGTGATACATTTTATTACATAGAACTTCACAATACATATGAATAACTTATATAATATTATTCAAACTCTCCAAACATAAAGCAATATATGTATGCACGACATTCACGCACCTACAAAGTAAGAAATATTTATAAGTATCTGGATTTTTTTATTGAAAGTCTAAACAAACGATGAAGATAAAGAAAAATTAATTACCATGGCATATGTTAAGGATGATTTTTTTAGCATTTACTTCGACATTCTTTCACACACTTATCAAAATCATCACTTAGCCGCTCTCCGATATATTGTGCGTCACACTTTATTTCACAAAATGGTTCTGCTAATTTGATTGATCCATATTCTTGAGATTCGAGGATGCATTCAACTTTTACTACAACGAACATAATCATAACATCACCACGACACTAAATTTTACGGTGCTCATTGCCATAAATTTGTTTGATGTGTATCTGTTATCAATTTTTTATGTTTAATTTTTTATGATTTTCATAAGTTCTACATATGACATTATATATAGTCATAAAATGCATGCGTAATATCTTCAAACATATGTAAAAGAAATGAAAAAAAATCTTTTATTCAACAAAAAACAAAACACCGTTACCTAAATCTGAATTATAAAAGTAATTTACTTAATATATAATATGAGCATATTATTACTATTATTTTACCAATTGTTAATATTATTATTGCAATTATGTTCTTAATATAAAATTATTATTTTTTATTTAGGAAATGAAATGATAAATAGGTAAAAGTAAAAGTGTAATACCCCGTATTATTGTAAATGCTCAATTGGATATCAGACGAGATCAGATGAGTACCTATGTGCTCTATCTTGGGATAATTGGATTAATGGAATCCTCTAAGTGCTTTAAGTATTATCAATTGGGATCAATAGAGCAACTGATGAACTCTGAAGAGATCAATTATTTTATTAAAGAGACGTATTAATATTTACTAATTCAAGAAAGTATTTTAAGGTAACTCTAATAATTGATCAATTGGGTTGAGACGGTAAAATATCAATTGGAGATATTTTACCCTGTTGGATTATATTATATAATATTGGTTTATATATATATATATTTGAGAGAAAGAGAAAGTTGGTAGAAGAAAAGGAAAGCAGAGAAAGAAGAAAAAGAAAGGAAACGTGGGAAAGAGAGAAGGAAGAGAAGAGAAGAAGGAAAGAGAGGAAAAGCTCAAGGAAGAGGAAGAAACTCATGGATCATCATCATCTTCTTCAAACTCCTCTTCGATTATCAGGTGGGTTCTAGTTAGACACTTTAAGTTCTAGTGTAATATCCCGTATTATTGAAATGCTCAATTGGATATCAGATAAGATCAGATGAGCTTTTGTGTGCTCTATCTTTAGTAAATTGGATTAATGGAATCCTCTAAGTACTTTAAGTATTGACATTTGGGATCAATAGAGCAACTAATGAACTTTGAAGAGATCAATTATTTTATTAAGAGACGGATTAATAATTGATAGTTCAAGAAAGTAATTTTTGGTAACTCTAATAATTGATCGATTGGTTGAGACAACAAATAGCAATTGGAGATATTTTACCCTGTTGGATTATATTATATAATATGTTATATATATATTTGAAAGAATAGAAAGAAAAAGGGAAAGAAAAGAAAAGTTGGAAAAAAGAAGAAGAAAAGAAGAAAGAGGAAGAGGAGAGAAGAGGGAAAGAGAGGAAAAGCTCAAGGAAGAAGAAGAAGCCATGGATCACCACCATCTTCTTCAAACTCCTCTTTGGTATCAGGTGGGTTCTAGTTAGACACTTTAAGTTCTAGAAATATAAGTTTAGAGCTTAGGTTAGATTTGAGAGATAATGAGTAAACGGATAAATCAATGAAATCTAACGGATAGATTGATGAAATGTATGTCTAAATGTGTTCTAACATGTTGTTTTGGGTATTTGGATGCATTAATATCATGTGGGTTGAAGGTTTGGATCATTTTTGGATCTCAAACCCATTTTGGGAGAATTCTGGTTCGTCCAGATTCGCCAGGCGAGTAGGTGGCGAGTCTGATTCGCCAGGGATTCGCCAGGCGAATTTGCCTGGGACAGCAAAACATTAATTTTCGTATTTTCGCCATAACTTGAGATCCGTAACTCGGATCGACGCCCGGTCGGAAGCGTTGGAAAGATAATTTCATGCTCTATGAGATGGTGAGATAGAAACATGATTTTATGTCATGGATTGTTATGGTAGAATTAAATATTGTGATGAATGTGTAATGTATGTGATTTTGATTCCACCGAAACTCAAGAATCGGGAATCCGATTGATACGAGTCCAAAGCCTTTGGATAGATAATCCCATAAGGTAGTGAATGGTGATGTGAGACCATGATTTAACCTAGGATGCTTGGTAGGGGATAGGAGTGATTTGTTATGCTTTTATGTGTTGTTTTATAATTGATGTTGTTATATGCTAATTATGTTATACTATGCCTATTTAATTGTTGTGAAACATGATTAAAGAAATATGCATGTTTAAAATATGAATTAGGAAGAGTGAGGAAACTTTACCCCAAAACGGAATAGTATAATTCTAGGTTGTAACTAGGATTGTGGTAGAGAACCTATGGTGACAACGCTCGTGCAAGTAAGGCCGAGGCGTGTGTTTTGTGTAATCGTAACCGATTATTATTGATAGTGCGTTTCATGGGTCTCGAGCTCCTCTGAAAAATATGCACCATTACTTGGCAGGTTTGATTCCCGCATTTTTTTAGTACGAATGGAACCTATGCATTGGGTCGAGACTTGGGATGGTTAACAGGCCATGAGAAGTGACGGTTCACGGCTAACAGGCCGTTGTTCCCGAATCCATTTCGTATGTCAAGTAATTCGAGGATCCATGACTCGGATCGCCTTCTAGACGTAGAAGGGTACGGGAATAAGGGATACCTTGGTATGGTTATTGATTGTGAATTCTTGAGTTAACAGGCTCAAGAGGTACTTCGGTACTAGTGTGAGTTGCAGGCTCACCGTTGTGGATTATTTGTGTGTGTGTACTCATGGTCACTCCCCTTCCCCCTTTGACATGAGTTAGGTTTATTAGAACCCTGTAAAGCCGAGAGGACTTTAAGATAGGGAACTCACTGAGATTTGATGTATCTCACCCCACTATAGTTGCTATATTTCAGGTTCGGATTGCAGGTTGGTTTACAAGTGGAGCTATGCTTGGATGTTTCAAGAGAAGCTTAGTTAAGCTTATTTCCGCTGTGTATTTTATTGTTCTTGTACAATGAGGAATATTGTATATTGATCTTAGTTTTATTATTTTTGGCTAATTTCCAGTCTTGTACCATAGATTGTATTTGTTTTAGCAATGGTCAAGTCTGTGAATTACGCCATTAGGAACTTGTGATGGTGTCAGTACCAAATACGATGCTTGTATTGTATTATTCTAGGTATATATTATACAGGGCATTACATCTAGAAATAAGTTGTTTTAGAACTTAGGTTAGATTAAGAGAAACGCTTAATTTGCTAATCAATGGAATCTAACGGATAAAACGTGAAATAAACTGCGTAATATAGTCGGGTCACGTGTAGAAATAATCGATAATACTTATTGTGGTGTTGGTACATGTTGTGAATGAGTTTGGATGGATTTTGTATCAAGAAAAACAGGTTTTTGAGCTTCTGCAACAGGGTTAATCGATTAACCACTTTTGGTAATCGATTAACCAATAAAAAATAGGGTTTTACGTGAAAATTGAACCTGTTAACCGGTTAACCATATGCGTTAATCGATTAACAGTGTTAGTTTCAGAAAAATATTATTTTAAAAAACCCATAACTTTTGAACCGTAAGTCCGTTTTGGTCCCCGTTCGAAGCGTCGGGAAGCTAATTTTATTCTCTTTATGATAGTGGAATAGAAACATATGTTTATGCCTTGGATTGATAAGAAAAAAAATATGGAAATATAATGTATGTAGTTTGGTTTCCACCGAAACTCAAGAATCGGGAATCCGATTGATACGAGTCCAAAGCCTTTAGAAGGATGATCCAATAAGGCAGTGAATGGTAGTGTGAGACCATGAGTTAACCAAGGATGCTTGATAGGAGTTAGTGGTGGCTTGGATGCCTTAAAATGTGTGTGAACTACTATGTGAAAAGTGATGTTTTATGTGATGTGTGATATATGTGTTTACTTGTAATATTTGTGTCATACCATGTCTATCTAACTATTGTTAAGTATGAATGAGAAAATATGCATGCTTAAAATGAATTAGGAAGAGTGAGGAAACTTACCCCAAAACCTAATGATATGATTCTAGGTTGTGATTAGAAATTGATGGAAACTCTGGATGGCGACGCTCGTGCATTCATTGGCGAGCTCTGGCCTGGAGTAGATAACTTAGATGGCGATGCTTGGGCACTTGATGTAGAAAGTACATCCGTGATGAGTAATGGTCTAGGAGAGAGTAAACACTAGTATGGAACATGTGTGAACTTTTGTGATTATGATAAAAGGCGATGTGGCCTTATGATTGTCGAATACAATCATGTTTGTTGTGTGTGATCACGTAATCGTAACCGGTTATCTTTGCGAGTGCGTTTAATGGGTCTCGAGCTCCTCTGAAACATGTGCACAACTACTTGACAGGTTTGATTCCCGTGTGCAGTATGAATGGCGCTCTGGGAGCGTATGCTTGTGACGGTTTATGGCCCGTGTGAAGCGACGGTTCCTAACGGTTTATGGCCCGTAGAACCCAAATCCATTCGTATGTCAAGTAGGTTCAAGGATCCATGACTCAGGTCGTCTTCTAGACGTAGAAGCGGACGGGAAAAGGGGATACCTTGGTGTGGTTACCGATTAGTGATATTTTGAGTTGATGAACTCATGACATGTTTCCATATAGTGTGAGATTGTGAACTCAAAGTCATTTCCCTTTCCCTTGACTTGAGTTAGGATTGATAGAACCTTGTACAGCCGAGAGGATCTATAGGATAGGGAACTCACTGAGATTTGATGTATCTCACCCCACTATAGTTGCTATATTTCAGGTAATTGCAGGTTGATTTACAAGTGGAGCTATGCATGGATGTTTCAAGAGAAGCTTAGTTAAGCTTATTTCCGCTGTGTATTTTTATTGTTCTTGTACAATGAGGAATATTGTATAATGTTCTTAGTTTTTTTATTATTTTTGGCTAGTTTCCATGACTTGTGCCATGTGTTGTATTTATGTTTAGAAATGGACAAGTATGTGAACTATGCCATTAGGCACTTTTGATGTGTCAGTACCAAATAAAAATGCTTGTATGGTATTATTCTAGGTATATATTATACAGGGCATTACAAAAAGTAAAATAAAGATATTGAATTACCTATGATAAAATTTAAATTGATTATTTTTTTATTATTTCAAAAGGAAAATAGTTTACTAAATAAATATTCAAAACTTTTCATTATTTTTTTCCATGATTTACTAGTCCTATATGGAAAAATTCACTCAATGAGTAAAAAAAATAGGGTTGATATATATCTGAATTTGAACATTACCCAATGTAATGATTAATAGCTCTGAGTTTTGAATTTTTATATATAAGGGATTATAGTAAGGAAGGAACGTTTTCATATTTCTATGGATTATATAATTTTAATATAGAATGAAAAATATTATGTTATATGTTTGAACTACATATAATTAAGATATTCAGATACATTTTAAAATAAAAATTTCAAAATAAGAACAAAGAAATTTGTCCAAAAAAGAAAAAAAAAATTAACTAGGTAAAGTTCACACTATCATTTCGTCTCCACTCTCAATCAAAATACATTTAAGGTACAAATTTTGTAATAACCCAACCAGATAGAATCTAAAATGTCCTCACCAGGATATTAAAAAGGTTGTACTAATACATCAAAGTAGCATAAACTTATATAAGTATATGAAGTTACATAAGATACATCAAATGTGCATACAAGGTACAACATGTTCAAAGATACAATATAATAATAATACGCAATGAAGGACAAAATAAAAAGGAAATCCTCCCTGCATCCATTGACTTGCCTTTTCGTTTTCCAAAAACATGATCAACAGGAAAATGTAAGAAACAATATGGGGTGAGATGATAACACTTCAACGGAGTTTTACTAAAAGGTTAGGGGCATCTAACACTACAAGAGATTCAACAAGGTTCTAACACTCACATGTTTAAAAACGAAATAAAAGTGAGTCGAGGCATAACCCATCTCATACAATGTGGAAATGTCGATACACTCGCTATAACATCCATGTACAGCTCGGGAGGAATCTAGCTTCAAGGAGCCACAAATGTTGTATAGCTCTTCTCATATCAAGCGTTGTTTTTTAAAATTACTGACTTCCTACTAGTTCTTTTCTAAATTAGGGTTTTAAAATGTGAACTATAACAGTGTCTTGATTGACCATCCTGATTACGAGTTTACAAATAGGAATGCACTAATTATTTTGACATTTTTTACACGTATTTCAATAGATTCTTTCAGAACCAATTGTGATCAATTGCAGACATGTTGTAAACAGCTACAACATCATCCAAAACTCAAATAATGCAATTTTGCTTACTTGTAATTGATTACAATACTTATCAAAAGAACGCGGAATTTCATTTTTCTTACACATGTAATCGATTACAAACATAATACTATCGATTACGTACTTCCAAAATTGAATAAACATTTTTATTTTAATTTTTCATGCAACTAAACTAGTTTCTTAATTCTTCATATCCTCAAATAGCATCTCAAACACAATCCAAGCATTTTATGGGTAGTAATTTAGCATACAATCACAGTCAACAATCTTAACAAAAATGATCATTACATCAAGTAATTAAACAAGTTGTGATTAAATAAACCTTCATATTAATGAGTTGATTATAATTGTTTGCCCAAGAACCTTTGTTTGACAATTGGACTCTGATAACATATGCGAATTGGACTTAAATTAACTTAACAAAAAATGACTTGTAAGGAGATGGCTTCATCCATTTGCAAATTCATATTTTGATCTTATTACATATATTGAGAAATTTTTCACTATATTCAATTACAAGTATCTTATGTCAATCAAGGAAAAAAAACATGTCTTCATTTGTCTTAAACTCACTACTATAGCGTTAATTTTACAAGATTAATTAAAACATTTTTAGACTTATGTAATAATATTATCATTTAATTCATTATATTCCCTTTCTATATCATTATATTTCTAAGAGAAAAGGAATTACTATTGGTTTTTAATCTTGATTAAAATATTATTAAAGAAACAAATTATATGAATCATCTGCTATACAAAACATACCAGAGTTAAAAACACTTGTAAAGGTGGATATGATGAATAATAAAAAAATAGGCATAGAGAATTAAAATTTATTTAATTAGGTTTCGTGATACATTTTATTACATAGAATTTCACAATACATATGAATAACTTATTTAATATTATTCAAACTCCCCAAACATAAAGCAATATATGTATGCACGACATGCACGCACCTACAAAGTAAGAAATATTTATAAGTATCTGGATTTTTTTATTGAAAGTCTAAACAAACGATGAAGATAAAGAAAAATTAATTACCATGGCATATGTTAAGGATGATTTTTTTAGCATTTACTTCGACATTCTTTCACACACTTATCAAAATCATCACTCAGCCGCTCTCTGATACATTGTGCGTCACACTTTATTTCACAAAATGGTTCTGCTAATTTGATTGATCCATATTCTTGAGATTCGGGGATGCATTCAACTTGTACTACAACGAACATAATCATTAACATCACCATGACACTAATTTTTACGGTGCTCATTGCCATAATTTTGTTTGATGTGTATCTCTTATCAATTTTTTATGTTTAATTTTTTATGATTTTAATAAGTTCTACATATGACATTATATATAGTCATAAAATGCGTGCGTAATATCTTCAAACTTATGTTAAAGAAATGAAAAAAAAATCTTATATTCAACAAAAAAAAAACACCGTTACCTAAATCTGAATTAAAAAAGTAATTTACTTAATATATAATATGAGCATATTATTACTATTATTTTACCAATTGTTAATATTATTATTGCAATTATGTTCTTAATATAAAATTATTATTTTTTATTTAGGAAATGAAATGATAAATAGGTAAAAGTAAACGTAAAATAAAGATATTGAATTACCTATGATAAAATTTAAATTGATTATTTTTTTATTATTTCAAAAGGAAAATAGTTTACTAAATAAATATTCAAAACTTTTCATTATTTTTTTCCATGATTTACTAGTCCTACATGGAAAAATTCACTCAATGAGTAAAAAAAATAGGGTTGATATATATCTGAATTTGAACATTACCCAATGTAATGATTAATAGCTCTGAGTTTTGAATTTTTATATATAAGGGATTATAGTAAGGAAGGAACGTTTTCATATTTCTATGGATTATATAATTTTAATATAGAATGAAAAATATTATGTTATATGTTTGAACTACATATAATTAAGATATTCAGATACATTTTAAAATAAAAATTTCAAAATAAGAACAAAGAAATTTGTCCAAAAAAGAAAAAAAAAATTAACTAGGTAAAGTTCACACTATCATTTCGTCTCCACTCTCAATCAAAATACATTTAAGGTACAAATTTTGTAATAACCCAACCAGATAGAATCTAAAATGTCCTCACCAGGATATTAAAAAGGTTGTACTAATACATCAAAGTAGGATAAACTTATATAAGTATATGAAGTCACATAAGATACATCAAATGTGCATACAAGGTACAACGTGTTCAAAGATACAATATAATAATAATACGCAATGAAGGACAAAATAAAAAGGAAATCCTCCCTGCATCCATTGACTTGCCTTTTCGTTTTCCAAAAACATGATCAACTGGAAAATGTAAGAAACAATATGGGGTGAGATGATAACACTTCAACGGAGTTTTACTAAAAGGTTAGGGGCATCTAACACTACAAGAGATTCAACAAGGTTCTAACACTCACATGTTTAAAAACGAAATAAAAGTGAGTCGAGGCATAACCCGCCTCATACAATGTGGAAATGTCGATAAACTCGCTATAACGTCCATGTACAGCTCGGGAGGAATCTAGCTTCAAGGAGCCACAAATGTTGTATAGCTCTTCTCATATCAAGCGTTGTTTTTTAAAATTGCTGACTTCCTACTAGTTCTTTTCTAAATTAGGGTTTTAAAATGTGAACTATAACAGTGTCTTGATTGACCATCCTGATTACGAGTTTACAAATAGGAATGCACTAATTATTTTGACATTTTTTACACGTATTTCAATAGATTCTTTCAGAACCAATTGTGATCAATTGCAGACATGTTGTAAACAGCTACAACATCATCCAAAACTCAAATAATGCAATTTTGCTTACTTGTAATTGATTACAATACTTATCAAAAGAACGCGGAATTTCATTTTTCTTACACATGTAATCGATTACAAACATAATATTATCGATTATGTACTTCCAGAATTGAATAAACATTTTTATTTTTATTTTTCATGCAACCAAACTAGTTTCTTAATTCTTCATATCCTCAAATAGCATGTCAAACACAATCCAAGCATTTTATGGGTAGAAATTTAGCATACAATCACTGTCAACAATCTTAACAAAAATGATCATTATATCAAGTAATTAAACAAGTAGTAATTAAACAAGTAGTGATTAAATAAAACTTCATATTAATGAGTTGATTATAATTGTTTGCCCAAGAACCTTTGTTTGACAATTGGACTCTGATAACATATGCGAATTGGACTTAAATTAACTTAACAAAAATGACTTGTAAGGAGATGGCTTCATCCATTTGTAAATTCATATTTTGATCTTATTACATATATTGAGAAATTTTTCACTATATTCAATTACAAGTATCTTATGTCATTCAAAGGAAAAAAACATATCTTCATTTGACTTAAACTCACTACTATAGCGTTAATTTTACAAGATTAATTAAAACATTTTTAGACTTATGTAATACTATTATCATTTAATTCATTATATTCCCTTTCTATATCATTAGATTTCTAAGAGAAAAGGAATTACTATTGGTTTTTAATCTTGATTAAAATATTATTAAAGAAACAAATTATATGAATCATCTGCTATACAAAACATACCAGAGTTAAAAACACTTGTAAAGGTGGATATGATGAATAATAAAAAAATAGGAATAGAGAATTAAAATTTATTTATTTAGGTTTCGTGATACACTTTATTACATAGAATTTCACAATACATATGAATAACTTATTTAATATTATTCAAACTCTCCAAACATAAAGCAATATATGTATGCACGACATGCACGCACCTACAAAGTAAGAAATATTTATAAGTATCTGGATTTTTTTATTGAAAGTCTAAACAAACGATGAAGATAAAGAAAAATTAATTACCATGGCATATGTTAAGGATGATTTTTTTAGCATTTACTTCGACATTCTTTCACACACTTATCAAAATCATCACTCAGCCGCTCTCCGATACATTGTGCGTCACACTTTATTTCACAAAATGGTTCTGCTAATTTGATTGATCCATATTCTTGAGATTCGGGGATGCATTCAACTTGTACTACAACGAACATAATCATTAACATCACCACGACACTAATTTTTACGGTGCTCATTGCCATAATTTTGTTTGATTTGTATCTCTTATCAATTTTTTATGTTTAATTTTTTATGATTTTCATAAGTTCTACATATGACATTATATATAGTCATAAAATGCACGCGTAATATCTTCAAACGTATGTAAAAGAAATGAAAAAAAAATCTTATATTCAACAAAAAAAAAACACCGTTACCTAAATCCGAATTATAAAAGTAATTTAAATAATATATAATATGAGCATATTATTACTATTATTTTACCAATTGTTAATATTATTATTGCAATTATGTTCTTAATATAAAATTATTATTTTTTATTTAGGAAGTGAAATGATAAATAGGTAAAAGTAAAAGTAAAATAAAGATATTGAATTACCTATGATAAAATTTAAATTGATTATTTTTTTATTATTTCAAAAGGAAAATAGTTTACTAAATAAATATTCAAAACTTTTCATTATTTTTTTCCATGATTTACTAGTCCTACATGGAAAAATTCACTCAATGAGTAAAAAAAATAGGGTTGATATATATCTGAATTTGAACATTACCCAATGTAATGATTAATAGCTCTGAGTTTTGAATTTTTATATATAAGGGATTATAGTAAGGAAGGAACGTTTTCATATTTCTATGGATTATATTATTTTAATATAGAATGAAAAATATTATGTTATATGTTTAAACTACATATAATTAAGATATTCAGATACATTTTAAAATAAAAATTTCAAAATAAGAATAAAGAAATTTGTCCAAAAAAGAAAAAAAAAATTAACTAGGTAAAGTTCACACTATCATTTCGTCTCCACTCTCAATCAAAATACATTTAAGGTAAAAATTTTGTAATAACGCAACCAGATAGAATCTAAAATGTCCTCACCAGGATATTAAAAAGGTTGTACTAATACATCAAAGTAGCATAAACTTATATAAGTATATGAAGTCACATAAGATACATCAAATGTGCATACAAGGTACAACATGTTCAAAGATACAATATAATAATAATACGCAATGAAGGACAAAATAAAAAGGAAATCCTCCCTGCATCCATTGACTTGCCTTTTCGTTTTCCAAAAACATGATCAACTGGAAAATGTAAGAAACAATATGGGGTGAGATGATAACACTTCAACGGAGTTTTACTAAAAGGTTAGTGGCATCTAACACTACAAGATATTCAACAAGGTTCTAACACTCACATGTTTAAAAACGAAATAAAAGTGAGTCTAGGCATAACCCGCCTCATACAATGTGGAAATGTCGATACACTCGCTATAACGTCCATGTACAGCTCGGGAGGAATCTAGCTTCAAGGAGCCACAAATGTTGTATAGCTCTTCTCATATCAAGCGTTGTTCTTTAAAATTGCTGACTTCCTACTAGTTCTTTTCTAAATAAGGGTTTTAAAATGTGAACTATAACAGTGTCTTGATTGACCATCCTGATTTCGAGTTTACAAATAGGAATGCACTAATTATTTTGACATTTTTTACATGTATTTCAATAGATTCTTTCAGAACCAATTGTGATCAATTGCAGACATGTTGTAAACAACTACAACATCATCCGAAACTCAAATAATGCAATTTTGCTTACTTGTAATTGATTACAATACTTATCAAAAGAACGCGGAATTTCATTTTTCTTACACATGTAATCGATTACAAACATAATACTATCGATTACGTACTTCCAGAATTGAATAAACATTTTTATTTTTATTTTTCATGCAACCAAACTAGTTTCTTAATTCTTCATATCCTCAAATAGCATCTCAAACACAATCCAAGCATTTTATGGGTAGAAATTTAGCATACAATCACAGTCAACAATCTTAACAAAAATGATCATTATATCAAGTAATTAAACAAGTAGTGATTAAATAAAACTTCATATTAATGAGTTGATTATAATTGTT
This sequence comes from Lathyrus tuberosus, assembly GCA_022829125.1. Taxonomy (NCBI): domain Eukaryota; kingdom Viridiplantae; phylum Streptophyta; class Magnoliopsida; order Fabales; family Fabaceae; genus Lathyrus; species Lathyrus tuberosus. The sequence continues at coordinate 735,090 of JALAZF010000915.1, read as the reverse complement.
TGCCCAAGAACCTTTGTTTGGCAATTGGACTCTGATAACATATGCGAATTGGACTTAAATTAACTTAACAAAAATGACTTGTAAGGAGATGGCTTCATCCATTTGTAAATTCATATTTTGATCTTATTACATATATTGAGAAATTTTTCACTATATTCAATTACAAGTATCTTATGTCATTCAAAGAAAAAAAACATGTCTTTATTTGTCTTAAACTCACTACTATAGCGTTAATTTTACAAGATTAATTAAAACATTTTTAGACTTAGGTAATAATATTATCATTTAATTAATTATATTCCCTTTCTATATCATTAGATTTCTAATAGAAACGGAATTACTATTGGTTTTTAATCTTGATTAAAATATTATTAAAGAAACAAATTATATGAATCATCTGTTATACAAAACATACCAGAGTTAAAAACACTTGTAAAGGTGGATATGATGAATAATAAAAAAATAGGCATAGAGAATTAAAATTTATTTATTTAGGTTTCGTGATACATTTTATTACATAGAATTGCACAATACATATGAATAACTTATTTAATATTATTCAAACTCTCCAAACATAAAGCAATATATGTATGCACGACATGCACGCACCTACAAAGTAAGAAATATTTATAAGTATCTGGATTTTTTTATTGAAAGTCTAAACAAACGATGAAGATAAAGAAAAATTAATTACCATGGCATATGTTAAGGATGATTTTTTTAGCATTTGCTTCGACATTCTTTCACACACTTATCAAAATCATCACTCAGCCGCTCTCCGATACATTGTGCGTCACACTTTATTTCACAAAATGGTTCTGCTAATTTGATTGATCCATATTCTTGAGATTCGGGGATGCATTCAACTTGTACTACAACGAACATAATCATTAACATCACCACGACACTAATTTTTACGGTGCTCATTGCCATAATTTTGTTTGATGTGTATCTCTTATCAATTTTTTATGATTTTCATAAGTTCTACATATGACATTATATATAGTCATAAAATGCACGCGTAATATCTTCAAACGTATGTAAAAGAAATGAAAAAAAAATCTTATATTCAACAAAAAAAAACACTGTTACCTAAATCTGAATTATAAAAGTAATTTACTTAATATATAATATGAGCATATTATTACTATTATTTTACCAATTGTTAATATTATTATTGCAATTATGTTCTTAATATAAAATTATTATTTTTTATTTAGGAAATGAAAAGATAAATTGGTAAAAGTAAAAGTAAAATAAAGATATTGAATTACCTATGATAAAATTTAAATTGATTATTTTTTTATTATTTCAAAAGGAAAATAGTTTACTAAATAAATATTCAAAACTTTTCATTATTTTTTTCCATGATTTACTAGTCCTACATGGAAAAATTCACTCAATGAGTAAAAAAAATAGGGTTGATATATATCTGAATTTGAACATTACCCAATGTAATGATTAATAGCTCTGAGTTTTGAATTTTTATATATAAGGGATTATAGTAAGGAAGGAACGTTTTCATATTTCTATGGATTATATAATTTTAATATAGAATGAAAAATATTATGTTATATGTTTGAACTACATATAATTAAGATATTCAGATACATTTTAAAATAAAAATTTCAAAATAAGAATAAAGAAATTTGTCCAAAAAAGAAAAAAAAAATTAACTAGGTAAAGTTCACACTATCATTTCGTCTCCACTCTCAATCAAAATACATTTAAGGTACACATTTTGTAATAACCCAACCAGATAGAATCTAAAATGTCCTCACCAGGATATTAAAAAGGTTGTATTAATACATCAAAGTAGCATAAACTTATATAAGTATATGAAGTCACATAAGATACATCAAATGTGCATACAAGGTACAACATGTTCAAAGATACAATATAATAATAATACGCAATGAAGGGCAAAATAAAAAGGAAATCCTCCCTGCATCCATTGACTTGCCTTTTCGTTTTCCAAAAACATGATCAACTGGAAAATGTAAGAAACAATATGGGGTGAGATGATAACACTTCAACGGAGTTTTACTAAAAGGTTAGTGGCATCTAACACTACAAGATATTCAACAAGGTTCTAACACTCACATGTTTAAAAACGAAATAAAAGTGAGTCTAGGCATAACCCGCCTCATACAATGTGGAAATGTCGATACACTCGCTATAACGTCCATGTACAGCTCGGGAGGAATCTAGCTTCAAGGAGCCACAAATGTTGTATAGCTCTTCTCATATCAAGCGTTGTTTTTTAAAATTGCTGACTTCCTACTAGTTCTTTTCAAAATTAGGGTTTTAAAATGTGAACTATAACAGTGTCTTGATTGACCATCCTGATTACGAGTTTACAAATAGGAATGCACTAATTATTTTGACATTTTTTACATGTATTTCAATAGATTCTTTCAGAACCAATTGTGATCAATTGCAGACATGTTGTAAACAACTACAACATCATCCAAAACTCAAATAATGCAATTTTGCTTACTTGTAATTGATTACAATACTTATCAAAAGAACGCGGAATTTCATTTTTCTTACACATGTAATCGATTACAAACATAATACTATCGATTACGTACTTCCCGAATTGAATAAACATTTTTATTTTTATTTTTCATGCAACCAAACTAGTTTCTTAATTCTTCATATCCTCAAATAGCATCTCAAACACAATCCAAGCATTTTATGGGTAGAAATTTAGCATACAATCACAGTCAACAATCTTAACAAAAATGATCATTATATCAAGTAATTAAACAAGTAGTAATTAAACAAGTAGTGATTAAATAAAACTTCATATTAATGAGTTGATTATAATTGTTTGCCCAAGAACCTTTGTTTGGCAATTAGACTCTGATAACATATGCGAATTGGACTTAAATTAACTTAACAAAAATGACTTGTAAGGAGATGGCTTCATCCATTTGTAAATTCATATTTTGATCTTATTACATATATTGAGAAATTTTTCACTATATTCAATTACAAGTATCTTATGTCATTCAAAGAAAAAAAACATGTCTTCATTTGTCTTAAACTCACTACTATAGCGTTAATTTTACAAGATTAATTAAAACATTTTTAGACTTAGGTAATAATATTATCATTTAATTAATTATATTCCCTTTCTATATCATTAGATTTCTAAGAGAAAAGGAATTACTATTGGTTTTTAATCTTGATTAAAATATTATTAAAGAAACAAATTATATGAATCATCTGCTATACAAAACATACCAGAGTTAAAAACACTTGTAAAGGTGGATATGATGAATAATAAAAAAATAGGCATAGAGAATTAAAATTTATTTATTTAGGTTTCGTGATACATTTTATTACATAGAATTTCACAATACATATGAATAACTTATTTAATATTATTAAAACTCTCCAAACATAAAGCAATATATGTATGCACGACATGCACGCACCTACAAAGTAAGAAATATTTATAAGTATCTGGATTTTTTTATTGAAAGTCTAAACAAACGATGAAGATAAAGAAAAATTAATTACCATGGCATATGTTAAGGATGATTTGTTTAGCATTTACTTCGACATTCTTTCACACACTTATCAAAATCATCACTCAGCCGCTCTCCGATACATTGTGCGTCACACTTTATTTCACAAAATGGTTCTGCTAATTTGATTGATCCATATTCTTGAGATTCGAGGATGCATTCAACTTGTACTACAACGAACATAATCATTAACATCACCACGACACTAATTTTTACGGTGCTCATTGCCATAATTTACGCACCTGTCCACGCTCAGCGCGCACCTGTCCACGCTCAGCGCGCAACCTACTGCCTGGAGGGGTTGCAGAAATTCAACACCGCGCTCAGCGGGCTCCTGCGCGCTGAGCGCGCTCTGCGATTTTCAGAAAAATAAATCTTTGATTCTCAACCAAATCCAACCAAACTTCATAACCATTAACAACAGAGGATTCTACACCTATTTCAATCATGCTACACAGTTTATAACACATTTCAACCGTTCGATTCTTCGATTTTTGCATAAAACCCATTTTTCCCAAAAACCCAACCTAACTCTAAACTCAAGAAAATCTACACTTGAAGCATCTATCTAGAACCCACCTGATAATCGGAGAGGAGTTTGAAGAAGATGATGAATCGATGAAGAGATGATGAAGATCCAAGCTCTCCTTCTTCCACTTTCTCCATTTTCTCTCTTTCCTTCCCTTTTTCTCTTCTTCTTCTTACTATCTTCTTTCTCTTTTTCTTTCTTCCCTTTCCAAATATATATATATATATATAACCCAATATTATATAATATAAATCCAATAGAGTAAAAATATCTCCAATTGATATTTTGTCACTTCAACCCAATTGATCAATTATTAGAGTTAACTTAAAATACTCCCTTAACTAATAAATATCACTCTGCCTTTTAATAATTGATCTCTTCTAATGTCCAATTGAGCACTTAATTAATACAGGGTATTACACTCTCCCCCCCTTAAATTGAAATTCGCCCCCGAATTTCCTTCGTTCAACAATAACCACTCCTTGCATCATTGTCTAAGTTCCACACTCACTTCACTTTCGTTAACCTTCTGTTCAATTCTGACGCATACCAATTCTAACTTGGTTTCATAGACCAAAATTCTTATTTTCCCAACTTAACAACTTCACGTCCTTAATCATACTCTTGTTCTAACATCGAGTTAACTTCCAACTTTGCTTCCCCAATTCATCTGTTGTTTCTTACTAACACACTTGGTCGCACTTTACCACGGAAAGAAGGTACCATTCTACATTCCTCTACTGAGTCACAACCCAAACCGTAATACCTTATCTCGATTCAGGATAATAAACACTCAACAAACCCTTATGAGGTAATTCGGTAATTCCTTTCCTTCGGATCACACCAAACGGTATCACACTTAGAACAAAACCTCCTTATATGCGTACTTGCAAGCAACAACCTTCAAATCCTTAATATTCTGACCGACTCTCCCATTGTCACCTTCTACTATGCAATTCAAAACCAAACAGTGGAACACCACGAATTCGTAAACACTATTAATTAGTTAACAGTCTGCGGAGAAACACACTTATCCACTGGGTTCCTTACTAACCAACGGTACAAGAACTTACTGGCGTCCTTTGGTAGAACAATTTTCTCGCCAACACACGATATAATAACATCCGTCCAACACTCTCTAGACGATAAAGATGCATGAGTTATACTGTTACAACCATAACATACACAACTCCAATTCCATTCTAAATTCGAAATCAATATACCCAAGATAGTTTAACAACTTCCGGTTCTGGTTACCACATCCCAAAACGATTCTTCTTACGGTTTCCGACTTACTCAGGGTTTCTTGCTGATTCGAGATCTAACCCAATAACAGCGTAACACCAACATAGAACTTCAATCACACGCGAGATACTACTTATCAAAACTTGAACCATTCAATTCGGAATTGTGAGTTTCCATACCACTCACAAATTCCCATACAGACCCCACACGCACATACTTCGTCGAAATCCATACCACGCTTCTCAGTTGAATCCACTTCTCTCGAATGTTTTGTTTCACATACAATCCCATTTACATGCTTAATTCTGGAACTTCCAATTCTTACTCATACTTGGAAGGGTAACTTTTCAAATTTCCTTCTTTGGGTAAAACACCACTGCACACAACTGGTACCACTCTCACGGTCTAAATCTAATGTCGTGAACTCACGGAAGATAACAATTACCAACTCGGACCAACTGTCCATACCTTATGATGGCCATAATTACACACCAAAATGTATTCCTTGCAGGATCAATACTTTGTGAGTATTCTCCAACTTCGTTCATAAGATTCTCAACCGTATTGATAACAATACTCTTTGGACTTTCTCACAAGGTCACTTCTTTAAAGTTAACTCTCTTGCTGCCTGAACAAATGGCCAACTATGCCACACTCTTCCAGAAGTCACGATTCCAAAACGCAAATCCTTCCTTCGCTTTACTTGCAATCTCGTTCTCCATTCACACAATACTCTCCACTCAAAGCAACACAAGGAAACAAAACGCAGATGATGGTTCCTAATGGATTTCACAATTTACACACACGTTAATCGATCAACCACTTGAGCTAATCGATTAACTTCTCCAAAATTCTACGTAAAGCACCCTTCACGTACGTGTTAAACGGTTAACCCCATTGTGTTAGTCAGTTAACACTGCTGCAGAACAAAACTCAGTTTCCTCTTAATTCAAAGCCATCCCTACTTAACCCATCGATCCGATTTGTTCTAACTCGAAATATCATTCTCAACTCACGGCTTCTTAATTTGTATCACATTCACCAACCATGATCCACTCAAGGCAAAACCAACAAAGTTGACAACACACTCCAACCGAGTGACAGGCAAAATTCCAAATTCTCTCACGGTCACCCTACAAATCTTCAGTGAGGTAGTTCATTTTCCTACTCAAATAACTATGCCAGTGGAAAGTCAATAATGACGACATTCTAGGGTTTTAGCCACCACTCGTACTTGATTTGTCCATAACCAACCCCCAACACCCATCCATCACACGGTACTACGAAATGATGGACATCTCATGTCAAGCATACCACCTTACCCTCTCACTTAACTCCCTGGGTGAAAAATAAAACAACAACGTTCTTAGTCCAACAAAAGGTAGATTCTGAATATTCCGATTATCCACAAATACAGAAGTTCTCTCTACACTCGTAATTAAATCAGGGTAATGCATCCTCCTGAAAAACCCGTCCATCGCTTCGTACACAGTAACCGGAATTCCTTACCTTCTACTATCCATTGCACCCCACACTTACACTTAAGTCACTCAATGAAATGCTTGCATCTGGTAATTCTCATCAACCATTTACAAAACTCTCTCGGTATAAACCGTTCCATAATTTACTCTACGTCTGTAATAAGTCCTGAATTGCTTCTCGTTGTGTTACCACAATTTTATCTCTTAGGATACAATACTAACTGCTTCACGAGATACGTCCCGTCACACTTGTCTCAAGAATAGGAATCCCTCTTATACACTTGTCCTCACGGTGCTACTACCGCACTCGTTCTTAATACCAAAGTATAACTTTCCATTTCACATCATACTTACTAGAGTTCTCATGGGCAAACCCTCTTTGGTTACACTTCCTTAACTTAAGCCTCAACAACTACTCAATAGCTCTAGTACACAATCGTCCAAAATACATCCCGTCGTCATTTCCTCGTAATATACTATTGATACCGTTTTCTATATCGCGTTCGCCTTGCTCTCCATTGTAATCCTCTTAGGTCCAAATGTAAAACCATCTTACTAAGATTCCCTTAAATCCAAGGTACTTACACAGTTTCTTAATACAGACTTTTACTGGTCCGTATCACTACACTTTTTGTTACCAACTGAAGTCCACACTTTCTGCGGCACCAAACCGTATATTGTTCCTTGGGCAAGTTAACAAATTTCAATTTCCAAATTGGTCTTGTGCCGAATACCAAAAATCCGGATGTAGCATCTCCAACTTAATCACTCTACGAACGGAAGATACACAAATCATCTTCTACTCTTCGTTCGGCGCACACTTGTTTCACTTGAAGTATGTAACACATCATTGTATTCCTTCTCACACTTCTCTATTACTGTGGGTTCCCATGAAAGCCGCACTTCCTTAACTCTCAACTTTTAACCAGTCGGAAGATATTGTTCCGAACACACTCCTTAGGGTACTCTCGTCCATTCAAGATACCTTAATGACCTTAGAAATTGAAGCACCAAAATTCATCTCACCTCCAGACCTTACGTCACACATTTACCAAACAACTTTCTCTTTTCAAGGAATGAGATTACTTGAAACCCTTACTCGTAGTAGAGGTCAATCCAGCTCTACTAGCTATATATATATTTTTTTTCCATATACCCCCCACACCTTAACCAATCGTCCGGTAGCGATCCTTAACTTCCAGACTCCATCCTTTCCAAATGATTGCTTAACAACCCAATACTCTTAAATTCCATGTTACACACGCACAACTTCTACTAAAACCTCACTGAGCCGACCAAAACTCCACACTACTAACTCTTGGTTTGAGCATACTCTCCCAGCACAAGTTCCGACAACACTTTGGAGTCCTCGTGGTCGCTCAACCATGATTCTACCTATCACATACATAGTATTAGGTTGATCAGGCCCAACACTAGATAATATGATATTAAGTTTCATGGCAGCAAGACACACTTAAGAGGCAGAAATAGATTTACTTATGATGTTTCAAGGCTAGGTCGAGGACACGACCTGCTCTGATACCAACTGTAACGCCCTGTATAATATTCATCTAGAATAATACCATACAAGTGTTATATTTGGTACTGACACATCAAAAGTGCCTAATGACATAATTCACATACTTGTCCATTTCTAAAACCTAAATACAACATATGGCACAAGTCATGGAAACTAGCCAAAAAATGAAAATCTAAGAACAATATACAATATCCTCAATTGTATACAACAAAATGATACACAGCGGAATAAGCTTAACTAAGCTTCTCTTGAAACATCCAAGCATCGCTCCACTTGTAAATCAAACCTGTAAACCACACCTGAAATAAAGCAACTATAGTGGGGTGAGATACATCAAATCTCAGTGAGTTCCCTATCTTATAGTCCTCTCGGCTTTACAAGGTTCTAAAATAACCCTAACTCATGTCCAAGGGGAAAAAGGGAAAAGGACCTTGAGTTCACATATTCATTCTTGCCCTATATGGAAACATGCTCACGAGTTCTCTAACTCTAGTATCATCAAATTATACCTCTCACGAAGGCATCTTTCCCCGGCCAACCCTATCAGAGGATTCAACACGGGTCACGGATCCTTAAATTCGTAGCCAACCATTCTCGGCCAACCCTTCCAAAGAGTTTTCGACACGAGTCTTGGATGCTAAGGTAAATAACTTTCCCCGGCCATCCACAAAGGGCTCTTCAACACGGGTCACGGTTATCTACACATAGTACTTTCCCCGGCCAGCCCGCACCAGGGGCCCTTCAACACGGGTCACTAATACCATCTTCTAAGCAACCTCCCCGGTCATCCACAAAGGGGATCAAAACGCGGGTCACAGTTACTTAGGTGATGATTACTCATAGCAATCCCTCATGTTCCATACTAGGGTCTTTCACTCCTCTAGGCCAATCTCGTCACGGATGCGGCTTCCTACATCAGGTGCCCGAACCTTGCCATCTAGAGTTATCTATCACAATTCTATTCACAACCTAGAATTATAACATCTTAAATATGCCATTTGCTTTGGGATAAAGTTTCCTCACTCTACCTAATTCATATTTTAAGCATGCATATTCTCTCATTCACAATTCACAATTAGATAGACATATCATAATTTCATAATAGAACAATATACAACAATTAAACATAATCATATTGCTTTTGGAACTTCCCCGATTATTTAATCGGTCGATAAAATCAACATACTTTACTTCCATTGCGTAGTATATTCCCTCGACTTTACATCGATATAAAGAACAATCGAAACCGATAAGCGAAACTAAAGTTATGAATTTTCTCCAGAAAAGTATAAAATTCCAACTCCCAGGTCGCGCTCAGCGCGCACCTGTCTGCGCTCAGCGCGCAACCTACTGCCTGGAGGGGTTGCAGAAATTCAACACCGCGCTCAGCGGGCTCCTGCGCGCTGAGCGCGCTCTACGATTTTCAGAAAAATAAATCTTTGATTCTCAACCAAATCCAACCAAACTTCATAACCATTAACAACAGAGGATTCTACACCTATTTCAATCATGCTACACAGTTTATAACACATTTCAACCGTTCGATTCTTCGATTTTTGCATAAAACCCATTTTTCCCAAAAACCCAACCTAACTCTAAACTCAAGAAAATCTACACTTGAAGCATCTATCTAGAACCCACCTGATAATCGGAGAGGAGTTTGAAGAAGATGATGAATCGATGAAGAGATGATGAAGATCCAAGCTCTCCTTCTTCCACTTTCTCTCTTTCCTTCCCTTTTTCTCTTCTTCTTCTTACTATCTTCTTTCTCTTTTTCTTTCTTCCTTTTCCAAATATATATATATAACCCAATATTATATAATATAAATCCAATAGAGTAAAAATATCTCCAATTGATATTTTGTCACTTCAACCAAATTGATCAATTATTAGAGTTAACTTAAAATACTCCCTTAACTAATAAATATCACTCTGCGTTTTAATAATAGATCTCTTCTAATGTCCAATTGAGCACTTAATTAATACGGGGTATTACAATTTGTATTAAACACACTACTATAGCGTTAATTTTACAAGATTAATTAAAACATTTTTAGACTTATGTAATAATATTATCATTTAATTCATTATATTCCCTTTCTATATCATTAGATTTCTAAGAGAAAAGGAATTACTATTTGTTTTTAATCTTGATTAAAATATTATTAAAGAAACAAATTATATGAATCATCTGCTATACAAAACATACCAGAGTTAAAAACACTTGTAAAGGTGGATATGATGAATAATAAAAAAATAGGCATAGAGAATTAAAATTTATTTATTTAGGTTTCGTGATACATTTTATTACATAGAATTTCACAATACATATGAATAACTTATTTAATATTATTCAAACTCTCCAAACATAAAGCAATATATGTATGCATGACATGCACGCACCTACAAAGTAAGAAATATTTATAAGTATCTGGATTTTTTTATTGAAAGTCTAAACAAACGATGAAGATAAAGAAAAATTAATTACCATGGCATATGTTAAGGATGATTTTTTTAGCATTTACTTCGACATTCTTTCACACACTTATCAAAATCATCACTCAGCCGCTCTCCGATACATTGTGCGTCACACTTTATTTCACAAAATGGTTCTGCTAATTTGATTGATCCATATTCTTGAGATTCGGGGATGCATTCAACTTGTACTACAACGAACATAATCATTAACATCACCACGACACTAATTTTTACGGTGCTCATTGCCATAATTTTGTTTGATGTGTATCTCTTATCAATTTTTTATGTTTAATTTTTTATGATTTTCTTAAGTTCTACATATGACATTATATATAGTCATAAAATGCATGCGTAATATCTTCAAACGTATGTAAAAGAAATGAAAAAAAATCTTATATTCAACAAAAAAAAAACACCGTTACCTAAATCTGAATTATAAAAGTAATTTACTTAATATATAATATGAGCATATTATTACTATTATTTTACCAATTGTTAATATTATTATTGCAATTATGTTTTTAATATAAAATTATTATTTTTTATTTAGGAAATGAAATGATAAATAAGTAAAAGTAAAAGTAAAATAAAGATATTGAATTACCTATGATTAAATTTAAATTGATTATTTTTTTTGTATTTCAAAAGGAAAATAGTTTACTAAATAAATATTCAAAACTTTTCATTATTTTTTTCCATGATTTACTAGTCCTACATGGAAAAATTCACTCAATGAGTAAAAAAAATAGGGTTGATATATATCTGAATTTGAACATGACCCAATGTAATGATTAATAGCTCTGAGTTTTGAATTTTTAAATATAAGGGATTATAGTAAGGAAGGAACGTTTTCATATTTTTATGGATTATATAATTTTAATATAGAATGAAAAATATTATGTTATATGTTTGAACTACATATAATTAAGATATTCAGATACATTTTAAAATAAAAATTTCAAAATAAGAACAAAGAAATTTGTCCAAAAAAGAAAAAAAAATTAACTAGGTAAAGTTCACACTATCATTTCGTCTCCACTCTCAATAAAAATACATTTAAGGTACAAATTTTGTAATAACCCAACCAGATAGAATCTAAAATGTCCTCACCAAGATATTAAAAAGGTTGTACTAATACATCAAAGTAGCATAAACTTATATAAGTATATGAAGTCACATAAGATACATCAAATGTGCATACAAGGTACAACATGTTCAAAGATACAATATAATAATAATACGCAATGAAGGACAAAATAAAAAGGAAATCCTCCCTGCATCCATTGACTTGCCTTTTCGTTTTCCAAAAACATGATCAACTGGAAAATGTAAGAAACTATATGGGGTGAGATGATAACACTTCAACGGAGTTTTACTAAAAGGTTAGGGGCATCTAACACTACAAGAGATTCAACAAGGTTCTAACACTCACATGTTTAAAAACGAAATAAAAGTGAGTCGAGGCATAACCCGTCTCATACAATGTGGAAATGTCGATACACTCGCTATAACATCCATGTACAGCTCGGTAGGAATCTAGCTTCAAGGAGCCACAAATGTTGTATAGCTCTTCTCATATCAAGCGTTGTTTTTTAAAATTGCTGACTTCCTACTAGTTCTTTTCTAAATTAGGGTTTTAAAATGTGAACTATAGCAGTGTCTTGATTGACCATCCTGATTACGAGTTTACAAATAGGAATGCACTAATTATTTTGACATTTTTTACACGTATTTCAATAGATTCTTTCAGAACCAACTGTGATTGTAAACAGCTACAACATCATCCAAAACTCAAATAATGCAATTTTGCTTACTTGTAATTGATTACAATACTTATCAAAAGAACGCGGAATTTCATTTTTCTTACACATGTAATCGATTACAAACATAATACTATCGATTACGTACTTCCAGAATTGAATAAACATTTTTATTTTTATTTTTCATGCAACCAAACTAGTTTCTTAATTCTTCATATCCTCAAATAGCATCTCAAACCCAATCCAAGCATTTTATGGGTAGAAATTTAGCATACAATCACAGTCAACAATCTTAACAAAAATGATCATTATATCAAGTAATTAAACAAGTAGTAATTAAACAAGTAGTGATTAAATAAAACTTCATATTACTGAGTTGATTATAATTGTTTGCCCAAGAACCTTTGTTTGACAATTGGACTCTGATAACCTATGCGAATTGGACTTAAATTAACTTAACAAAAATGACTTGTAAGGAGATGGCTTCATCCATTTGTAAATTCATATTTTGATCTTATTACATATATTGAGAAATTTTTCACTATATTCAATTACAAGTATCTTATGTCATTCAAAGAAAAAAAACATGTCTTCATTTGTCTTAAACTCACTACTATAGCGTTAATTTTACAAGATTAATTAAAACATTTTTAGACTTATGTAATAATATTATCATTTAATTCATTATATTCCCTTTCTATATCATTAGATTTCTAAGAGAAAAGGAATTACTATTGGTTTTTAATCTTGATTAAAATATTATTAAAGAAACAAATTATATGAATCATCTGCTATACAAAACATACCAGAGTTAAAAACACTTGTAAAGGTGGATATGATGAATAATAAAAAAATAGGCATAGAGAATTAAAATTTATTTATTTAGGTTTCGTGATACATTTTATTACATAGAATTTCACAATACATATGAATAACTTATTTAATATTATTCAAACTCTCCAAACATAAAGTAATATATGTATGCACGACATGCACGCACCTACAAAGTAAGAAATATTTATAAGTAACTGGATTTTTTTATTGAAAGTCTAAACAAACGATGAAGATAAAGAAAAATTAATTACCATGGCATATGTTAAGGATGATTTTTTTAGCATTTACTTCGACATTCTTTCACACACTTATCAAAATCATCACTCAGCCGCTCTCCGATACATTGTGCGTCACACTTTATTTCACAAAATGGTTCTGCTAATTTGATTGATCCATATTCTTGAGATTCGGGGATGCATTCAACTTGTACTACAACGAACATAATCATTAACATCACCACGACACTAATTTTTACGGTGCTCATTGCCATAATTTTGTTTGATGTGTATCTCTTATCAATTTTTTATGTTTAATTTTTTATGATTTTCATAAGTTCTACATATGACATTATATATAGTCATAAAATGCATGCGTAATATCTTCAAACGTATGTAAAAGAAATGAAAAAAATTCTTATATTCAACAAAAAAAAAACACCGTTACCTAAATCTGAATTATAAAAGTAATTTACTTAATATATAATATGAGCATATTATTACTATTATTTTAACAAATTGTTAATATTATTATTGCAATTATGTTCTTAATATAAAATTATTATTTTTTATTTAGGAAATGAAATAATAAATAGGAAAAAGTAAAAGTAAAATAAAGATATTGAATTACCTATGATAAAATTTAAATTGATTATTTTTTTATTATATCAAAAGGAAAATAGTTTACTAAATAAATATTCAAAACTTTTCATTATTTTTTTCCATGATTTACTAGTCCTACATGGATAAATTCACTCAATGAGTAAAAAAAATAGGGTTGATATATATCTGAATTTGAACATCACCCAATGTAATGATTAATAGCTCTGAGTTTTGAATTTTTATATATAAGGGATTATAGTAAGGAAGGAACGTTTTCATATTTCTATGGATTATATAATTTTAATATAGAATGAAAAATATTATGTTATATGTTTGAACTACATATAATTAAGATATTCAGATACATTTTAAAATCAAAATTTCAAAATAAGAACAAAGAAATTTGTCCAAAAAAGAAAAAAAAAATAACTAGGTAAGGTTCACACTATCATTTCGTCTCCACTCTTAATCAAAATACATTTAAGGTACAAATTTTGTAATAACCCAACCAGATAGAATCTAAAATGTCCTCACCAGGATATTAAAAAGGTTGTACTAATACATCAAAGTAGCATAAACTTATATAAGTATATGAAGTCACATAAGATACATCAAATGTGCATACAAGGTACAACATGTTCAAAGATACAATATAATAATAATACGCAATGAAGGACAAAATAAAAAGGAAATCCTCCCTGCATCCATTGACTTGCCTTTTCGTTTTCCAAAAACATGATCAACTGGAAAATATAAGAAACAATATGGGGTGAGATGATAACACTTCAACGGAGTTTTACTAAAAGGTTAGGGGCATCTAACACTACAAGAGATTCAACAAGGTTCTAACACTCACATGTTTAAAAACGAAATAAAAGTGAGTTGAGGCATAACCCGTCTCATACAATGTGGAAATGTCGATACACTCGCTATAACGTCCATGTACAGCTCGGGAGGAATCTAGCTTCAAGGAGCCTTAAATGTTGTATAGCTCTTCTCATATCAAGCGTTGTTTTTTAAAATTGCTGACTTCCTACTAGTTCTTTTCTAAATTAGGGTTTTAAAATGTGAACTATAACAGTGTCTTGATTGACCATCCTGATTACGAGTTTACAAATAGGAATGCACTAATTATTTTGACATTTTTTACACGTATTTCAATAGATTCTTTCAGAGCCAATTGTGATCAATTGCAGACATGTTGTAAACAGCTACAACATCATCCAAAACTCAAATAATGCAATTTTGCTTACTTGTAATTGATTACAATACTTATCAAAAGAACGCGGAATTTCATTTTTCTTACACATGTAATCGATTACAAACATAATACTATCGATTACGTAATTCCAGAATTACTATTGGTTTTTAATCTTGATTAAAATATTATTAAAGAAACAAATTATATGAATCATCTGCTATACAAAACATATTAGAGTTAAAAACACTTGTAAAGGTGGATATGATGAATAATAAAAAAATAGGCATAGAGAATTAAAATTTATTTATTTAGGTTTCGTGATACATTTTATTACATAGAATTTCACAATACATATGAATAACTTATTTAATATTATTCAAACTCTCCAAACATAAAGCAATATATGTATGCACGACATGCACGCACCTACAAAGTAAGAAATATTTATAAGTATCTGGATTTTTTTTATTGAAAGTCTAAACAAACGATGAAGATAAAGAAAAATTAATTACCATGGCATATGTTAAGGATGATTTATTTAGCATTTACTTCGACATTCTTTCACACACTTATCAAAATCATCACTCAGCCGCTCTCCGATACATTCTGCGTCACACTTTATTTCACAAAATGGTTCTGCTAATTTGATTGATCCATATTCTTGAGATTCGGGGTGTAACACCCACATATAAAATCCATACATCAAAGCATAAATTATATATATGAATCCAAGTATTTGGTATTGAAATACAATAAGTTCCTAGCTAACACATTATACACATAAATGCCTCTAATACAACACGAAAGCTAAGGCATTACATATACAAGATGTTCCAACAAGATAAAAACTAAGAAGTAGATCAAAGCAATGATCTCAAAATAGAACGTCATAGCGGAAGCCATGCCATCTCAAAAATCTACGAACCGGAAGGAAAAGTCAAACCACTTTATCCTTACCCGTCGCCGAACCTGCAGAACCTGTGATGTAAACAACAACAGTGGGGTGAGATACATCAAATCTCAGTGAGTTCCCTATCTTATGGATTCTCTCGGATTATTTATGGTTCTAACAATCCTAGCTCAAGTCCGGGGGAAGGGAAGTGACTTTGAGCACACACACACTATATGGAAACATGCTATGAGTTCATCAACCCACAATATCACTAATCGATAACCATACCAAGGTACTTCCTATTCCTGTCCGCTTCTACGTCTAGAAGGCGATTCGAGTCATAAGTCCTTGTAATCTACTTGACATACAAATGGATTCGGGTTCTACGGGCCATAAACCGTTTTGAACCGTCGCTTCACACGGGCCTTATACCGTCACAAGCCTACGCTCCATGGGCGCCATTCGTACAGCACGGGGAATCAAACCTGCCAAGTAGTTGTGCATCCATTTCAGAGGAGTCCGAGACTCGTGAAACTACACTCATATAAATAATCCGGTTACGATTACGTGATCATACACAACACCACGATTGTATTCGACAATCACAAGGCCATAATGCCTCTCGGCCTCACATGCCGGTTCAAATCCACAAAGGTTAACCACATGTTCCATACTAGTGTTTCCAACTTCTAAATTCTCTTATAGTTCCTAAGGGTTTTCCTCACTCTTACTATTTTCCTTTTTATCTTTCATGCATTTCCAATTACAACATATTCCCAACATAAAAAGAATAGTTAAACACAAATTAAAACATAGTTACATAAATCTATCAAATGATTTCCACTTCGAGTTTCCTCCGATTATTTAATCGGGCAATAAAATCGACAATCCTTATCATCATCATAAAGATCATTTCTCCAGCTTTCTATCGATATGCTGAACATCCAAAACGGACAACCGGATCAAAAGATATGGCGAAAACAAGTTAAAAAAAACAACACAGCTCGCCCCAGGTTCGCTAGGCGAACGAGCTGGCGAGCCTTCGCCTTCGCCTTCGCTAGGCGAGCAAGCTGGCGAGTAATTAAACAGAAAACTCCCAGACCCAAAACACCATAAGTTTGCTAGGCGAATGTCTGGCGAACCTTCTCCTTCACCTTCGCTAGGCGAATGTGCCAGCGAGCACCAAGGCAGTAAGTTCCCATATTCAAAACACACAAAGTTCACTAGGCGAACATGCCAGCGAACCTTTGCTAGGCGAACGTTCGGGTTCGCTAGGCGAACCCTCGATTGCTGTTCGCTGGGCTTCGCCCCAGGTTCGCTAGGCGAACCCTGCGAACCAGAACTTCTCCCAGCTGCTGTAACACCATCAAATCCACATTTTTCTTCATCAAAACATAACCCAATAGTACCCACATGATCTAAACTCAGTATAGACATGATAACAAGCATTCAACAACATTTATAACAAGATTCAACCATAAAATTCCATATTTTCATAATCTAACCTAATTCCAAAAACTCTCTAGAGCTCTCTAACAATGGTACTAACTAGAACCCACCTTCAAATAGAGCAAGATGAAGATGATTGAGAAGTTTGGATGCAGATTGGATGATGTTCTTGAGCTTTTCTTCAAATTTCCTCTTCTTCTCTTTTTCTCTCCTTCCTTTCCTTTCTTCCTTCTTTCTTTCCTCTAACTTTCTCTATGTCTTTCTATCTTTTGCAAATGGAAGGAAAAGAAATATAGTAACTTAGTATTAGAAATAATACTACTAAATGTCCAAAAAGTCTCTCAAGTCCAAATTAAATAAATGTCTCCGAAACAATTAATATTTATTGCATCAATTCTAAGCACCGAAGTTACTCTAATTATTTCATCAAATAATTTCTCAGAGTAACTTGACTCAGTTAATCACAATGAAATATTATTCGGTGTAATAAAAATACGGGGTATTACATCCTCCCCCCCTTAAATAGAAATTCGCCCTCGAATTTAAAATTTACCTGAACAGATGAGGGTAAGCATCTCGCATTTCCGATTCAAGTTCCCAAGTTGCATCTCCTGGATGCGTTACATCCCACTGCACCTTAACGAGAGGAATATCCTTGTTCCTTAATACCTTCGTTTCTCTTCCCACAATGCGGCTCGGTTGAGGTTCAAACGTCAAATCCGCTTCTATTTCAATAGTATCCGGTAGAATCGGCTGAAGAGGATTTGGAACAAATCTCCGAAGCTGAGATACATGAAAAACATCATGCGTTTCCGACAAAGAAGGCGGTAAGGCCAACCTGTACGCTACGTCACCAATCCTTTCTAAGATCTGATACGGTCCTACGTATCTCGGGCTTAACTTGTGTGACTTAAATGGTCCTTTCAATCTCAATCTAGGAGTAACTTTCAAAAACACATGGTCACCTTCTTCAAATTCTAAAGGTCTCCTTCGATTGTCTGCATAACTCTTTTGTCGATCTTGGGCTTGCTTAATTTTCTCGCGAATCATTCGAATCTTTTCTGTAGTCTCTTGGATGATTTCGGGTCCTAAGATTCTATCTTCCCCAACTTCCGCCCAACACAAGGGTGTTCTACATTTTCGCCCATACAACGCTTCATACGGAGCCATACCGATACTAGCATGATAACTATTGTTATAGGAAAACTCAATCAATGGTAGAAGTTCTTTCCAATTCCCTTTACTTTCTAACACACAAGCTCTCAACATATCTTCCATCGTTTGTATCGTTCGCTCAGTCTGTCCATCCGTCTGCGGATGATTAGACGTGCTCAAACGCAACTCCGTCCCCATAGCTTGTTGAAAGACTTTCCAAAACCTTGAGGTAAACTTCGGATCTCTGTCCGACACAATATTAGAAGGAATACCGTGCAATCTTACAATTTCCGCAATAAACAACCTCGCAAGATGACTTGCCTCGAAAGTAGTCTTCACGGCCAAGAAGTGCGCAGATTTCGTTAGTCGATCCACAATCACCCAAATTGAATCATAACCACCTTGCGTACGGGGCAAACCTACTGCAAAGTCCATAGAAATGCTATCCCATTTCCAAACTGGGATTTCTAAAGGGTGCAACATACCGCCCGGTCTTTGGTGTTCAATCTTAACCTGTTGGCATACTGCACATTCTGACACATACATCGCAACATCCTTTTTCATTCCGGTCCACCAATAGTCCTTCTTCAAATCTTGATACATCTTCGAAGAACCAGGATGTATCGTAAAAGTACCTTTATGAGCTTCATCCAAAATCTTTCTTCTTAACATTGCATCATTCGGAACACAAATTCTTTGGTCGAACATAATAATTCCGTCGGTAGCCTGAATAAAACCCGGTAGAAGTAACACTTCTTGCAACTTCTCGTCTGCCATTTGACCTTGGTGAATCTCAACTTTCAAGGTAGAATTGACATTCAAATTTCCCATAATCACACCATCTTGGGTCCATACAAACTGAAGATTAAGATCTCTAAAATTCTCTAACAATGAATACTCCAAAACCATCAATTTCGCGCCATGCACTAATTTCCGACTTAACACATCTGCTACCTTATTCGCTTTTCCTGGATGATACTTCAAATCTAAATCATAATCTTTTAAGTACTCCATCCATCTTCGTTGTCGCATATTTAACTCCTTTTGGTCAAATAAATATTTCAAACTCTTATGGTCACTGAACATTTCAAAACGTACCCCATACAAATAATGCCGCCACACCTTTAGTGGAAAAACAACCGCCGCCAATTCCAAATCGTGAGTTGGATAATTCTGTTAATGAACTTTCAATTGTCGGGAGGCATAAGCTACTACTTGACCACCTTGCATCAGGACACCTCCCAATCCCATTTTAGAAGCATCACAAAACACTTCATAAGAGTTGTTAGGATCAGGAATGATTAACACCGGAGCCGTTGTCAATCTCTCCTTCAACTTCATGAAACTTTGATCACAACCTGAATCCCACTCAAAAGCAAAATCCTTACGAGTAAGTTTCGTCATCGGTAAAGCTAACTTAGAGAAACCTTCAATGAACCTCCTATAGTAACCTGCCAGCCCTAAGAAACTTCTGACTTCTGAGGCATTTCTCGGCCTTTCCCAATTTATCACTGCTTCTACCTTCGAGGGATCCACCGCTACACCACCCTGGGATATAACGTGACCAAGAAACTTAACTTCAGCCATACAAAATTCACACTTACTTAATTTAGCAAAAAGTTGCTTCTCTTGCAACACAGATAACACAATTCTCAGATGTTCCTCGTGCTCTTGTGAAGTACGAGAATAAATAAGAATATCGTCAATGAAGATTACCACGAACTGGTCCAAGTAAGCTTGAAATATTCGGTTCATGTAATCCATAAAAATGGCTGGAGCATTTGTCACACCGAAAGGCATCACTAAGAATTCGTAATGGCCATAACGGGTCCTAAATGCAGTCTTAGGTACATCGGAACTCTTCACTCGGATTTGGTGATAACCCGACCTCAAATCAATCTTCGAGAACACGCAGGCTCCTTTCAATTGATCCAAAAGGTCGTCTATCCTGGGGAAGGGATACTTGTTCTTAATGGTGACTTTATTCAACTGACGATAATCGATGCACATCCGCATCCCACCGTCCTTCTTCTTCACCAGCAAAACAGGGGCTCCCCACGGAGAAACACTAGGCCGCACAAAATGTTTCGCCATGAGTTCTTCTAACAGATATTTTAATTCCCTTAACTCCTTCGGTGCCATCCGATACGGAGAAACGGATATAGGAGCCGTTCCCGGTACCAGGTCAATAGAAAATTCCACTTCCCTCTCCGGAGGAAGAGAAGTGACATCTTCGGGGAAAACTTCAGAAAATTCGCAAACTACGGGAATGTCCATAACTTGAAGGTCGTTACTCCCTTCCTTAGTGAGAACCAACATAACCGAATTCTCTTCTTCAAACAAGAGATTTATCATACCAACCGTACCTTCTAGAATAGTTGTTAAAACATCCTTTAGTGTAGCCTCAATAGACGGAATGATGATAAGCTTCTCCTTACACCCAATAAATACCGAATTAGCAGAAAGCCAATCCATTCCCAACACGACATCCACTTTCTTAAGCGGTAGACAAATAAGGTCAATCTGAAAAACTCTATCATTCACAGATAGCACACAATTTTCACACATCAAAGGCGTATCAACCATTTCATCCATGGCGGTAGTGACCACCATAGGAGGAGACAAAGGAACGGACCGCAACCCAAGTTGCTTCATACATTGCACCGATACAAAAGAATGTGTAGCTCCGCAATCAAATAAAACAAAGCAAGGAAATCCGTTAACTAGGCACGTACCAGCAATTAATGAATTGTCGCTCTTCTTCTTCCTTGCATCTAAGGTGTAAATGGTACCTTGTGGTTGAATCTTATTCTGAGGACAATCTTTCTTCAGATGACCCATCTTCTGACATTGGTAACACTTCACACCTTCGATACCACACCGTCCGAAATGATTCCGTCCACAAGTACGACACACCGGAGGTGTACTCGCCCTTGTATCATGCACCTGCTTCCCCTTGGAGGATTGTGGCCTAGGTCTAAATGATTGATTAGACCTTCCACGATCACCTTGAGTTACCCGACTTGCTACACCTTCATCTCGAACCTTTTTCAAACTATGTTCTGCCATATAGCATTGTCTTAACACTTCAGCATAAGTAGTGAACTCCCTCTGAGAGACACTATGGGATATTTCAGCTCGAAGTCCAAAAATAAATTGGTCTATTTTCCATTTTTCATCAGGAGCATACATAGCCTGCCTAGAATAAGCAGCCATGTCTTCAAACTTCTCAGCATAACTGGCCACAGTCATGCCACCTTGTCTTAACTGCTGAAATTCAAATTCCTTCTGAGTCCTTAATGAGCTCAGAAAATATTTCTCCATGAAGATAACTTTGAACTATTCCCAAACCTTAGGCACTTCCTGAACAGTCATCAAAGCCGAAGCGCTCTCCCACCATCTCATAGCGGGACCCTTTAGAGAATGAGAAGCAAACAACACCTTGTTCTCCTCGCTACACTGGACTATCAAGAAAATCCTTTCCATACTTGAAATCCATTCGTGAGCCTTCACGGGATCTAATCCACCCTGAAATTCCGGAGGATTCATGCGGATAAAGTCCTAGAAATTCCGACCTACAGCTTCGGGAACCACTACTTGAGGATGCGGACCTCCATTCATTTACTGCACCATCTGCTGCATGAATATATTCTGTTGTTGTTGCATCTGCTGCATGAACTGATACAATGGAGCATTACCATCACCAACCGGCGGAGTCGTCCCTTGAGGAGTGGTGCGGGGCCTACCACGAGGGTTTCTATGTCCATCAGCCATGTTCCTAAAGGTCATACAAATAGAATTAAGTTGATCAGGCTCAATGCCATAAATATAACGCTTAAGACCCACGGCGACACAACGTATATGAAACAGAAAGAAACACTTATACTATTTCATGGCTAGGTCGAGGATACGACCTGCTTTGATACCAACTGTAACACCCACATATAAAATCCATACATCAAAGCATAAATTATATATATAAATCCAAGTATTTGGTATTGAAATACAATAAGTTCCTAGCTAACACATTATACACATAAATACCTCTAATACAACACGAAAACTAAGGCATTACATATAGAAGATGTTCCAACAAGATAAAAACTAAGAACTAGATCAAAGCAATGATCTCAAAATAGAACGTCATAGCGGAAGCCATGCCATCTCAAAAATCTACGAACCCGAAGGAAAAGTCAAACCACTTTATCCTTACCCGTCGCCGAACTTGCAGAACCTGTGATGTAAACAACAACAGTGGGGTGAGATACATCAAATCTCAGTGAGTTCCCTATCTTATGGATTCTCTCAGATTATTTATGGTTCTAACAATCCTAGCTCAAGTCCGGGGGAAGGGAAGTGACTTTGAGCACACACACACTATATGGAAACATGCTATGAGTTCATCAACCCACAATATCACTAATCGATAACCATACCAAGGTACTTCCTATTCCCGTCCGCTTCTACGTCTAGAAGGAGATTCGAGTCATAAGTCCTTGTAATCTACTTGACATACAAATGGATTAAGGTTCTACGGGCCATAAACCGTTATGAACCGTCGCTTCACACGGGCCTTATATCGTCACAAGCCTACGCTCCATGGGCGTCATTCGTACAGCACGGGGAATAAAACCTGCCAAGTAGTTGTGCATCCATTTCAGAGGAGTCCGAGACTCATGAAACTACACTCATATAAATAATCCGGTTACGATTACGTGATCATACACAACACCACGATTGTATTCGACAATCACAAGGCCATAATGCCTCTCGGCCTCACATGCCGGTTCAAATCCACAAAGGTTAACCACATGTTCCATACTAGTGTTTCCAACTTCTAAATTCTCTTATAGTTCATAAGGGTTTTCCTCACTCTTACTATTTTCCTTTTTATCTTTCATGCATTTCCAATTACAACATATTCCCAACATAAAAAGAATAGTTAAACACGAATTAAAACATAGTTACATAAATCTATCAAATTTTTACACTTCGAGTTTCCTCCGATTATTTAATCATGCAATAAAATCGACAATCCTTATCATCATCATAAAGATCATTTCTCCAGCTTTCTATCGATATGCTGAATATCCAAAACGGACAACCGGATCAAAAGATATGGCGAAAACAAGTTAAGAAAAACAACACAGCTCGCCCCAGGTTCGCTAGGCGAACGAGCTGGCGAGCCTTCGCCTTCGCCTTCGCTAGGCGAGCAAGCTGGCGAGTAATTAAACAGAAAACTCCCAGACCCAAAACACCATAAGTTCGCTAGGCGAACGTCTGGCGAACCTTCGCCTTCACCTTCGCTAGGCGAATGTGCCAGCGAGCACCAAGGCAGTAAGTTCCCATATTCAAAACACACAAAGTTCGCTAGGCGAACATGCCAGCGAACCTTCGCTAGGCGAACGTTCGGGTTCGCTAGGCGAACCCTCGATTGCTGTTCGCTGGGCTTCGCCCCAGGTTCGCTAGGCGAACCCTGCGAACCAGAACTTCTCCCAGCTGCTGTAACACCATCAAATCCACATTTTTCTTCATCAAAACATAACCCAATAGTACCCACATGATCTAAACTCAGTATAGACATGATAACAAGCATTCAACAACATTTATAACAAGATTCAACCATAAAATTCCATATTTTCATAATCTAACCTAATTCCAAAAACTCTCTAGAGCTCTCTAACAATGGTACTAACTAGAACCCACCTTCAAATAGAGCAAGATGAAGATGATTGAGAAGTTTGGATGCAGATTGGATGATGTTCTTGAGCTTTTCTTCAAATTTCCTCTTCTTCTCTTTTTCTCTCCTTCCTTTCCTTTCTTCCTTCTTTCTTTCCTCTAACTTTCTCTATGTCTTTCTATCTTTTGGAAATGGAAGGAAAAGAAATATAGTAACTTAGTATTAGAAATAATACTACTAAATGTCCAAAAAGTCTCTCAAGTCCAAATTAAATAAATGTCTCCGAAACAATTAATATTTATTGGATCAATTCTAAGTACCGAAGTTACTCTAATTATTTCATCAAATAATTTCTCAGAGTAACCTGACTCAGTTAATCACAATGCAATATTATTCGGTGTAATAAAAATACGGGGTATTACACGGGGATGCATTCAACTTGTACTACAACGAACATAATCATTAACATCACCACGACACTAATTTTTACGGTGCTCATTGCCATAATTTTGTTTGATGTGTATCTCTTATCAACTTTTTATGTTTAATTTTTTATGATTTTCATAAGTTCTACATATGACATTATATATAGTCATAAAATGCATGCGTAATATCTTCAAACGTATGTAAAAGAAATGAAAAAAAAATCTTATATTCAACAAAAAAAAAAACACCGTTACCTAAATCTGAATTATAAAAGTAATTTATTTAATATATAATATGAGCATATTATTACTATTATTTTACCAATTGTTAATATTATTATTGCAATTATGTTCTTAATATAAAATTATTATTTTTTATTTAGGAAATGAAATGATAAATAGGTAAAAGTAAAAGTAAAATAAAGATATTGAATTACCTATGATAAAATTTAAATTGATTATTTTTTTATTATTTCAAAAGGAAAATAGTTTACTAAATAAATATTCAAAACTTTTCATTATTTTTTTTCCATGATTTACTAGTCCTACATGGAAAAATTCACTCAATGAGTAAAAAAAATAGGGTTGATATATATCTGAATTTGAACATTACCCAATGTAATGATTAATAGCTCTGAGTTTTGAATTTTTATATATAAGGGATTATAGTAAGGAAGGAACGTTTTCATATTTCTATGGATTATATAATTTTAATATAGAATGAAAAATTTTATGTTATATGTTTGAACTACATATAATTAAGATATTCAGATACATTTTAAAATAAAAATTTCAAAATAAGAACAAAGAAATTTGTCCAAAAAAGAAAAAAAAAATTAACTAGGTAAAGTTCACACTATCATTTCGTCTCCACTCTCAATCAAAATACATTTAAGGTACAAATTTTGTAATAACCCAACCAGATAGAATCTAAAATGTCCTCACCAGGATATTAAAAAGGTTGTACTAATACATCAAAGTAGCATAAACTTATATAAGTATATGAAGTCACATAAGATACATCAAATGTGCATACAAGGTACAACATGTTCAAAGATACAATATAATATTAATACGCAATGAAGGACAAAATAAAAAGGAAATCCTCCCTGCATCCATTGACTTTCCTTTTCATTTTCCAAAACATGATCAACTGGAAAATGTAAGAAACAATATGGGGTGAGATGATAACAATTCAACGGAGTTTTACTAAAAGGTAAGGGGCATCTAACACTACAAGAGATTCAACAAGGTTCTAACACTCACATGTTTAAAAACGAAATAAAAGTGAGTCGAGGCATAACCCGCCTCATACAATGTGGAAATGTCGATACACTCGTTATAACGTCCATGTACAGCTCGGGAGGAATCTAGCTTCAAGGAGCCACAAATGTTGTATAGCTCTTCTCATATCAAGCGTTGTTTTTTAAAATTGCTGACTTCCTACTAGTTCTTTTCTAAATTAGGGTTTTAAAATGTGAACTATAACAGTGTCTTGATTGACCATCCTGATTACGAGTTTACAAATAGGAATGCACTAATTATTTTGACATTTTTTACACGTATTTCAATAGATTCTTTCAGAACCAATTGTGATCAATTGCAGACATGTTGTAAACAACTACAACTTCATCCAAAATTCAAATAATGCAATTTTGTTTACTTGTAATTGATTACAATACTTATCAAAAGAACGCGGAATTTCATTTTTCTTACACATGTAATCGATTACAAACATAATACTATCGATTACGTACTTCCAGAATTGAATAAACATTTTTATTTTTATTTTTCATGCAACCAAACTAGTTTCTTAATTCTTCATATCCTCAAATAGCATCTCAAACACAATCCAAGCCATTTATGGGTAGAAATTTAGCATACAATCACAGTCAACAATCTTAACAAAAATGATCATTATATCAAGTAATTAAACAAGTAGTAATTAAACAAGTAGTGATTAAATATAACGTCATATTAATGACTTGATTATAATTGTTCTCCCAAGAACCTTTGTTTGACAATTGGACTCTGATAACATATGCGAATTGGACTTAAATTAACTTAACAAAAATGACTTGTAAGGATTTGGCTACATCCATTTGTAAATTCATATTTTGATCTTATTACATATATTGAGAAATTTTTCACTATATTCAATTACAAGTATCTTTTGTCATTCAAAGAAAAAAAACATGTCTTCATTTGTCTTAAACCCACTACTATAGCGTTAATTTTACAAGATTAATTAAAACATTTTTATTCTTATGTAATAATATTATCATTTAATTCATTATATTTCCTTTCTATATCATTAGATTTCTAAGAGAAAAGGAATTACAATTGGTTTTTAATCTTGATTAAAATATTATTAAAGAAACAAATTATATGAATCATCTGCTATACAAAACATACCAGAGTTAAAAACACTTGTAAAGGTGGATATGATGAATAATAAAAAAATAGGCATAGAGAATTAAAATTTATTTATTTAGGTTTCGTGTTACATTTTATTACATAGAATTTCACAATACATATGAATAACTTATTTAATATTATTCAAACTCTCCAAACATAAAGCAATATATGTATGCACGACATGCACGCACCTACAAAGTAAGAAATATTTATAAGTATCTGGATTTTTTTATTGAAAGTCTAAACAAACGATGAAGATAAAGAAAAATTAATTACCATGGCATATGTTAAGGATGATTTTTTTAGCATTTACTTCGACATTCTTTCACACACTTATCAAAATCATCACTCAGCCGTTCTCCGATACATTGTGCGTGACACTTTATTTCACAAAATGGTTCTGCTAATTTGATTGATCCATATTCTTGAGATTCGGGGATGCATTCAACTTGTACTACAACGAACATAATCATTAACATCACCACGACACTAATTTTTACGGTGCTCATTGCCACAATTTTGTTTGATGTGTATCTCTTAACAATTTTTTATGTTTAATTTTTTATGATTTTCATAAGTTCTACATATGACATTATATATAGTCATAAAATGCATGCGTAATATCTTCAAACGTATGTAAAAGAAATGAAAAAAAAATCTTATATTCAACAAAAACAAAACACCGTTACCTAAATCTGAATTATAAAAGTAATTTACTTAATATATAATATGAGCATATTATTACTATTTGTAACACCCCGTATTTTATGGCACCGAATAATATTGCATTGTGATTAATTGAGTCCGGTTGCTCTGAGAAATTATTTGATAAAATAATCAGAGTAACTTCGGTACTTAGAATTGATCCAATAAATGTAAATTGTTTCGGAAACATTTATCTAATTTGGACTTAAGAGACTTTTTGGACTTTTAGTAGTATTAATTCTAATACTAAGTTACTATATTTTCCTCCCATTTGCCAAAGATAGTAAGACATAGAGAAAGTTAGAGGAAAGAAAGAAGGAAGAAGGAAAGGAAGGAGAGAAAAAGAGTAGAAGAAGAACTTTGAAGAAAAGCTCAAGAGCATCATCCAATCTTCATCCAAACTCCTCAATCATCTTCATCTTGCTCTATCTCAAGGTGGGTTCTAGTTAGTACCATTGTTAGAGAACTCTAGAGAGTTTTTGGATTTAGGTTAGATTATGAAAACTTGGAAATTTATGGTTGAATCTTGCTATAAATGTTGTTATAAGCTTGTTATCATGTTTGCATTATGTCTTGACTGTTGTGGGATGTTGGGTTATGTTTTGTTGGAGGAAAATGTGGATTTGATGGAGTTACAGCAGCTGGGAGAAGTTCTGTTTCGCTTGCTTCGCCTAGCGAACCTGGGGCGAGTCCCAGCGAACAACAATCGAGGGTTCGCCTAGCGAACCCGAACGTTCGCCTAGCGAATGTTCGCTGGCATGTTCACCTAGCGAACTTAGTGTGTTTTGAATATGGGAACTTACTGACTAGGTGTTCGCTGGCACATTCGCCTAGCGAAGGTGAAGGCGAAGGTTCGCCAGTTGTTCGCCTAGCGAACTTATGGTGTTTTGGGTCTGGGAGTATTCTGTTTAATTACTCGCCAGCTTGCTCGCGAAGCGAAGGGCGAGGCGAAGGTTCGCCAGCTTGTTCGCGAAGCGAACTTTATGTCTGTTTTGTTCTGTTTGTTCATTCTCCAGAGGCTTCGCCTAGCGAAGGCGGAAGCGAACGCTCGCTGGGAGGTTCGCCTAACGAACATGTCTGTTTGGGCAGTTTTGTTTCCTTCATAACTTTTGATCCGTAACTCGGATCGGGGCGTTCTTGGTACCGTTAGAAAGCCACGACGACCCTCTACCCAATAAAAAGTGGAAATTAGGAGTATAATGTAGGACAAATTATTTAGAGGCAAATGAATGAAAGTATTGATTTATGATATGTTGTTATGTGATTCTATTACGCAATTGACTTATGTTTACCTATTGTTCTCTTGTTGTTAAACATGTTTGAATATGTATGCATGTTAAAATATGAAATAGTAAGAGTGAGGAAAACCCTTATGAACTATAGAAGAATTTAGAAGTTGGAAACACTAGTATGGAACATGTGGTTAACCTTGTGGATTTGAACCGGCATGTGAGGCCGAGAGGCATTATAGCCTTGTGATTGTCGAATACAATCGTGGTGTTGTGTATGATCACGTAATCGTAACCGAATTATTTATATTGAGTGTAGTTTCACGAGTCTCGGACTCCTCTGAAATAGATGCACAACTACTTGGCAGGTTTGATTCCCCGTGCTGTACGATGGCGCCCGTTGGGTGAATGCTTCTGACGGTAAATGGCCCGTGTAAAGTGACGGTTCATAACGGTAAAAAGCCCGTAGAACCCGAATCCATTCGTATGTCAAGTAGGTTGCAAGGATCCATGACCCGGGTCGACTTCTAGACGTAGAAGAGGACGGGAATAGGGGATACCTTGGCATGGTTACCGATTAGTGATATTGTGGGTTGTTGAACTCGTGGCATGTTTCCATATAGTGTGTGTGTGCTCAAAGTCAATTCCCTTCCCCGGACTTGAGTTAGGATTGTTAGAACCATAAATATTCCGAGAGAATCCATAAGATAGGGAACTCACTGAGATTTGATGTATCTCACCCCACTGTTGTTGTTTACATCACAGGTCCTGCAGGTTCGGCGACGGGTAAGGATAAAGTGGTTTGACTTTTCCTTCCGGTTCATGGTTTTTGAGATGGCATGGCTTCCGCTATGACGTTTTATTTTGAGATCATTGCATTGATCTAGTTCTTAGTTTTTATCGTTGTTGGAACATCTTGTATATGTAATGCCTTAGATTTTGTGTTGTATTAGGGGCATTTATGTGTATAATGTGTTAACTAGGAACTTATTGTATTTCAATACCAAATACTTGGATTCATATATATAATTTATGCTTTGATGTATGGATTCTATATGTGGGTGTTACACTATTATTTTACCAATTGTTAATATTATTATTGCAATTATGTTCTTAATATAAAATTATTATTTTTTATTTAGGAAATGAAATGATAAATAGGTAAAAGTAAAAGTAAAATAAAGATATTGAATTACCTATGATAAAACTTAAATTGATTATTTTTTTATTATTTCAAAAGGAAAATAGTTTACTAAATAAATATTTAAAACTTTTCATTATTTTTTTCCATGATTTACTAGTCCTACATGGAAAAATTCACTCAATGAGTAAAAAAAATAGGGTTGATATATATCTGAATTTGAACATTACCCAATGTAATGATTAATAGCTCTGAGTTTTGAATTTTTATATATAAGGGATTATAGTAAGGAAGGAACGTTTTCATATTTCTATGGATTATATAATTTTAATATAGAATGAAAAATATTATGTTATATGTTTGAACTACATATAATTAAGATATTCAGATACATTTTAAAATAAAAATTTCAAAATAAGAACAAAGAAATTTGTCCAAAAAAGAAAAAAAAAATTAACTAGGTAAAGTTCACACTATCATTTCGTCTCCACTCTCAATCAAAATACATTTAAGGTACAAATTTTGTAATAACCCAACCAGATAGAATCTATAATGTCCTCACCAGGATATTAAAAAGGTTGTACTAATACATCAAAGTAGCATAAACTTATATAAGTATATGAAGTCACATAAGATACATCAAATGTGCATACAAGGTACAACATGTTCAAAGATACAATATAATAATAATACGCAATGAAGGACAAAATAAAAAGGAAATCCTCCCTGCATCCATTGACTTGCCTTTTCGTTTTCCAAAAACGTGATCAACTGGAAAATGTAAGAAACAATATGGGGTGAGATGATAATACTTCAACGGAGTTTTACTAAAAGGTTAGGGGCATCTAACACTACAAGAGATTCAACAAGGTTCTAACACTCACATGTTTAAAAACGAAATAAAAGTGAGTCGAGGCATAACCCGCCTCATACAATGTGGAAATGTCGATACACTCGTTATAACGTCCATGTACAGCTCGGGAGGAATCTAGCTTCAAGGAGCCCCAAATGTTGTATAGCTCTTCTCATATCAAGCGTTGTTTTTTAAAATTGCTGACTTCCTACTAGTTCTTTTCTAAATTAGGGTTTTAAAATGTGAACTATAACAGTGTCTTGATTGACCATCCTGATTACGAGTTTACAAATAGGAATGCACTAATTATTTTGACATTTTTTACATGTATTTCAATAGATTCTTTCAGAACCAATTGTGATCAATTGCAGACATGTGGTAAACAGCTACAACATCATCCAAAACTCAAATAATGCAATTTTGCTTACTTGTAATTGATTACAATACTTATCAAAAGAACGCGGAATTTCATTTTTCTTACACATGTAATCGATTACAAACATAATACTATCGATTACGTACTTCCAGATTTGAATAAACATTTTTATTTTTATTTTTCATGCAACCAAACTAGTTTCTTAATTCTTCATATCCTCAAATAGCATCTCAAACACAATCCAAGCATTTTATGGTTAGAAATTTAGCATACAATCACAGTCAACAATCTTAACAAAAATGACCATTATATCAAGTAATTAAACAAGTAGTATTTAAACAAGTAGTGATTAAATAAAACTTCATATTAATGAGTTGATTATAATTGTTTGCCCAAGAACCTTTGTTTGACAATTGGACTCTGATAACATATGCGAATTGGACTTAAATTAACTTAACAAAAATGACTTGTAAGGAGATGGCTTCATCCATTTGTAAATTCATATTTTGATCTTATTACATATATTGAGAAATTTTTCACTATATTCAATTACAAGTATCTTATGTCATTCAAAGAAAAAAAACATGTCTTCATTTGTCTTAAACTCACTACTATAGCGTTAATTTTACAAGATTAATTAAAACATTTTTAGACTTATGTAATAATATTATCATTTAATTCATTATATTCCCTTTCTATATCATTAGATTTCTAAGAGAAAAGGAATTACTGTTGGTTTTTAATCTTGATTAAAATATTATTAAAGAAACAAATTATATGAATCATCTGCTATACAAAACATACCAGAGTTAAAAACACTTGTAAAGGTGGATATGATGAATAATAAAAAAATAGGCATAGAGAATTAAAATTTATTTATTTAGGTTTCTTGATACATTTTATTACATAGAATTTCACAATACATATGAATAACTTATTTAATATTATTCAAACTCTCCAAACATAAAGCAATATATGTATGCACGACATGCACGCACCTACAAAGTAAGAAATATTTATAAGTATCTGGATTTTTTTATTGAAAGTCTAAACAAACGATGAAGATAAAGAAAAATTAATTACCATGGCATATGTTAAGGATGATTTTTTTAGCATTTACTTCGACATTCTTTCACACACTTATCAAAATCATCACTCAGACGCTCTCCGATACATTCTGCGTCACACTTTATTTCACAAAATGGTTATGCTAATTTGATTGATCCATATTCTTGAGATTCGGGGATGCATTCAACTTGTACTACAACGAACATAATCATTAACATTACCACGACACTAATTTTTACGGTGCTCATTGCCATAATTTTGTTTGATGTGTATCTCTTATCAATTTTTTATGATTTTCATAAGTTCTACATATGACATTATATATAGTCTTAAAATGCATGCGTAATATCTTCAAACGTATGTAAAAGAAATGAAAAAAAATCTTATATTCAACAAAAAAAAAACACCGTTACCTAAATCTGAATTATAAAAGTAATTTACTTAATATATAATATGAGCATATTATTACTATTATTTTACCAATTGTTAATATTATTATTGCAATTATGTTCTTAATATAAAATTATTATTTTTTATTTAGGAAATGAAATGATAAATAGGTAAAAGTAAAAGTAAAATAAAGATATTGAATTACCTATGATAAAATTTAAATTGATTATTTTTTTATTATTTCAAAAGGAAAATAGTTTACTAAATAAATATTCAAAACTTTTCATTATTTTTTTCCATGATTTACTAGTCCTACATGGAAAAATTCACTCAATGAGTAAAAAAATAGGGTTGATATATATCTGAATTTGAACGTTACCCAAGGTAATGATTAATAGCTCTGAGTTTTGAATTTTTATATATAAGGGATTATAGTAAGGAAGGAACGTTTTCATATTTCTATGGATTATATAATTTTAATATAGAATGAAAAATATTATGTTATATGTTTGAACTACATATAATTAAGATATTCAGATACATTTTAAAATAAAAATTTCAAAATAAGAACAAAGAAATTTGTCTAAAAAAGAAAAAAAAATTAACTAGGTAAAGTTCACACTATCATTTCGTCTCCACTCTCAATCAAAATACATTTAAGGTACAAATTTTGTAATAACCCAACCAGATAGAATCTAAAATGTCCTCACCAGGATATTAAAAAGGTTGTACTAATACATCAAAGTAGCATAAACTTATATAAGTATATGAAGTCACATAAGATACATCAAATGTGCATACAAGGTACAACATGTTCAAAGATACAATATAATAATAATACGCAATGAAGGACAAAATAAAAAGGAAATCCTCCCTGCATCCATTGACTTGCCTTTTCGTTTTCCAAAAACATGATCAACTGGAAAATGTAAGAAACAATATGGGGTGAGATGATAACACTTCAACGGAGTTTTACTAAAAGGTTAGGGGCATCTAACACTACAAGAGATTCAACAAGGTTCTAACACTCACATGTTTAAAAACGAAATAAAAGTGAGTCGAGGCATAACCCGCCTCATACAATGTGGAAATGTCGATACACTCGCTCTAACGTCCATGTACAGCTCGGGAGGAATCTAGCTTCAAGGAGCCACAAATGTTGTATAGCTCTTCTCATATCAAGCGTTGTTTTTTAAAATTGCTGACTTCCTACTAGTTCTTTTCTAAATTAGGGTTTTAAAATGTGAACTATAACAGTGTCTTGATTGACCATCCTGATTACGAGTTTACAAATAGGAATGCACTAATTATTTTGACATTTTTTACACGTATTTCAATAGATTCTTTCAGAACCAATTGTGATCAATTGCAGACATGTTGTAAACAGCTACAACATCATCCAAAACTCAAATAATGCAATTTTGCTTACTTGTAATTGATTACAATACTTATCAAAAGAATGCGGAATTTCATTTTTCTTACACATGTAATCGATTACAAACATAATACTATCGATTACGTACTTCCAGAATTGAATAAACATTTTTATTTTTATTTTTCATGCAACCAAACTAGTTTCTTAATTCTTCATATCCTCAAATAGCATCTCAAACACAATCCAAGCATTTTATGGGTAGAAATTTAGCATACAATCACAGTCAACAATCTTAACAAAAATGATCATTATATCAAGTAATTAAACAAGTAGTAATTAAACAAGTAGTGATTAAATAAAACTTCATATTAATGAGTTGATTATAATTGTTTGCCCAAGAATCTTTGTTTGACAATTGGACTCTGATAACATATGCGAATTGGACTTAAATTAACTTAACAAAAATGACTTGTAAGGAGATGGCTTCATCCATTTGTAAATTCATATTTTGATCTTATTACATATGTTGAGAAATTTTTCACTATATTCAATTACAAGTATCTTATGTCATTCAAAGAAAAAAAACATGTCTTCATTTGTCTTAAACTCACTACTATAGCGTTAATTTTACAAGATTAATTAAAACATTTTTAGACTTATGTAATAATATTATCATTTAATTCATTATATTCCCTTTCTATATCATTAGATTTCTAAGAGAAAAGGAATTACTATTGGTTTTTAATCTTGATTAAAATATTATTAAAGAAACAAATTATATGAATCATCTGCTATACAAAACATACCAGAGTTAAAAACACTTGTAAAGGTGGATGTGATGAATAATAAAAAAATAGGCATAGAGAATTAAAATTTATTTATTTAGGTTTCGTGATACATTTTATTACATAGAATTTCACAATACATATGAATAACTTATTTAATATTATTCAAACTCTCTAAACATTAAGCAATATATGTATGCACGACATGCAAGCACCTACAAAGTAAGAAATATTTATAAGTATCTGGATTTTTTTATTGAAAGTCTAAACAAACGATGAAGATAAAGAAAAATTAATTACCATGGCATATGTTAAGGATGATTTTTTTAGCATTTACTTCGACATCCTTTCACACACTTATCAAAATCATCACTCAGTCGCTCTCCGATACATTGTGCGTCACACTTTATTTCACAAAATGGTTCTGCTAATTTGATTGATCCATATTCTTGAGATTCGGGGATGCATTCAACTTGTACAACAATGAACATAATCATTAACATCACCACGACACTAATTTTTACGGTGCTCATTGCCATAATTTTGTTTGATGTGTATCTCTTATCAATTTTTTATGTTTAAGTTTTTATGATTTTCATAAGTTCTACATATGACATTATATATAGTCATAAAATGCATGCGTAATATCTTCAAACATATGTAAAAGAAATGATAAAAAATCTTATATTCAACAAAAAAAAAACACCGTTACCTAAATCTGAATTATAAAAGTAATTTACTTAATATATAATATGAGCATATTATTATTATTATTTTACCAATTGTTAATATTATTATTGCAATTATGTTCTTAATATAAAATTATTATTTTTTATTTAGGAAATGAAATGATAAATAGGTAAAAGTAAAAGTAAAATAAAGATATTGAATTACCTATGATAAAATTTAAATTGATTATTTTTTTATTATTTCAAAAGGAAAATAGTTTACTAAATAAATATTCAAAACTTTTCATTATTTTTTTCCATGATTTACTAGTCCTACATGGAAAAATTCACTCAATGAGTAAAAAAATAGGGTTGATATATATCTGAATTTGAACATTACCCAAGGTAATGATTAATAGCTCTGAGTTTTGAATTTTTATATATAAGGGATTATAGTAAGGAAGGAACGTTTTCATATTTCTATGGATTATATAATTTTAATATAGAATGAAAAATATTATGTTATATGTTTGAACTACATATAATTAAGATATTCAGATACATTTTAAAATAAAAATTTCAAAATAAGAACAAAGAAATTTGTCCAAAAAAGAAAAAAAAAATTAACTAGGTAAAGTTCACACTATCATTTCGTCTCCACTCTCAATCAAAATACATTTAAGGTACATATTTTGTAATAACCCAACCAGATAGAATCTAAAATGTCCTCACCAGGATATTAAAAAGGTTGTACTAATACATCAAAGTAGCATAAACTTATATAAGTATATGAATTCACATAAGATACATCAAATGTGCATACAAGGTACAACATGTTCAAAGATACAATATAATAATAATACGCAATGAAGGACAAAATAAAAAGGAAATCCTCCCTGCATCCATTGACTTGCCTTTTCGTTTTCCAAAAACATGATCAACTGGAAAATGTAAGAAACAATATGGGGTGAGATGATAACACTTCAACGGAGTTTTACTAAAAGGTTAGGGGCATCTAACACTACAAGAGATTCAACAAGGTTCTAACACTCACATGTTTAAAAACGAAATAAAAGTGAGTCGAGGCATAACCCGCCTCATACAATGTGGAAATGTCGATACACTCGCTATAACGTCCATGTACAGCTCGGGAGGAATCTAGCTTCAAGGAGCCACAAATGTTGTATAGCTCTTCTCATATCAAGCGTTGTTTTTTAAAATTGCTGACTTCCTACTAGTTCTTTTCTAAATT
This sequence comes from Lathyrus tuberosus, assembly GCA_022829125.1. NCBI lineage: Eukaryota > Viridiplantae > Streptophyta > Magnoliopsida > Fabales > Fabaceae > Lathyrus > Lathyrus tuberosus. The sequence continues at coordinate 697,804 of JALAZF010000915.1, read as the reverse complement.
AGGGTTTTAAAATGTGAACTATAACAGTGTCTTGATTGACCATCCTGATTACGAGTTTACAAATAGGAATGCACTAATTATTTTGACATTTTTTACACGTATTTCAATAGATTCTTTCAGAACCAATTGTGATCAATTGCAGACATGTTGTAAACAGCTACAACATCATCCAAAACTCAAATAATGCAATTTTGCTTACTTGTAATTGATTACAATACTTATCAAAAGAATGCGGAATTTCATTTTTCTTACACATGTAATCGATTACAAACATAATACTATCGATTACGTACTTCCAGAATTGAATAAACATTTTTATTTTTATTTTTCATGCAACCAAACTAGTTTCTTAATTCTTCATATCCTCAAATAGCATCTCAAACACAATCCAAGCATTTTATGGGTAGAAATTTAGCATACAATCACAGTCAACAATCTTAACAAAAATGATCATTATATCAAGTAATTAAACAAGTAGTGATTAAATAAAACTTCATATTAATGAGTTGATTATAATTGTTTGCCCAAGAACCTTTGTTTGACAATTGGACTCTGATAACATATGCGAATTGGACTTAAATTAACTTAACAAAAATGACTTGTAAGGAGATGGCTTCATCCATTTGTAAATTCATATTTTGATCTTATTACATATGTTGAGAAATATTTCACTATATTCAATTACAAGTATCTTATGTCATTCAAATAAAAAAAAACATGTCTTCATTTGTCTTAAACTCACTACTACAGCGTTAATTTTACAAGATTAATTAAAACATTTTTAGACTTATGTAATAATATTATCATTTAATTCATTATATTCCCTTTCTATATCATTAGATTTCTAAGAGAAAAGGAATTACTATTGGTTTTTAATCTTGATTAAAATATTATTAAAGAAACAAATTATATGAATCATCTGCTATACAAAACATACCAGAGTTAAAAACACTTGTAAAGGTGGATGTGATGAATAATAAAAAAATAGGCATAGAGAATTAAAATTTATTTATTTAGGTTTCGTGATACATTTTATTACATAGAATTTCACAATACATATGAATAACTTATTTAATATTATTCAAACTCTCTAAACATTAAGCAATATATGTATGCACGACATGCAAGCACCTACAAAGTAAGAAATATTTATAAGTATCTGGATTTTTTTATTGAAAGTGTAAACAAAAGATGAAGATAAAGAAAAATTAATTACCATGGCATATGTTAAGGATGATTTTTTTAGCATTTACTTCGACATTCTTTCACACACTTATCAAAATCATCACTCAGCCGCTCTCCGATACATTGTGCGTCACACTTTATTTCACAAAATGGTTCTGCTAATTTGATTGATCCATATTCTTGAGATTCGGGGATGCATTCAACTTGTACTACAATGAACATAATCATTAACATCACCACGACACTAATTTTTACGGTGCTCATTGCCATAATTTTGTTTGATGTGTATCTCTTATCAATTTTTTATGTTTAAGTTTTTATGATTTTCATAAGTTCTACATATGACATTATATATAGTCATAAAATGCATGCGTAATATCTTCAAACGTATGTAAAAGAAATGATAAAAAATCTTATATTCAACAAAAAAAAAACACCGTTACCTAAATCTGAATTATAAAAGTAATTTACTTAATATATAATATGAGCATATTATTACTATTATTTTACCAATTGTTAATATTATTATTGCAATTATGTTCTTAATATAAAATTATTATTTTTTATTTAGGAAATGAAATGATAAATAGGTAAAAGTAAAAGTAAAATAAAGATATTGAATTACCTATGATAAAATTTAAATTGATTATTTTTTTATTATTTCAAAAGGAAAATAGTTTACTAAATAAATATTCAAAACTTTTCATTATTTTTATCCATGATTTACTAGTCCTACATGGAAAAATTCACTCAATGAGTAAAAAAATAGGGTTGATATATATCTGAATTTGAACATTACCCAAGGTAATGATTAATAGCTCTGAGTTTTGAATTTTTATATATAAGGGATTATAGTAAGGAAGGAACGTTTTCATATTTCTATGGATTATATAATTTTAATATAGAATGAAAAATATTATGTTATATGTTTGAACTACATATAATTAAGATATTCAGATACATTTTAAAATAAAAATTTCAAAATAAGAACAAAGAAATTTGTCCAAAAAAGAAAAAAAAAATTAACTAGGTAAAGTTCACACTATCATTTCGTCTCCACTCTCAATCAAAATACATTTAAGGTACAAATTTTGTAATAACCCAACCAGATAGAATCTAAAATGTCCTCACCAGGATATTAAAAAGGTTGTACTAATACATCAAAGTAGCATAAACTTATATAAGTATATGAAGTCACATAAGATACATCAAATGTGCATACAAGGTACAACATGTTCAAAGATACAATATAATAATAATACGCAATGAAGGACAAAATAAAAAGGAAATCCTCCCTGCATCCATTGACTTGCCTTTTCGTTTTCCAAAAACATGATCAACTGGAAAATGTAAGAAACAATATGGGGTGAGATGATAACACTTCAACGGAGTTTTACTAAAAGGTTAGGGGCATCTAACACTACAAGAGATTCAACAAGGTTCTAACACTCACATGTTTAAAAACGAAATAAAAGTGAGTCGAGGCATAACCCGCCTCATACAATGTGGAAATGTCGATACACTCGCTATAACGTCCATGTACAGCTCGGGAGGAATCTAGCTTCAGGGAGCCACAAATGTTGTATAGCTCTTCTCATATCAAGCGTTGTTTTTTAAAATTGCTGACTTCCTACTAGTTCTTTTCTAAATTAGGGTTTTAAAATGTGAACTATAACAGTGTCTTGATTGACCATCCTGATTACGAGTTTACAAATAGGAATGCACTAATTATTTTGATATTTTTTACACGTATTTCAATAGATTCTTTCAGAACCAATTGTGATCAATTGCAGACATGTTGTAAACAACTACAACATCATCCAAAACTCAAATAATGCAATTTTGCTTACTTGTAATTGATTACAATACTTATCAAAAGAATGCGGAATTTCATTTTTCTTACACATGTAATCGATTACAAACATAATACTATCGATTACGTACTTCCAGAATTGAATAAACATTTTTATTTTTATTTTTCATGCAACCAAACTAGTTTCTTAATTCTTCATATCCTCAAATAGCATCTCAAACACAATCCAAGCATTTTATGGGTAGAAATTTAGCATACAATCACAGTCAACAATCTTAACAAAAATGATCATTATATCAAGTAATTAAACAAGTAGTAATTAAACAAGTAGTGATTAAATAAAACTTCATATTAATGAGTTGATTATAATTGTTTGCCCAAGAACCTTTGTTTGACAATTGGACTCTGATAACATATGCGAATTGGACTTAAATTAACTTAACAAAAATGACTTGTAAGGAGATGGCTTCATCCATTTGTAAATTCATATTTTGATCTTATTACATATGTTGAGAAATTTTTCACTATATTCAATTACAAGTATCTTATGTCATTCAAATAAAAAAAACATGTCTTCACTTGTCTTAAACTCACTACTATAGCGTTAATTTTACAAGATTAATTAAAACATTTTTAGACTTATGTAATAATATTATCATTTAATTCATTATATTCCCTTTCTATATCATTAGATTTCTAAGAGAAAAGGAATTACTATTGGTTTTTAATCTTGATTAAAATATTATTAAAGAAACAAATTATATGAATCATCTGCTATACAAAACATACCAGAGTTAAAAACACTTGTAAAGGTGGATGTGATGAATAATAAAAAAATAGGCATAGAGAATTAAAATTAATTTATTTAGGTTTCGTGATACATTTTATTACATAGAATTTCACAATACATATGAATAACTTATTTAATATTATTCAAACTCTCGAAACATTAAGCAATATATGTATGCACGACATGCAAGCACCTACAAAGTAAGAAATATTTATAAGTATCTGGATTTTTTTATTGAAAGTCTAAACAAACGATGAAGATAAAGAAAAATTAATTACCATGGCATATGTTAAGGATGATTTTTTTAGCATTTACTTCGACATTCTTTCACACACTTATCAAAATCATCACTCAGCCGCTCTCCGATACATTGTGCGTCACACTTTATTTCACAAAATGGTTCTGCTAATTTGATTGATCCATATTCTTGAGATTCGGGGATGCATTCAACTTGTACTACAATGAACATAATCATTAACATCACCACGACACTAAGTTTTACGGTGCTCATTGCCATAATTTTGTTTGATGTGTATCTCTTATCAATTTTTTATGTTTAAGTTTTTATGATTTTCATAAGTTCTACATATGACATTATATATAGTCATAAAATGCATGCGTAATATCTTCAAACATATGTAAAAGAAATGATAAAAATCTTATATTCAACAAAAAAAAAACACCGTTACCTAAATCTGAATTATAAAAGTAATTTACTTAATATATAATATGAGCATATTATTACTATTATTTTACCAATTGTTAATATTATTATTGCAATTATGTTCTTAATATAAAATTATTATTTTTTATTTAGGAAATGAAATGATAAATAGGTAAAAGTAAAAGTAAAATAAAGATATTGAATTACCTATGATAAAATTTAAATTGATTATTTTTTTATTATTTCAAAAGGAAAATAGTTTACTAAATAAATATTCAAAACTTTTCATTATTTTTTTCCATGATTTACTAGTCCTACATGGAAAAATTCACTCAATGAGTAAAAAAATAGGGTTGATATATATCTGAATTTGAACATTACCCAAGGTAATGATTAATAGCTCTGAGTTTTGAATCTTTATATATAAGGGATTATAGTAAGGAAGGAACGTCTTCATATTTCTATGGATTATATAATTTTAATATAGAATGAAAAATATTACGTTATATGTTTGAACTACATATAATTAAGATATTCAGATACATTTTAAAATAAAAATTTCAAAATAAGAACAAAGAAATTTGTCCAAAAAAGAAAAAAAAAATTAACTAGGTAAAGTTCACACTATCATTTCGTCTCCACTCTCAATCAAAATACATTTAAGGTACAAATTTTGTAATAACCCAACCAGATAGAATCTAAAATGTCCTCACCAGGATATTAAAAAGGTTGTACTAATACATCAAAGTAGCATAAACTTATATAAGTATATGAAGTCACATAAGATACATCAAATGTGCATACAAGGTACAACATGTTCAAAGATACAATATAATAATAATACGCAATGAAGGACAAAATAAAAAGGAAATCCTCCCTGCATCCATTGACTTGCCTTTTCGTTTTCCAAAAACATGATCAACTGGAAAATGTAAGAAACAATATGGGGTGAGATGATAACACTTCAACGGAGTTTTACTAAAAGGTTAGGGGCATCTAACACTACAAGAGATTCAACAAGGTTCTAACACTCACATGTTTAAAAACGAAATAAAAGTGAGTCGAGGCATAACCCGCCTCATACAATGTGGAAATGTCGATACACTCGCTATAACGTCCATGTACAGCTCGGGAGGAATCTAGCTTCAGGGAGCCACAAATGTTGTATAGCTCTTCTCATATCAAGCGTTGTTTTTTAAAATTGCTGACTTCCTACTAGTTATTTTCTAAATTAGGGTTTTAAAATGTGAACTATAATAGTGTCTTGATTGACCATCCTGATTATGAGTTTACAAATAGGAATGCACTAATTATTTTGACATTTTTTACACGTATTTCAATAGATTCTTTCAGAACCAATTGTGATCAATTGCAGACATGTTGTAAACAGCTACAACATCATCCAAAACTCAAATAATGCAATTTTTCTTACTTGTAATTGATTACAATACTTATCAAAAGAACGCGGAATTTCATATTTCTTACACATGTAATCGATTACAAACATAATACTATCGATTACGTACTTCCAGAATTGAATAAACATTTTTATTTTTATTTTTCATGCAACCAAACTAGTTTCTTAATTCTTCATATCCTCAAATAGCATCTCAAACACAATCCAAGCATTTTATGGGTAGAAATTTAGCATACAATCACAGTCAACAATCTTAACAAAAATGATCATTATATCAAGTAATTAAACAAGTAGTAATTAAACAAGTAGTAATTAAATAAGTAGTGATTAAATAAAACTTCATATTAATGAGTTGATTATAATTGTTTGCCCAAGAACCTTTGTTTGACAATTGGACTCTGATAACATATGCGAATTGGACTTAAATTAACTTAACAAAAATGACTTGTAAGGAGATGGCTTCATCCATTTGTAAATTCATATTTTGATCTTATTACATATATTGAGAAATTTTTCACTATATTCAATTACAAGTATCTTATGTCATTCAAAGAAAAAAAACATGTATTCATTTGTCTTAAACTCACTACTATAGCGTTAATTTTACAAGATTAATTAAAACATTTTTTGTAACGCCCACATATAATACTTGCATCAAATCTCATATTATACATGAGTTTTCACTTCTGGTACTGAAATATAATAAGTTCCTAGTTAACACATTATACACATAAATGCCTCTAATACAAAACACTAAAAGTCTAAGGCATTACATATACAAGATGTTCCCAGACGATAAAAACTAAGAACTAGATCACTACAATGATCTCAAAACATAAACGCCATAGCGGAAGCCATGCCATCACAAAAGCTACGATCCGTAAGGAAAGTCAAATAACCTTGTCCTTACCCTTCGCCGAACCTACAGAACCTGTGATGTAAACAACAACAGTGGGGAGTGATACATCAAATCTCAGTGAGTTCCCTATCTTAAAGTCCTCTCGGCTTTACAAGGTTCTAATATAAACCTAACTCATGTCCAAGGGGAAAGGGGAAAGACCATGAGTACACACACACAAGTAACCAACACAGTGAGCCTGAAACTCACACTAGTATCGAAGTACCTCCTGAGCCTGTAAACTCAAGGATTCACAATCAATAACCAATACCAAGGTATCCCCTATTCCCGTCCACTTCTACGTCTAGAAGACGACCCGAGTCATGGATCCTTGTGGCTACTTGGTATACGAATTGGATTCGGGATCATCGGTTCGTACACCGTGATCCGTCACTTCTCACGGCCCGTACACCGTCATAAGTCTCTTTACCCGTAGGCTCCAATCGTACTCACTACGGGAATCAAACCTGCCAAGTAGTTGTGCATAACGTTTTAGAGGAGGTGCTCGAGTCTCATGAAACTACACCGCAAGAAACTGTGGTTATGATAAGCAAAATGCACACGCCTCGGCCTTTCATGCACGAGCGTTGCCACAAATGATAATTCACACTTCCGACACAGTTTATGGTAGTGTTCCTCACTCTACCTATTTCATATTTTAACATGCATACATATTCCACAACAATTACACACCATTAACGACAAAAGTCGACAAAACGACACTATTCCAAAAATCCCGACATAATTAAATCGGCCGGCAATCTTAAACCCATTGTAATAAGAAAGTACATTTTATTATCTTTCCAACGATACCAAAAATGTTCCAATCCGAGTTACGTACAAAAAGTTACGGCATTGGAAACAAACGATCGGAAAAATAATCACAACAGCAGAATTTCTGCAATTCTCCTGGCCATACGCGTATTGGCACACCCCATACGCGTATTGCCCAAAATCCTCGCCCAGCCATACGCGTATTGCCTAAGGCCATACGCGTATGGGCAGAGACATTTTTTCCCTTGAAATTCCTTTTAAAATTTCCATTCGCGTAACGCCCTTGCCGTACGCGTATTGACATGTCCCATATGCGTATTGCCCCATGCCATACGCGTATGGGCAGAGAAAAATGCAGAAAAACCAGCAAAAATTTCCTGCTACGGGTTGGTCCAAAATCACCCCAAAATCCCATTTAGATCAATCACAAAGCATCAAAACATGTTATAACATAACAAACAGTATAACATACAATCAAACATTGAATTTCAACAGTTAGATTCATGATTTAATGCAAAAATACTCAATTTTCACAATTCCAACCTAACTCTAAACTCAAAATAAACTCTACTCTAAAGAGTCTAACTAAAACCCACCTGGACAACAAGATGAGGATGATGAAATTGAGATGAAGAGATGAAGAATGGATGCTTGATGATGATCTTGAGCTCTTGTGGAATTTCTCTCCTTTTTCCTTTCCTTCTCTTTTCCTTTCCTTCACTTTCCTTTCCTTCACTCTCCTTTCTCTTTCTTTTCTAACTTTTGTTTGTTTTCCAAATGGAAAAGAGATATAGTAAAGAAATTAATTTCCATCAATTAGCAAACTACTAAATGTCCAAATTAGCTCAAATACACCAAATAATAAAAAATCAACGTTAAATACTATTAATTTAGTCAACTCTGAGTTCGTCAGTTTACTCTAATTATTTTATCAAATAATTGCTCAGAGTACTCCGGAACCCAGTTGATCATAATAATATTAACCAGAGCGTTTATAAATTTTATGGGGTATTACATCCTCCCACCCTTAAATAGAAATTCATCCTCGAATTTAGAATATTACCTGAACAGATGTGGATAAGAATCTCGCATTTCTGATTCTAGTTCCCAAGTAGCATCACCCGGATGTGTCATGTCCCATTGCACCTTAACGAGAGGAATGTCTTTGTTCCTTAACACTTTTGTTTCTCTTCCCACAATGCAACTCGGTTATGGTTCAAAAGTCAAATCCACTTCTATTCCCACAGTTTCTAGTAGAATTGGCTGACGAGGATCAGGAATAAACTTACGGAGCTGAGATACGTGAAAAACATCATGCATCTCAGATAGAGAGGGTGGTAAGGCTAATCTGTAAGCAACTTCACCAATCCTTTCTAAAATCTGATACGGTCCCACGTATCTCGGACTTAATTTACGTGACTTAAACGGTCCTTTCAATCTCAATCTCGGAGTAACTTTCAGAAATACATGATCACATTCCTTAAATTCCAAAGGTCTCCTACGATTATCCGCATAACTCTTTTGACGATCTTGTGCTTATTTAACTTTCTCACGGATCATTTGAATCTTTTCCGTCGTCTCTTGAATAATCTCGGGTCCCAAAATTCTATCTTCGCCAATTTCAGCCCAACACAAAGGTGTTCTACACTTCCTCCCATACAATGCTTCATAAGGAGTCATACCGATGCTCACATGGTAACTATTGTTATAGGAAAACTCAATTAACGGTAAAAGTTCTTTCCAATTCCCTCTACTCTCTAGCACTCAGGCTCTTAACATATCCTCCATCGTCTGTATTGTTCGCTCAGTCTGACCATCCGTTTGAGGATGATTCGACGTGCTCAAACGCAAATTCGTACCCATCGCTTGTTGGAACACCTTCCAAAACCTCGAAGTAAACTTCGGATCTCTATCGGACACAATACTAGAAGGAATACCATGCAATCTCACAATCTCAGCAATGAACAACCTTGCAAGATGACTTGCCTTATAAGTAGTCTTCACGGCTAAGAAATGTGCAGATTTCGTTAATCGATCTACAATTACCCAAATAGAATCATACCCATCTTGGGTACGGGGTAAACCCACTGCAAAGTCCATAGAAATACTATCCCACTTCCAAACTGGAATATCCAAAGGCTGCAACAGACCGCTCGGTCGTTGGTGTTCAATCTTCACCTGTTGGCACACCGCACATTCTGACACATATTCCGCTATATCCTTTTTCATCCCAGACTACCAATAATCCTTCTTTAAATCCTGATACATCTTCGAAGAACCAGGATGTATCGTAAAAGTGCCTTTATAAGCTTCATCTAAAGTCTTCCTTTTCAATGCATCATCCTTCGGAACACAAACCCGTTGATTAAATAGAACAATCCCATCAGTTGCTCGTGTAAAACCCGGTTGAAGTAACAATTCTTGTAACTCCTCCTCCAACATTTGTTCTTGTTGAATCTCAACTCTTAAAGTAGAATTGACCTCCAAATTTCCCATAATTACACCATTCGGAGTCCACACAAATTGGAGATTAAGATCTCTAAACTTTTCCAACAACGAATACTCCAAAATCATCAATTCTGCAATATGAACCATTTTCCGACTTAAAGCATCCGCTACTTTATTCGCTTTTCCTGGATGATACTTTAATTCTAATTCATAATCCTTTAAGTACTCCATCCACCTTCTTTGTCGCATATTCAACTCCTTTTGGTCAAACAAATACTTCAAACTTTTGTGGTCACTGAACATTTCAAAACGTACACCATACAAATAATGACGCCACACCTTCAGTGCAAACACCACTGCAGCTAGTTCAAAATCATGAGTGGGATAATTCTTCTCATGAACTTTCAACTGTCGAGAAGCATAAGCTACTACTTGACCGCCTTGCATCAGAACACCCCCTAATCCCCTCTTAGAAGCATCACAGAATACTTCATAAGAGTTGTCAGGATCAGGAATAATTAATACTGGAGCGCTCATCAAACTTTCCTTCAATTTCATAAAACTTTGTTCACAACCCGAATCCCACTCAAAAGTAAAATCCTTCCGAGTAAGTTTCGTCATTGGTAAGGCCAATTGAGAAAAACCCTTAATGAACCTTCTATAGTAACCTGTCAATCCCAAGAAACTTCTACCCTCTGAAACATTTCTCGGTCTCTCCCAATTAATCATTGTTTCTACCTTTGATGGATCCACTGCCACACCACCTTGAGATATAACATGCCCAAGAAAATTAACTTCCGACATCCAAAACTCACACTTACTTAACTTAGCAAACAATTGCTTTTCTTGCAATACCGATAAGACAATTCTCGAATGTTCTCCGTGCTCTTGTGGAGTACGAGAATAAATAAGAATGTCGTCAATAAAGATTACCACAAATTGGTCCAAGTAAGCCTGAAATATACGGTTCATGTAATCCATAAAAATAGCTGGAGCATTAGTCACCCCGAAAGACATCACTATGAATTCATAATGATAGTAACATGTTCTAAATGCAGTTTTTGGCACATCGGAACTCTTCACTCGTATCTGATGATAACCCGACCGTAAATCAATCTTCGAGAACACACAGACTCCCTTCAATTGATCTATCAAGTCGTCTATCCTGGGTAAGGGGTACTTGTTCTTAATGATGACTTTATTCAACTTACGATAATCAATGCACAACCGCATTCCCCCATCCTTCTTCTTTACCAACAACACGGGAGCTCCCCAAGGTGAAACACTAGATCTAACAAAATGCTTAGACATCAAGTCCTCCAATTGGTCCTTTAATTCTCTTAATTCAAGCGGTGCCATCCGATAAGGAGAAACGGATATAGGAGCCGTTCCCGGTACCAGGTCAATAGAGAACTCAACTTCTCTCTCCGGAGGAAGAGAAGTAACATCCTCAGGAAACACTTCAGGAAATTCACACACTATTGGAATACTCAGAACTTGCTGTTCACTACTTCCTTCCTTAGTAAGAACCAATAAAACAGATTTCTCCTTCTCAAACAAGAAATTTACCATTCCCACCGTACCTTCTAAAATCGTTGATAATACATCTTCCGGAGTAGCCTCAGCAGATGGAATAATTATTAGCTTCTCCTCACAACCGATAAAAACCGAATTAGCTGAAAGTCAGTCCATTCCCAGAACAACATCCACTTTCTTAAGCGGCAAACAAATAAGATCAATCTGGAAGACTCTTTCGTTCACCGACAACACACAATTTTCACACATCAGCGGTGTTTTAACCAATTCATCCATGGCGGTAGTAACCACCATAGGAGGAAACAAAGGAATAGTTTGCAACCCAAGTCGCTTCACACAACGCGTGGACACAAAAGAATGCGTTGCCCCGCAATCAAATAAAACAAAACAAGGATGTCCATTTACGAAACACGTACCCGCAATCAAGGAGTTGTCACCCTTTGCTTTCCTTGCATCCAAGGTATACACTCAGCCAGTAGTCTTCCCTTGTGTCTGATTCCTACCCTGTGGACAATCTCTCAATACATGACCCATCTTGTTACACTGATAACACCGTATTCCATCCGAATTGCACCTACCAAAATGATTCCTTCCACAAGTACGACATACCGGAGGCACACTAGTTATAGAACCCTGTACTTGCTTCCCTTTGGAAGACTGTTGCCTTTTCCTAAACTGTTGATTCGACCTTCCACGGTCACTCTGAGTTGCCCTGTTCAAATCCACCTCCATTTGCACCTTTTTCAAACTATTCTCCGCCACATAACATTGTCTTAACATTTCCGCATAAGTAGCAAATTCCCGTTGAGACACGCTATGTGAAATTTCAGCCCTTAAACCAAACAGAAATTGATCAATCTTCCATCTCTCATCAGGAGCATACATGGCCTGCCTAGAATAGTCAGCCATGATCTCAAATTTTTCCGCATAGGAAGCCACTGATAAATTGCCCTGTCTCAACTGTTGGAACTCAAACTCCTTCTGAGACCTTAAAGAACTCAGAAAATATTTCTCCATAAAAGTTACCTTAAACTGCTCCCACACTTTTGGTACCTCTTGGATTGTCATTAAGGCTGAAGCGCTCTCCCACCACCTCATGGCAGGACCCTTAAGCAAGTGAGAAGCTAAGACCACTTTATTTTCCTCACTACAATGCACTATCAAGAAAATCCGTTCCATACCTGATATCCATTCATGCGCCTTCACCGGATCTAACCCTCCCTGAAACTCCGGAGGATTCATACGAATGAATTCCCTATAGGTTCCCCCTGTAACTTCAGGAACAACCACTGGAGGATGCAGACCATCAGCCATTTGCTGTACCATTCCCTGGATAAACTGATTTTGCTGTTGCTGCATCTGTTGCATGAATTGATACAAAGGGGCGTTCCCTTCAGCACCCTGTGGAAACGTCCCAGCTGGAGTAGTTCTCGGAGTCCTTGGTCTTCCATGGTTGTTTCTACGTCCGTCGGCCATGTTCCTGAATGTCATACAAATAGGATTAAGTTGATCAGGCTCAATACCATAAATATAACACATAAGACCAAAGGCGACACCACGTATCTGAAACGGAAAGAATTACTTATTCTATTTCATGGCTAGGTCGAGGATACAACCAGGCTCTGATACCAACTGTAACGCCCACATATAATACTTGCATCAAATCTCATATTATACATGAGTTTTCACTTCTGGTACTAAAATATAATAAGTTCCTAGTTAACACATTATACACAAAAATGCCTCTAATACAAAACACTAAAAGTCTAAGGCATTACATATACAAGATGTTCCCAGACGATAAAAACTAAGAACTAGATCACTACAATGATCTCAAAACATAAACGCCATAGCAGAAGCCATGCCATCACAAAAGCTACGATCCGTAAGGAAAGTCAAATAACCTTGTCCTTACCCTTCGCCGAACCTGTGATGTAAAAAACAACAGTGGGGTGAGATACATCAAATCTCAGTGAGTTCCCTATCTTAAAGTCCTATCGACTTTACAAGGTTCTAATATAAACCTAACTCATGTCCAAGGGGAAAGGGGAAAGACCATGAGTACACACACACAAGTAACCAACACAGTGAGCCTGAAACTCACACTAGTACCGAAGTACCTCCTGAGCCTGTAAACTCAAGGATTCACAATCAATAACCAATACCAAGGTATCCCCAATTCCCGTCCGCTTCTACGTCTAGAAGACGACCCGAGTCATGGATCCTTGTAGCTACTTGGCATACGAATTGGATTCGGGATCATCGGTCCGTACACCGTGATCCGTCACTTCTCACGGCCCGTACACCGTCATAAGTCTCTTTACCCGTAGGCTCCAATCGTACTCACTACGGGAATCAAACCTGCCAAGTAGTTGTGCATAACGTTTCAGAGGAGGTGCTTGAGTCTCATGAAACTACACCGCAAGAAACCGTGGTTATGATAAGCAAAATGCACACGCCTCGGCCTTTCATGCACGAGCTTTGCCACAAATGATAATTCACACTTCTGACACAGTTTATGGTAGTGTTCCTCACTCTACCTATTTCATATTTTAACATGCATACATATTCCACAACAATTACACACCATTAACGACAAAAGTCGACAAATCGACACTATTCCAAAAATACCGACATAATTAAATAGGCCGGCAATCTTAAACCAATTGTAATAAGAAAGTACATTTTATTATCTTTCCAACGATACCAAAAATGTTCCAATCCGAGTTACGTACAAAAAGTTACGGCATTGGAAACAAACGATCGGAAAAATAATCACAACAGCAGAATTTCTGCAATTCTTCTGGCCATACGCGTATTGGCACACCCCATACGCGTATTGCCCAAAATCCTCGTCCAGCCATACGCGTATTGCCCAAGGCCATACGCGTATGTGCAGAGACATTTTTTCCCTTGAAATTCCTTTTAAAATTGCCATACGCATAACGCCCTTGCCGTACGCGTATTGACATGCGCCATACGCATATTACCCCATGCCATACGCGTATGGGCAGAGAAAAATGCAGAAAAACCAGCAGAAATTTCGTGCTACGGGTTGGTCCAAAATCACCCCAAAATCCCATTTTGATCAATCACAAAGCATCAAAACATGTTATAACATAACAAACAGTATAACATACAATCAAACATTGAATTTCAATAGTTAGATTCATGATTTAATGCAAAAATAGTCAATTTTCACAATTCCAACCTAACTCTAAACTCAAAATAAACTCTACTCTAAAGAGTCTAACTAAAACCCACCTGGACAACAAGATGAGGATGATGAAATTGAGATGAAGAGATGAAGAATGGATGTTTGATGATGATCTTGAGCTCTTGTGGAATTTCTCTCCTTTTTCCTTTCCTTCTCTTTTCCTTTCCTTCACTTTCCTTTCCTTCACTCTCCTTTCTCTTTCTTTTCTAACAAATTAATTTCCATCAATTAGCAAACTACTAAATGTCCAAATTAGCTCAAATGCACCAAATAATAAAAACTCAATGTTAAATACTATTAATTTAGTCAACTCTGAGTTCGTCAGTTTACTCTAATTATTTTATCAAATAATTGCTCAGAGTACTCCGGAACCCAGTTGATCATAATAATATTAACCAGAGCGTTTATAAATTTTACGGGGTATTACATTTTTAGACTTATGTAATAATATTATCATTTAATTCATTATATTCCCTTTCTATATCATTAGATTTCTAAGAGAAAAGGAATTACTATTGGTTTTTAATCTTGACTAGAATATTATTAAAGAAACAAATTATATGAATCATCTACTATACAAAACATACCAGAGTTAAAAACACTTGTAAAGATGGATATGATGAATAATAAAAAAATAGGCATAGAGAATTAAAATTTATTAATTTAGGTTTCGTGATACATTTTATTACATAGAATTTCACAATACATATGAAAAACTTATTTAATATTATTCAAACTCTCCAAACATAAAGCAATATATGTATGCACGACATGCACGCACCTACAAAGTAAGAAATATTTATAAGTATCTGGATTTTTTTATTGAAAGTCTAAACAAACGATGAAGATAAAGAAAAATTAATTACCATGGCATATGTTAAGGATGATTTTTTTAGCATTTACTTCGACATTCTTTCACACACTTATCAAAATCATCACTCAGCCGCTCTCCGATACATTGTGCGTCACACTTTATTTCACAAAATGGTTCTGCTAATTTGATTGATCCATATTCTTGAGATTCGGGGATGCATTCAACTTGTACTACAACGAACATAATCATTAACATCACCACGACACTAATTTTTACGATGCTCATTGCCATAATTTTTTTTTATGTGTATCTCTTATCAATTTTTTATGTTTAATTTTTTATGATTTTCATAAGTTCTACATATGACATTATATATAGTCATAAAATGCATGTGTAATATCATCAAACGTATGTAAAAGAAATGAAAAAAAATCTTATATTCAACAAAAAAAACACCGTTACCTAAATCTGAATTATAAAAGTAATTTACTTAATATATAATATCAGCATATTATTACTATTATTTTACCAATTGTTAATATTATCATTGCAATTATGTTCATAATATAAAATTATTTTTTTTTATTTAGGAAATGAAATGATAAATAGGTAAAAGTAAAAGTAAAATAAAGATATTGAATTACCTATGATAAAATTTAAATTGATTATTTTTTTATTATTTCAAAAGGAAAATAGTTTACTAAATAAATATTCAAAACTTTTCATTATTTGTTTCCATGATTTACTAGTCCTACATGGAAAAATTCACTCAATGAGTAAAAAAAATAGGTTTGATATATATCTGAATTTGAACATTACCCAATGTAATGATTAATAGCTCTGAGTTTTGAATTTTTATATATAAGGGATTATAGTACGGAAGGAACGTTTTCATATTTCTATGGATTATATAATTTTAATATAGAATGAA
The DNA here is from genome assembly GCA_022829125.1 of Lathyrus tuberosus. NCBI lineage: Eukaryota > Viridiplantae > Streptophyta > Magnoliopsida > Fabales > Fabaceae > Lathyrus > Lathyrus tuberosus. The sequence goes on along the minus strand of JALAZF010000915.1, from coordinate 681,317 downwards.
AAATATTATGTTATATGTTTGAACTACATATAATTAAGATATTCAAATACATTTTAAAATAAAAAAGTCAAAATAAGAACAAAGAAATTTGTCCAAAAAAGAAAAAAAAAATTAACTAGGTAAAGTTCACACTATCATTTCGTCTCAACTCTCAATCAAAATACACTTACGGTACAAATTTTGTAATAACCCAACCAGATAGAATCTAAAATGTCCTCACCAGGATATTAAAAAGGTTGTACTAATACATCAAAGTAGCATAAACTTATATAAGTATATGAAGTCACATAAGATACATCAAATGTGCATACAAGGTACAACATGTTCAAAGATACAATATAATAATAATACGCAATGAAGGACAAAATAAAAAGGAAATCCTCCCTGCATCCATTGACTTGCCTTTTCGTTTTCCAAAAACTTGATCAACTGGAAAATGTAAGAAACAATATGGGGTGAGATGATAACACTTCAACGGAGTTTTACTAAAAGGTTAGGGGCATCTAACACTACAAGAGATTCAACAAGGTTCTAACACTCACATGTTTAAAAACAAAATAAAAGTGAGTCGAGGCATAACCCGCCTCATACAATGTGTAAATGTCGATACACTCGCTATAACGTCCATGTACAGCTCGGGAGGAATCTAGCTTCAAGGAGCCACAAATGTTGTATAACTCTTCTCATATCAAGCATTGTTTTTTAAAATTGCTGACTTCCTACTAGTTCTTTTCTAAATTAGGGTTTTAAAATGTGAACTATAACAGTGTCTTGATTGACCATCCTAATTACGAGTTTACAAATAGGAATGTAACACCCACATATATAATACATGCATCAAATCATATATTATACATGATAAGTACGTTTGGTACTGTTCCTGAATGTTATACAAATAGGATTAAGTTGATCAGGCTCAATACCATAAATATAACACGTAAGACCAATGGCGACACCACGTATTTGAAACAGAAAGAATTACTTATTCTATTTCATGGCTAGGTCGAGGATACGACCTGCTCTGATACCATCTGTAACACCCACATATATAATACATGCATCAAATCATATATTATACATGATAAGTACGTTTGGTACTGAAATATACAATATGTTCCTAGTTAACACATTATATACATAAATGCCTCTAATACAAAACACTAAAGTCTAAGGCATTACATATATAAGATGTTCCAAGAAGATAAAAACTAAGAACTAGATCAAAACAATGATCTCAAAACATAACGCCATAGCGGAAGCCATGCCATCACAAAAGCTACGATCCGTAAGGAAAGTCAAATAACCATGTCCTTACCCTTCGCCGAACCTGCAGAACCTGTGATATAAACAACAACAGTGGGGTGAGATACATCAAATCTCAGTGAGTTCCCTAACTTAAAGTCCTCTCGGCTTTACAACGTTCTAAAAATAAACCTAACTCATGTCAAAGGGGAAAGGGGAAAGACCATGAGTACACACACACAAGTAACCATCACGGTGAGCCTGTAAACTCACACTAGTACCGAAGTACCTCTTGAGCCTGCAAACTCAAGGATTCACAAATCAATAACCAATACCAAGCTATCCCCTATTCCCGTCCGCTTCTACGTCTAGAAGACGACCGAGTCATGGATCCTTGTAGCTACTTGGCATACGAATTGGATTCGGAATCAATCGGTCCGTACACCGTGATCCGTCACTTCTCACGGCCCATACACCGTCACAAGTCTCTTTACACGTAGGCTCCAATCGTACTCACTACGGGAATCAAACCTGCCAAGTAGTTGTGCATAACGTTTCAGAGGAGGTGCTCGAGTCTCATGAAACTACACCGCAAGAAACCGTGGTTATGATTTAAATGCACACGCCTCGGCCTTTCATGCACGAGCGTTGCCACACATGGAACAATTCACACTTCCGACACAGTTTTGGTAATGACCCTCACTCTGCCTATTCCATATTTTAACATGCATACATTGTCCACAATAATTACACACCATTAACCTATAAAATTCGACAAAACGACACTATTCCAAAAATCCCGACTTAATGAAATCGGCCGACAGTCTCCAAATCATTGTAATAAGAAAGTACATTTTATTATCTTTCCAACGATACCAAAAATGTTCAAATCCGAGTTACGTACAAAAAGTTACGGCATTTGAAACAAACGATCGGAAAATAATCACAACAGCAGAATTTCTGCAATTCTCCTGGCCATACGCGTATTGACACACCCCATACGCGTATTGCCCAAAATTCTCGGCCAGCCATACGCGTATTGCCCAAGGCCATACGCGTATGGGCAGAGACATTTTTCCCTCTGAATTTCCTTTTAAAATTGCCATACGCGTATCACCCTTGCCGTACGCGTAATGACAAGCCCCATACGCGTATGGGCAGAGAAAAATGCAGAAAAACCAGCAGAAAATTCCTGTTACGGGTTGATCCAAAATCACCCCAAAATCCCATTTTTGATAAATCACAAAGCATCAAAACATGCTATAACATAACAAGCAGTATAACATACAATCAAACATTGAATTTCAACAGTTAGATTCATGATTTTATACCAAAAATACCCAATTTTCACAATTCCAACCTAACTCTAAACTCAAAATAAACTCTACTCTAAAGGGTCTAACTAGAACCCACCTGGACAACAAGATGAGGATGATGAAATTGAGATGAAAAGATGAAGAATGAAAGCTTGATGATGATCTTGAGCTTTTGAGAAAATTCCTCTCCTTTTCCCTTCTCCTTCACTTTTCCTTCCCTTTTCCTTCGTTTTTCTTTCTAACTTTTGTTTTGGTTTCCAAATGAGAAAAAGAAAACATAATAAAGAAAATAATTTCCATTAATTAGCAATACTACTAAATGTCCAAATTAACTCAAATGCACCAATTAATAAAAACTCAACGTTAAATACTATTAATTTAATCAACTCTGAGTTCGTCGGTTTACTTTAATTATCCTATCAAATAATTACTCAGAGTACTCCGGAACCCAGTTGATCATAATAATATTCACCAGAGCGTTTATAAATTTACTGGGTATTACATCCTCCCCCCCTTAAATAGAAATTCGTCCTCGAATTTAGAATATTACCTGAACAGATGTGGATAAGAATCTCGCATTTTCGACTCTAGTTCCCAAGTAGCATCACCCGGATGCGTCATATCCCATTGCACCTTAACGAGTGGAATATCTTTGTTCCTTAACACTTTTGTTTCTCTTCCCACAATGCAACTCGGTTGTGGTTCAAAAGTCAAATCCGTCTCTATACCCACGGATTCTGGTAGAATTGGCTGAAGAGGATCAGGAATAAACTTACGGAGCTGAGATACGTGAAAAACATCATGCATTTCAGATAGAGAGGGTGGTAAGGCTAATCTGTAAGCAACTTCACCAATCCTTTCTAAAATCTGATACGGTCCAACGTACCTCGGACTTAATTTACGTGACTTAAACGGTCCTTTCAGTCTCAATCTCGGAGTAACTTTCAGAAATACATGATCATCTTCCTCAAATTCCAAAGGTCTCCTGCGATTATCCGCATAACTCTTTTGGCGATCTTGCGCTTGTTTAACTTTCTCACGAATCATTCGAATCTTTTCCATAGTCTCTTGAATAATCTCGGGTCATAAAATTCTATCTTCGCCAATTTCAGCCCAACACAAAGGTGTTCTACACTTCCTCCCATACAATGCTTCATAAGGAGCCATACCGATGCTCGCATGGTAACTATTGTTATAGGAAAACTCAATTAACGGTAAAAGTTCTTTCCAATTCCCTCTACTCTCTAGCACACATGCTCTTAACATATCCTCCATTGTTTGTATTGTTCGCTTAGTCTGACCATCCGTTTGAGGATGATTCGATGTGCTCAAACGCAAATTCGTACCCATCGCTTATTGGAACACTTTCCAAAACCTCGAAGTAAACTTCGGATCTCTATCGGACACAATACTAGAAGGAATACCATGCAATCTCACAATCTCAGCAATAAACAACCTTGCAAGATGACTTGCCTTATAAGTAGTCTTTACGGCTAAGAAATGTGCAGATTTCGTTAGTCGATCTACAATTACCCAAATAGAATCATACCCACCTTGTGTACTGGGTAAACCCACTGGAAAGTCCATAGAAATACTATCCCACTTCCAAACTGGAATATCTAAAGGTCGTAACAGACCGCCCGGTCTTTGGTGTTCAATCTTCACCTGTTGGCACACCGCACATTCTGACACATATTCCGCTATATCCTTTTTCATCCCAGACCACCAATAATCCTTCTTTAGATCCTGATACATCTTTGAAGAACCAGGATGTATCGTAAAAGTGCCTCTATGAGCTTCATCTAAAATCTTCCTTTTCAATGCTTCATCCCTTGGAACACAAATCCGTTGATTAAACAAAACAATCCCATCCGTTGCTCGTGTAAAACCCAGTTGAAGTAACAATTCTTGTAACTCCTCTTCTAACATTTGTTCTTGTTGAATCTCAACTCTTAAAGTAGAATTGACATTCAAATTCCCCATAATTACACCATTCGGAGTCCACACAAATTGGAGATTAAGATCTCTAAACTTTTCCAACAACGAATACTACAAAATCATCAATTCTGCACTATGAACCATTTTCCGACTTAAAGCATCCGCTACTTTATTCGCCTTTCCTGGATGATATTTCAATTCTATGTCATAATCCTTTAAGTACTCCATCCACCTTCTTTGTCGCATATTCAACTCCTTTTGGTCAAACAAATACTTCAAACTCTTGTGGTCACTGAACATCTCAAAGCGTACACCATATAAATAATGACGCCACACCTTCAGTGCACACACCACTGCAGCTAGTTCCAAATCATGTGCTGGATAATTCTTCTCGTGAACTTTCAACTGTCGAGAAGCATAAGCTACTACTTGACCGCCTTGCATCAGAACACCCCCTAATCCCCTCTTAGAAGCATCACAGAATACTTCATAAGAGTTGTTAGGATCAGGAATAATTAATACTGGAGCACTCGTCAAACTTTCCTTCAATTTCATAAAACTGTGTTCACAACCCGAATCCCACTCAAAAGCAAAATCCTTCCGAGTAAGTTTCGTCATTGGTAAGGCCAATTGAGAAAATCCTTTAATGAACCTTCTATAGTAACCTGCCAATCCTAAGAAACTTCTAACCTCTGAAACATTTCTCGGTCTCTCCCAATTAATCACTGCTTCTACCTTCGATGGATCCACTGCCACACCACCTTGAGATATAGCATGTCCAAGAAAATTTACTTCCGACATTCAAAACTCACACTTACTCATCTTAGCAAACAATTGCTTCTCTTGCAATACCGATAAGACAATTCTCAGATGTTCTCCGTGCTCTTGTGGAGTACGAGAATAAATAAGAATGTCGTCAATAAAGATTACCACAAATTGGTCCAAGTAAGCCTGAAATATACGGTTCATGTAATCCATAAAAATAGCTGGAGCATTCGTCACACCGAAAGGCATCACTAGGAATTCATAATGACCGTAACGTGTTTTAAATGCAGTTTTTGGCACATCGGAACTCTTCACTCGAATCTGATGATAACCCGACCGTAAATCAATCTTTGAGAACACACAGGCTCCCTTCAACTGATCTAACAAGTCGACTATCCTGGGTAAGGGGTACTTATTCTTAATGGTGACTTTATTCAACTTACGGTAATCAATGCACAAACGCATTCCCCCATCTTTCTTCTTTACCAATAACACTGGAGCTCCCCAAGGTGAAACACTAGGTCTAACAAAATGCTTAGACATCAAGTCCTCCAATTGGTCCTTTAATTCTCTTAATTCAAGCGGTGCCATCCGATACGGAGAAACGGATATAGGAGCCATTCCCGGTATCAGGTCAATAGAGAACTCTACTTCTCTCTCCGGAGGAAAAGAAGAAACATCCTCAGGAAACACTTCAGGAAACTCACACACTATTGGAATACTCAGAACTTGCTGTTCACCACTTCCTTCCTTAGTAAGAACCAATAAAACAGATTTCTCTTTCTCAAATAAGAAATTTACCATTCCCACCGTACCTTCTAAAATCGTTGATAATACATCTTTCGGAGTAGCCTCAGCAGACGGAATAATCACTAGCTTCTCCTCACAACCGATAAAAACTGAATTAGCTGAAAGCCAGTCCATTCCCAGAACAACATCCACTTTCTTAAGCGGCAAACAAATAAGATCAATCTGGAAGACTCTTTCATTCACCGACAACACACAATTTTCACACATCAAGGGTGTTTCAACCATTTCATCCATGGCAGTAGTAACCACCATAGGAGGAAACAAAGGAATAGTTTGCAACCCAAGTCGCTTCACACAACGTGTGGACACAAAAGAATGCGTTGCCCCACAATCAAATAAAATAAAACAAGGATGTCCATTTACGAAACACGTACCCGCAATCAAGGAGTTGTCACCCTTTGCTTTCCTTGCATTCAACGTATACACTCGGCCAGTAGTCTTCCCTTGTGTCAGATTCCTACCCTGAGGACAATCTCTCGATACATGACCCATCTTGTTACACTGATAACACCGTATTGCATCCGAATTGCACCTACCATAATGATTCCTTCCACAAGTACGACATACCGGAGGCACACTAGTCCTAGAACCCTGAACTTGCTTCCCTTTGGAAGACTGTTGCCTTTGCCTAAACTGTTGATTCGACCTTCCACGGTCGCTTTGAGTTGCCCTGTTTAAATCCACCTCCATTTTTACCTTTTTCAAACTATTCTCCGCCACATAACATTGTCTTAACATTTCCGCATAAGTAGCAAATTCCCGTTGAGACACGCTATGTGAAATTTCAACCCTCAAACCAAACAAAAACTGATCAATCCTCCACGTCTCATCAGGAGCATACATGGCCTGCCTAGAATAGTCAGCCATGATCTCAAATTTTTCTGCATAGGAAGCCACTGATAAATTGCCCTGTCTCAACTGTTGGAACTCAAACTCCTTCTGAGACCTTAAAGAACTCGGAAAATATTTCTCCAAGTTACTTTAAACTGTTCCCACACCTTTGGTACCTCTTGAATTGTCATTATGGCTGAAGAGCTCTCCCACCACCTCATGGCAGGACCCTTCAATAAGTGAGAAGCAAAGACCACTTTATTTTCCTCACTACAATGCACTATCAAGAAAATCCGTTCCATACCTGATATCCATTCATGCGCCTTCACCAGATCTAACCCTCCCTAAAACTCCGGAGGATTCATACGAATGAATTCTCTATAGGTTCCCCCTGCAACTTCAGGAACAACCACTGGAGGATGCAGACCATCAGCCATTTGCCGTACCATTCCTTGTATGAACTGATTTTACTGCTGCTGCATCTGTTGCATGAATTGATACAAAGGGGCGTTCCCTTCAGCACCCTGTGGAACCGTCCCAGCTGGAGTAGTCCTCGGAGTCCTCGGTCTTCCACGGTTGTTTCTACATCTGTCGGCCATGTTCCAGAATGTCATAAAAATAGGATTAAGTTGATCAGGCTCAATACCATAAATATAACACGTAAGACCAATGGCGACACCACGTATCTGAAACGGAAAGAATTACTTATTCTATTTCATGGCTAGGTCGAGGATACGACCTGCTCTGATACCAACTGTAACACCCACATATATAATACATGCATCAAATCAAATATTATACATGATAAGTACATTTGGTACTGAAATATACAATATGTTCCTAGTTAACACATTATATACATAAATGCCTCTAATACAAAACACTAAAGTCTAAGGCATTACATATATAAGATGTTCCAAGATGATAAAAACTAAGAACTAGATCAAAACAATGATCTCAAAACATAACGCCATAGCGGAAGCCATGCCATCACAAAAGCTACGATCCGTAAGGTAAGTCAAATAACCTTGTCCTTACCCTTCGCCAAACCTGCAGAACCTGTGATGTAAACAACAACAGTGGGGTGAGATACATCAAATCTCAGTGAGTTCCCTAACTTAAAGTCCTCTCGGCTTTACAAGGTTCTAAAAATAAACCTAACTCATGTCAAAGGGGAAAGGGGAAAGACCATGAGTACACACACACAAGTAACCATCACGGTGAGCCTGTAAACTCACACTAGTACCGAAGTACATCTTGAGCCTGTAAACTCAAGGATTCACAATCAATAACCAATACCAAGGTATCCCCTATTCCCGTCCGCTTCGACGTTTAGAAGACGACCCGAGTCATGGATCCTTATAACTACTTGGCATACGAATTGGATTCTGGATCACCGGTCCGTACACCGTGATCCGTCACTTCTCACGGCCCGTACATCGTCACAAGTCCCTTTACCCGTAGGCTCCAATCGTACTCACTACGGGAATCAAACCTGCCAAGTAGTTGTGCATAACGTTTCAGAGGAGGTGCTCGAGTCTCATGAAACTACACCGCAAGAAACTGTGGTGATGATTTAAATGCACACGCCTCGCCCTTTCATGCACGAGCGTTGCCACACATGGAACAATTCACACTTCCGACACAGTTTTGGTAATGACCCTCACTCTGCCTATTCCATATTTTAACATGCATACATTGTCTACAATAATTAGACACCATTAACCGATAAAAGTCGACAAAATGACACTATTCCAGAAATCCGGACTTAATTAAATCGGTCGACAGTCTCCAAATCATTGTAATAAGAGAGTACATTTTATTATCTTTCCAACGATACCAAAAATGTTCAAATCCGAGTTACGTACAAAAAGTTACGGCATTTGAAACAAACGATTGGAAAATAATCACAACAGCAGAATTTCTGCAATTCTCCTGGCCATACGCGTATTGGCACACCCCATACGCGTATTGCCCAAAATTCTCGGCCAGCCATACGCGTATTGCCCAAGGCCATACGCGTATGGGCAGAGACATTTTTCCCTCTGAATTTCCTTTTAAAATTGCCATACACGTATCACCCTTGCCGTACGCGTAATGACAAGCCCCATACGCGTATTAACATGCCCCATACGCGTATGGGTAGAGAAAAATGCAGAAAAACCACCAGAAAATTCCTGTTACGGGTTGATCCAAAATCACCCCAAAATCCCATTTTTGATAAATCACAAAGCATCAAAACATGCTATAACATAACAAGCAGTATAACATACAATTAAACATTGAATTTCAACAGTTAGATTCATGATTTTTGTAACACCCCGTAAAGTATTACACCGAATAATATTACATTATGATCAACTGAGTACGGTTGCTCTGAGAAATTAATTGATTTAAATAATTAGAGTAACTTCGGTACTTAGAATTAATCCAATTAATATTATTCGTTTCGGAGACATTTACTTAATTGGACTCTAGAGACATTTTTGGGCATTTAGTAGTATTGTTTTAATAATACTTACTATATATATGTATTTTCTCTCATTTGGATCAAAAAGAAAAAGATAGAAAGAAAGAGAAAGTTGGTCAGAGAAAGAAGAAAAGAGGAGAGAAAAGAGGAAGAAGGGAAAAGAAGAGAAAAACAAGGTTTTGGAAGAGAAGCTTCAAGATCATCACCAACCTTCATCCAAGCTTCACCAAACTTCTTGAGTTTCATCATCTTGATCATCTCTAGAGGTGGGTTTAGCTAGAAACCATTTTTTTTCTTGAGTTTTGGTATTATGAGTTTTAGGTCGAAATCGTAGAAATCAATGTTTTAACGGATAGAATCGATTAGAAATTGAAATGAATGTTTAGTATGCTGATAGAATCATGTGGGGATGATTGTTTTCATGTTGCTATATGATGTTTGATGATTTTGAAATGTCAGGGTTTTAGAGTAATTGGGTTTTTATGAGATAATATGTTTTGATGATAGTGGTGATCAAACCTTGTTATACATGTGATGTTGAACCTCTGTTGACTTCAAATTGTGCCCTAAAAAGGTTTTGGAGGGTGGATAAAGTTCTGTTATAGCAGAAGTATTTTTTTGAGAATCGCGCTGCGCGCTGAGCGCGCAGGTTGCCTGCTGAGCGCGGTGCCAAATCCTTGGAGCCTCTAGTGGCAGGGAGTTACGCGCTGAGCGCGGACAGGTGTGCGCTAAGCGCGACCTGGGAGTTGGAATTTTATATTTTTTTGGGGAAAGAATTCATAACTGTTGACTCGTTTATCGGATTCGAGCATTCCTTATATCGATATAGAGTCGAGGAAATATTCTATGCGATGAAGTTGATATATGTCGAATTTACCGACCAATTAAATAATCGGGAAAGTTCAAAAGTGATATGATTATGTTTAAATTGTGGTATGTTATTCTATTATGCACTTATGATGCGTTTTGCCTATCCTATTATTGTTTAACATGTTGTGAGTGAATATGCATGTTAATGTAAAATGAGATAGGAAGAGTGAGGACTTACCCTAAACAATGTGGTGTGTGACGGAATAGTAACAACGCTCGTGCTAGTAAGGCCGAGGCGTGTGTATTGTATAATCATAACCAGTTATCTTTGGATAGTGCGTTTCATGGGTCTCGAGCTCCTCTGAAACATATGCACCATTATTTGGCAGGTTTGATTCCCGCGTTTAGTACGAATGGAACCTACGGGTAGAGACTTGAGATGGTTAACAGGCCATGAGAAGTGACGGTTCACGGCTAACAGGCCGTTGTTCCCGAATCCATTTCGTATGCCAAGTGATTTCGAGGATCCATGACTAGGGTTGTCTTCTAGACGTAGAAGCGGACGGGAAAAGGGGATACCTTGGTATGGTTAGTGATTTGTGAATCCTTGAGTTTACAGGCTCAGGAGGTACTTCGGTACTTTGTGAATCCTTGAGTTTACAGGCTCAGGAGGTACTTCGGTACTAGTGTGAGTTGATAGGCTCACCGTGATGGTTACTTGTGTGTGTGTACTCATGGTCACTCCCCTACCCCTTTGACATGAGTTAGGTTTATTTAGAACCTTGTAAAGCCGAGAGGACTTTAAGATAGGGAACTCACTGAGATTTGATGTATCTCACCCCACTGTTGTTGTTTACATCACAAGTCCTACAGGTTCGACGAAGGGTAAGGACAAGGTTATTTGACTTTCCTTACGGATCGTAGCTTTTGTGATGGCATGGCTTCCGCTATGGCGTTATGTTTTGAGATCATTATATTGATCTAGTTCTTAGTTTTTATCATTTTGGAACATCTTGTATATGTAATGCCTTAGACTATTAGTGTTTTGTATTAGAGGCATTTATGTGTATAATGTGTTAACTAGGAACTTATTGTATATTTCAGTATCGAAAGTGAAATTCATGTATAATATGAGATTTGATGCAAGTATTATATGTGGGTGTCACAGTTGGTATCAGAGCAGGTCGTATCCTCGACCTAGCCATGAAATAGAATAAGTAACTCTTTCCGTTTCAGATACGTGGTGTCGCCTGTGGTCTTACGTGTTATATTTATGGTATTTAGCCTGATCAACTTAATCCTATTGGTATGACATAGAGGAACATGGCCGACGGACGTAGAAACAACCGTGGAAGACCAAGGACTCCGAGAACTACTCCGGCTAGGACGGTTCCACGGGGTGCTGAAGGGAACGCCCCTTTGTATCAATTCATGCAACAGATGCAGCAGCAACAAAATCAGTTCATGCAAGGAATGGTACAGCAAATGGCTGATGGTCTGCATCCTCCAGTGGTTGTTCCTGAAGTTGCAGGGGGAACCTATAGGGAATTCATTCGTATGAATCCTCCGGAGTTTCAGGGAGGGTTAGATCCAGTGAAGGCGCATGAATGGATATCAGGTATGGAACGGATCTTCTTGATAGTTCATTGCAGTGAGGAGAATAAAGTGGTCTTTGCTTCTCACTTGTTGAAGGGTCCTGCCATGAGGTGGTGGGAGAGTGCTTCAGCCTTAATGACAATCCAAGAGTTACCAAAAGTGTGGGAGCAGTTTAAGGTAATTTTTATGGAAAAATATTTTCCGAGTTCCTTAAGGTCTCAGAAGGAGTTTGAGTTCCAACAGTTGAGACAGGGCAATTCGTCAGTGGCTTCCTATGCGGAAAAATTTGAGATCATGGCTGACTATTCTAGACAGGCCATGTATGCTCCTGATGAGAGGTGGAAGATTGATCAGTTTTTGTTTGGTTTGAGGGCTGAAATTTCGCATAGCGTGTCTCAACGGGAATTTGCTTCTTATGCCGAAAGGTTAAGACAATGTTATATGGCGGAAAATAGTTTGAAAAAGGTACAAATGGAGGTGGATTCGAACAGGGCAACTCAAAGTGACCGTGGAAGGTCGAATCAATATTTTAGGCAAAGGCAACAGTCTTCCAAAGGGAAGCAAGTACAGAGTTCTAGAACTAGTATGCCTCTGGTATGTCGCGTGTGTGGACGGAATCATTATGGTTGGTGCAGTTTGGAGGGAATGAGATGTTATCAGTGTACTAAAGTGGGCCATATGGCGAAGGATTGTCCTCAGGGTAGGAATCAGGTACAAGGGAGGACTACTGGCCGAGTGTACACCTTGGATGCAAGGAAAGCAAAGGGTGCCAACTCCTTGATTGCGGGTACGTGTTTCGTAAATGGACATCCTTGTTTTGTTTTATTTGATTATGGGGTAACGCATTCTTTTGTGTCTTTGAGTTGTGTGAAGCGACTTGGGTTGCAAAATATTCCTTTGTTTCCTCCTATGGTGGTTACTACCGCCATGGATGAAATGGTTGAAACACCGTTGATGTGTGAAAATTGTGTGTTGTCGGTGAACGAAAGAGTCTTCCAGATTGATCTTATTTGTTTGCCGCTTAAGAAAGTGGATGTTGTTCTGGGAATGGACTGGCTTTCAGCTAATTCGGTTTTATCAGTTGTGAGGAGAAACTAATTATTATTCCATCTGCTGAGGCTACTCAGAAAGACATATTATCAACGATTTTAGAAGGTACGGTGGGAATGGTAAACTTCTTGTTTGAGAAAGAGAAATCTGTTTTAATGGTTCTTACTAAGGAAGGAAGTAGTGAATAGCAAGTTCTGAATATTCCAATAGTGTGTGAGTTTCCTGAAGTGTTTCCAGAGGATGTTTCTTCTCTTCCTCCGGAGAGAGAAGTTGAGTTCTCTATTGATTTGGTACCGGGAACGGCTCCTATATCCGTTTCTCCGTATCGGATGGCACCGCTTGAATTAAGAGAATTAAAGGACCAATTGGAAGATTTGATGTCTAAGCACTTTGTTAGACCTAGTGTTTCACCTTGGGGAGCTCTAGTGTTATTGGTAAAGAAGAAAGATGGGGGAATGCGGTTGTGCATTGATTATCGTAAGTTGAATAAAGTCACCATTAAGAATAAGTACCCCTTACCCAGGATAGACGACTTGATAGATCAATTGAAAGGAGCCTGTGTGTTCTCGAAGATTGATTTACGGTCGGGTTATCATCAGATCCGAGTGAAAAGTTCCGATGTGCCAAAAACTGCATTTAGAACCCGTTATGGTCATTACGAATTCCTAGTGATGCCTTTCGGTGTGACTAATACTCCAGCTGTTTTTATGGATTACATGAATCGTATATTTCAAGCTTACTTGGACCAATTTGTTGTGATCTTTATTGACGACATTCTTATTTATTCTCGTACTCCACAAGAGCACGGAGAACATTTGAGGATTGTCTTATCAGTATTGCAAGAGAAACAACGTTTTGCTAAGTTGAGCAAGTGTGAGTTTTGGATGTCAGAAGTTACTTTTCTTGGGCATGTTATATCTCAGGGTGGTGTGGCAGTAGATCCGTCAAAGGTAGAAGCAGTAATTAATTGGGAGAGACCGAGAAATGCTTCAGAAGTTAGAAGTTTCTTGGGACTGGCGGGTTACTATAGAAGGTTCATTAAAGGCTTTTCTCAATTGGCCTTACCAATGACGAAACTTACTCGGAAGGATTTTGCTTTTGAGTGGGATTCGGGTTGTGAGCAAAGTTTTATGAAATTGAAGGAATGTTTGACGAGTGCTCCAGTATTAATTATTCCTGATCCTAATAACTCTTATGAAGTATTCTGTGATGCTTCTAAGAGAGGATTAGGGGGGTGTTCTGATGCAAGGCGGTCAAGTAGTAGCTTATGCGTCTCGACAGTTGAAAGTTCATGAGAAGAATTATCCAACTCATGATTTGGAACTAGCTGCAGTGGTGTTTGCACTGAAGGTGTGGCGTCATTACTTGTATGGTGTACGTTTTGAAATGTTCAGTGACCACAAAAGTTTGAAGTATTTGTTTGACCAAAAGGAGTTGAATATGCGACAAAGAAGGTGGATGGAGTACTTAAAGGATTATGACTTAGAATTGAAGTATCATCTAGGAAAGGCAAATAATGTAGTGGATGCTTTAAGTCAGAAAATGGTTCATAATGCCGAATTGATGATGTTAGAGTATTCGTTGTTGGAAAAGTTTAGAGATCTTAATCTCTAATTTGTGTGGACTCCGAATGGTGTAATTATGGGAAATTTGAATGTCAATTCTACTTTAAGAGTTGAGATTCAACAAGAACAACTGTTAGAGGAAGAGTTACAAGAGTTGTTACTTCAACCGGGCTTTACACGAGCAACAGACGGGATTGTTTTGTTTAACCAAAGGATTTGTGTTCCGAAGGATGAGGCATTGAAAAGGAAGATTTTAGACGAAGCTCATAAAGGTACTTTCACGATACATCCGGGTTCTTCGAAGATGTATCAAGACTTAAAGAGAGATTATTGGTGGTCCGGGATGAAAAAGGATATAGCGACATATGTGTCGGAATGTGCGGTGTGTTAACAGGTGAAGATTGAACACCAAAGACCGGGCGGTCTGTTACGACCTTTGGATATTCCAGTTTGGGAAGTGGGATAGTATTTCTATGGACTTTGCAGTGGGCTTACCTTGTACACAAGGAGGTTATGATTCTATTTGGGTAATTGTGGATCGACTAACGAAATCTGCGCATTTCTTAGCCGTGAAGACTACTTATAAGGCGAGTCAGCTTGCAAGGTTGTTTATTGCTGAGATTGTGAGATTGCATGGTATTCCTTCTAGTATTGTGTCCGATAGAGATCCGAAGTTTACTTCGAGGTTTTGGAAAGTGTTCCAACAAGCTATGGGTACGAATTTGCGTTTGAGCACGTCGAATCATCCTCAGACGGATGGTCAGACTGAGCGAACAATACAGACGATGGAAGATATGTTAAGAGCTTGTGTGCTAGAGAGTGGAGGAAATTGGAAAGAACTTTTTCCGTTAATTGAGTTTTCCTATAACAATAGTTACCATGCGAGCATCGGTATGGCTCCTTATGAAGCATTGTATGGGAGGAAGTGTAGGACACCTTTGTGTTGGACGAAAATTGACGAAGATAGAATTTTGGGACCCGAGATTATTCAAGAGACTACGGAAAAGATTCGATTGATTCGCGAGAAAATTAAGCAAGCACAAGATCGTCAAAAGAGTTATGCGGACAATCGTAGGAGACCTTTGGAATTTGGGGAAGGTGACCATGTATTTCTGAAGGTTACTCCGAGATTGAGATTGAAAGGACCGTTTAAGTCACGTAAATTAAGTCCGAGATACGTGGGACCGTATCAGATTTTAGAAAGGATTGGTGGAGTTGCTTACAGATTAGCCTTACCACCCTCTCTATCTGGAATGCATGATGTTTTTCACGTATCTCAGCTCCGTAAGTTTATTCCTGATCCTCTTCAGCCAATTCTACCCGAATCTGTGGAAATAGAAGCGGATATGACTTTTGAACCACATCCGAGTTGTATCGTGGGAAGAGAAATAAAAGTGTTAAGGAACAAAGACATTCCACTCGTTAAGGTGCAATGGGATATGACGCATCCGGGTGATGCTACTTGGGAACTAGAGTCGGAAATGAGAGATTCTTATCCACATCTGTTCAGGTAATCTTTAAATTCGAGGCCGAATTTCTATTTAAGGGGGGGAGGATGTAATACCCCGTAAATTATTACACCGAATAATATTATATTGTGATCAACTGAGTACGGTTGCTCTGAGAAATTAATTGATTTAAATAATTAGAGTAACTTCGGTACTTAGAATTAATCCACTTAATATTATTCGTTTTGGAGACATTTACTTAATTGGACTCTAGAGACATTTTTGGGCATTTAGTAGTATTGTTTTAATAATACTTACTATATATATGTATTTTCTCTCATTTGGATCAAAAAGAAAAAGATAGAAAGAAAGAGAAAGTTGGTAAGAGAAAGAAGAAAAGAGGAGAGAAAAGAGGAAGAAGGGAAAAGAAGAGAAAAACAAGGTTTTGGAAGAGAAGCTTCAAGATCATCACCAACCTTCATCCAAGCTTCACCAAACTTCTTGAGTTTCATCATCTTGATCATCTCTAGAGGTGGGTTTAGCTAGAAACCATTTTTTTTCTTGAGTTTTGGTATTATGAGTTTTAGGTCGAAATCGTAGAAATCGATGTTTTAACGGATATAATCGATTAGAAATTGAAATGAATGTTTAATATGCTCATAGAATCATGTGGGGATGATTGTTTTCATGTTGCTATATGATGTTTGATGATTTTGAAATGTTAGGGTTTTAGAGTAATTGGGTTTTTATGAGATAATATGTTTTGATGATAGTGGTGATCAAACCTTGTTATACATGTGATGTTGAACCTCTGTTGACTTCAAATTGTGCCCTAAAAAGGTTTTGGAGGGTGGATAAAGTTCTGTTATAGCAGAAGTATTTTTTTGAGAATCGCGGTGCGCGCTGAGCGCGCAGGTTACCCGCTGAGCGCGGTGCCAAATCCTTGGAGCCTCTAGTGGCAGGGAGTTACGTGCTGAGCGCGGACAGGTGCGCGCTGAGCGCGACCTGGGAGTTGGAATTTTATATTTTTTTGGGGAAAGAATTCATAACTGTTGACTCGTTTATCGGATTCGAGTATTCCTTATATCAATATAGAGCCGAGGAAATATTCTATGCGATGAAGTTGATATATGTCGAATTTACCGACCAATTAAATAATCGGGAAAGTTCAAAAGTGATATGATTATGTTTAAATTGTGGTATGTTATTCTATTATGCACTTATGATGCGTTTTGCCTATCCTATTATTGTTTAACATGTTGTGAGTGAATATGCATGTTAATGTAAAATGAGATAGGAAGAGTGAGGACTTACCCTAAACAATGTGGCGTGTGATGGAATAGTAACAACGCTCGTGCTAGTAAGGCCGAGGCATGTGTATTGTATAATCATAACCGGTTATCTTTGGATAGTGCGTTTCATGGGTCTCGAGCTCCTCTGAAACATATGCACCATTACTTGGCAGGTTTGATTCCCGCGTTTAGTACGAATGGAACCTACGGGTAGAGACTTGAGATGGTTAACAGGCCATGAGAAGTGACGGTTCACGGCTAACAGGCCGTTGTTCCCGAATCCATTTTGTATGCCAAGTGATTTCGAGGATCCATGATTCGGGTTGTCTTCTAGACGTAGAAGCGGACGGGAAAAGGGGATACCTTGGTATGGTTAGTGATTTGTGAATCCTTGAGTTTACAGGCTCAGGAGGTACTTCGGTACTTTGTGAATCCTTGAATTTACAGGCTCAGGAGGTACTTCGGTACTAGTGTGAGTTGACAGGCTCACCGTGATGGTTACTTGTGTGTGTGTACTCATGGTCACTCCCCTACCCCTTTAACATGAGGTAGGTTTATTTAGAACCTTGTAAATCCGAGAGGACTTTAAGATAGGGAACTCACTGAGATTTGATGTATCTCACCCCACTGTTGTTGTTTACATCACAGGTCCTGCAGGTTCGGCGAAGGGTAAGGACAAGGTTATTTGACTTTCCTTACGGATCGTAGCTTTTGTGATGGCATGGCTTCCGTTATGGCGTTATGTTTTGAGATCATTATATTGATCTAGTTCTTAGTTTTTATCATTTTGGAACATCTTGTATATGTAATGCCTTAGACTATTAGTGTTTTGTATTAGAGGCATTTATGTGTATAATGTGTTAACTAGGAACTTATTGTATATTTCAGTACCGAAAGTGAAATTCATGTATAATATGAGATTTGATGCAAGTATTATATGTGGGCGTCACAATTTTATACCGAAAATACCCAATTTTCACAATTCCAACCTAACTCTAAACTCAAAATAAACTCTACTCTAAAGGGTCTAACTAGAACCCACCTGGACAACAAGATGACGATGATGAAATTGAGATGAAAAGATGAAGAATGAAAGCTTGAAGATGATCTTGAGCTTTTGAGAAAATTTCTCTCCTTTTCCCTTCTCCTTCACTTTTCCTTCCCTTTTCCTTTGTTTTTCTTTCTAACTTTTGTTTTGGTTTCCAAATGAGAAAAAGAAAACATAGTAAAGAAAATAATTTCCATTAATTAGCAATACTACTAAATGTCCAAATTAGCTCAAATGCACCAATTAATAAAAACTCAACGTTAAATACTATTAATTTAATCAACTCTGAGTTCGTCGGTTTACTCTAATTATCCTATCAAATAATTACTCAGAGTACTCCGGAACCCATTTGATCATAATAATATTCACCAGAGCGTTTATAAATTTACGGGGTATTACAAGGAATGCACTAATTATTTTGACATTTTTTACACGTATTTCAATAGATTCTTTCAGAACCAATTGTGATCAATTGCAGACATGTTGTAAACAGCTACAACATCATCCAAAACTCAAATAATGCAATTTTGCTTACTTGTAATTGATTACAATACTTATCAAAAGAACGCGTAATTTAATTTTTCTTACACATGTAATCGATTACAAACATAATACTATCGATTACGTACTTCCAGAATTGAATAAACATTTTTATTTTTATTTTTCATGCAACCAAACTAGTTTCTTAATTCTTCATATCCTCAAATAGCATCTCAAACACAATCCAAGCATTTTATGGGTAGAAATTTAGCATACAATCACAGTCAACAATGTTAACAAAATGATCATTATATCAAGTAATTAAACAAGTAGTGATTAAATAAAACTTCATATTAATGAGTTGATTATAATTGTTTGCCCAAGAACCTTTGTTTGACAATTGGACTCTGATAACATATGCGAATCAGACTTAAATTAACTTAACAAAAATGACTTGTAAGGAGATGGCTTCATCCATTTGTAAATTCATATTTTGATCTTATTACATATATTGAGAAATTTTTCACTATATTCAATTACAAGTATCTTATGTCATTCAAAGAAAAAAAACATGTCTTCATTTGTCTTAAACTCACTACTATAGCGTTAATTTTACAAGATTAATTAAAACATTTTTAGACTTATGTAATAATATTTTCATTTAATTCATTATATTCCCTTTCTATATCATAAGATTTCTAAGAGAAAAGGAATTACTATTGGTTTTTAATCTTGACTAAAATATTATTAAAGAAACAAATTATATGAATCATCTGCTATACAAAACATACCAGAGTTAAAAACACTTGTAAAGGTGGATATGATGAATAATAAAAAAATAGGCATAGAGAATTAAAATTTATTTATTCAGGTTTCGTGATACATTTTATTACATAGAATTTCAAAATACATATGAATAACTTATTTAATATTATTCAAACTCTCCAAACATAAAGCAATATATGTATGCACGACATTCACGCACCTACAAAGTAAGAAATATTTATAAGTATCTGGATTTTTTTTATTGAAAGTCTAAACAAACGATTAAGATAAAGAAAAATTAATTACCATGGCATATGTTAAGGATGATTTTTTTAGCATTTACTTCGACATTCTTTCACACACTTATCAAAATCATCACTCAGCCGCTCTCCGATACATTGTGCGTCACACTTTATTTCACAAAATGGTTCTGCTAATTTGATTGATCCATATTCTTGAGATTCGGGGATGCATTCAACTTGTACTACAACGAACATAATGATTAACATCACCACGACACTAATTTATACGGTGCTCATTGCCATAATTTTGGTTGATGTGTATCTCTTATCAATTTTTTTTGTTTAATTTTTTATGATTTTCATAAATTCTACATATGACATTATATATAGTCATAAAATGCATGCGTAATATCTTCAAACGTATGTAAAAGAAATGAAAAAAAATCTTATATTCAACAAAAAAAAAAACACCGTTACCTAAATCTGAATTATAAAAGTAATTTACTTAATATATAATATGAGCATATTATTACTATTATTTTACCAATTGTTAATATTATTACTGCAATTATGTTCTTAATATAAAATTATTATTTTTTATTTAGTAAATGAAATGATAAATAGGTAAAAGTAAAAGTAAAATAAAGATATTGAATTACCTATGATAAAATTTAAATTGATTATTTTTTTTATTATTTCAAAAGGAAAATAGTTTACTAAATAAATATCCAAAACTTTTCATTATTTTTTTCCATGATTTACTAGTCCTATATGGAAAAATTCACTCAATGAGTAAAAAAAATAGGGTTGATATATATCTGAATTTGAACATTACCCAATGCAATGATTAATAGCTCTGAGTTTTGAATTTTTATATATAAGGGATTATAGTAAGGAAGGAACGTTTTTATATTTCTATGGATTATATAATTTTAATATAGAATGAAAAATATTATGTTATATGTTTGAACTACATATAATTAAGATATTCAGATACATTTTAAAATAAAAATTTCAAAATAAGAACAAAGAAATTTGTCCAAAAAAGAAAAAAAAAATTAACTAGGTAAAGTTCACACTATCATTTCGTCTCCACTCTCAATCAAAATACATTTAAGGTACAAATTTTGTAATAACCCACCCAGATAGAATCTAAAATGTCCTCACCAGGATATTAAAAAGGTTGTACTAATACATCAAAGTAGCATAAACTTATATAAGTATATGAAGTCACATAAGATACATCAAATGTGCATACAAGGTACAACATGTTCAAAGATACAATATAATAATAATACGCAATGAAGGACAAAATAAAAAGGAAATCCTCCCTGCATCCATTGACTTGCCTTTTCGTTTTCCAAAAACATGATCAACTGGAAAATGTAAGAAACAATATGGGGTGAGATGATAACACTTCAACGGAGTTTTACTAAAAGGTTAGGGGCATCTAACACTACAAGAGATTCAACAAGGTTCTAACACTCACAAGTTTAAAAATGAAATAAAAGTGAGTCGAGGCATAACCCGCCTTATACAATGTGGAAATGTCGATACACTCGCTATAACGTCCATGTACAGCTCGGGAGGAATCTAGCTTCAAGGAGCCACAAATGTTGTATAGCTCTTCCCATATCAAGCGTTGTTTTTTAAAATTACTGACTTCCTACTAGTTCTTTTCTAAATTAGGGTTTTAAAATGTGAACTATAACAGTGTCTTGATTGACCATCCTGATTACGAGTTTACAAATAGGAATGCACTAATTATTTTGACATTTTTTACACGTATTTCAATAGATTCTTTCAGAACCAATTGTGATCAATTGCAGACATGTTGTAAACAGCTACAACATCATCCAAAACTCAAATAATGCAATTTGCTTACTTGTAATTGATTACAATACTTATCAAAAGAACGCGGAATTTCATTTTTCTTACACATCTAATCGATTACAAACATGATACTATCGATTACGTACTTCCAGAATTGAATAAACATTTTTATTTTTATTTTTCATGCAACTAAACTAGTTTCTTAATTCTTCATATCCTCAAATAGCATCTCAAACACAATCCAAGCATTTTATGGGTAGTAATTTAGCATACAATCACAGTCAACAATCTTAACAAAAATGATCATTACATCAAGTAATTAAACAAGTAGTAATTAAACAAGTTGTGATTAAATAAAACTTCATATTAATGAGTTGATTATAATTGTTTGCCCAAGAATCTTTGTTTGACAATTGGACTCTGATAACATATGCGAATTGGACTTAAATTAACTTAACAAAAATGACTTGTAAGGAGATGGCTTCATCCATTTGTAAATTCATATTTTGATCTTATTACATATATTGAGAAATTTTTCACTATATTCAATTACAAGTATCTTATGTCATTCAAAGAAAAAAAACATGTCTTCATTTGTCTTAAACTCACTACTATAGCGTTAATTTTACAAGATTAATTAAAACATTTTTAGACTTATGTAATAATATTATCATTTAATTCATTATATTCCCTTTCTATATCATTAGATTTCTAAGAGAAAAGGAATTACTATTGGTTTTTAATCTTGATTAAAATATTATTAAAGAAACAAATTATTTGAATCATCTACTATACAAAACATACCAGAGTTAAAAACACTTGTAAAGGTGGATATGATGAATAATATAAAAATAGGCATAGAGATATAAAATTTATTTATTTAGGTTTCGTGATACATTTTATTACATAGAACTTCACAATACATATGAATAACTTATATAATATTATTCAAACTCTCCAAACATAAAGCAATATATGTATGCACGACATTCACGCACCTACAAAGTAAGAAATATTTATAAGTATCTGGATTTTTTTATTGAAAGTCTAAACAAACGATGAAGATAAAGAAAAATTAATTACCATGGCATATGTTAAGGATGATTTTTTTAGCATTTACTTCGACATTCTTTCACACACTTATCAAAATCATCACTTAGCCGCTCTCCGATATATTGTGCGTCACACTTTATTTCACAAAATGGTTCTGCTAATTTGATTGATCCATATTCTTGAGATTCGAGGATGCATTCAACTTTTACTACAACGAACATAATCATAACATCACCACGACACTAAATTTTACGGTGCTCATTGCCATAATTTTGTTTGATGTGTATCTGTTATCAATTTTTTATGTTTAATTTTTTATGATTTTCATAAGTTCTACATATGACATTATATATAGTCATAAAATGCATGCGTAATATCTTCAAACATATGTAAAAGAAATGAAAAAAAATCTTTTATTCAACAAAAAACAAAACACCGTTACCTAAATCTGAATTATAAAAGTAATTTACTTAATATATAATATGAGCATATTATTACTATTATTTTACCAATTGTTAATATTATTATTGCAATTATGTTCTTAATATAAAATTATTATTTTTTATTTAGGAAATGAAATGATAAATAGGTAAAAGTAAAAGTGTAATACCCCGTATTATTGTAAATGCTCAATTGGATATCAGACGAGATCAGATGAGTACCTATGTGCTCTATCTTGGGATAATTGGATTAATGGAATCCTCTAAGTGCTTTAAGTATTATCAATTGGGATCAATAGAGCAACTGATGAACTCTGAAGAGATCAATTATTTTATTAAAGAGACGTATTAATATTTACTAATTCAAGAAAGTATTTTAAGGTAACTCTAATAATTGATCAATTGGGTTGAGACGGTAAAATATCAATTGGAGATATTTTACCCTGTTGGATTATATTATATAATATTGGTTTATATATATATATATTTGAGAGAAAGAGAAAGTTGGTAGAAGAAAAGGAAAGCAGAGAAAGAAGAAAAAGAAAGGAAACGTGGGAAAGAGAGAAGGAAGAGAAGAGAAGAAGGAAAGAGAGGAAAAGCTCAAGGAAGAGGAAGAAACTCATGGATCATCATCATCTTCTTCAAACTCCTCTTCGATTATCAGGTGGGTTCTAGTTAGACACTTTAAGTTCTAGTGTAATATCCCGTATTATTGAAATGCTCAATTGGATATCAGATAAGATCAGATGAGCTTTTGTGTGCTCTATCTTTAGTAAATTGGATTAATGGAATCCTCTAAGTACTTTAAGTATTGACATTTGGGATCAATAGAGCAACTAATGAACTTTGAAGAGATCAATTATTTTATTAAGAGACGGATTAATAATTGATAGTTCAAGAAAGTAATTTTTGGTAACTCTAATAATTGATCGATTGGTTGAGACAACAAATAGCAATTGGAGATATTTTACCCTGTTGGATTATATTATATAATATGTTATATATATATTTGAAAGAATAGAAAGAAAAAGGGAAAGAAAAGAAAAGTTGGAAAAAAGAAGAAGAAAAGAAGAAAGAGGAAGAGGAGAGAAGAGGGAAAGAGAGGAAAAGCTCAAGGAAGAAGAAGAAGCCATGGATCACCACCATCTTCTTCAAACTCCTCTTTGGTATCAGGTGGGTTCTAGTTAGACACTTTAAGTTCTAGAAATATAAGTTTAGAGCTTAGGTTAGATTTGAGAGATAATGAGTAAACGGATAAATCAATGAAATCTAACGGATAGATTGATGAAATGTATGTCTAAATGTGTTCTAACATGTTGTTTTGGGTATTTGGATGCATTAATATCATGTGGGTTGAAGGTTTGGATCATTTTTGGATCTCAAACCCATTTTGGGAGAATTCTGGTTCGTCCAGATTCGCCAGGCGAGTAGGTGGCGAGTCTGATTCGCCAGGGATTCGCCAGGCGAATTTGCCTGGGACAGCAAAACATTAATTTTCGTATTTTCGCCATAACTTGAGATCCGTAACTCGGATCGACGCCCGGTCGGAAGCGTTGGAAAGATAATTTCATGCTCTATGAGATGGTGAGATAGAAACATGATTTTATGTCATGGATTGTTATGGTAGAATTAAATATTGTGATGAATGTGTAATGTATGTGATTTTGATTCCACCGAAACTCAAGAATCGGGAATCCGATTGATACGAGTCCAAAGCCTTTGGATAGATAATCCCATAAGGTAGTGAATGGTGATGTGAGACCATGATTTAACCTAGGATGCTTGGTAGGGGATAGGAGTGATTTGTTATGCTTTTATGTGTTGTTTTATAATTGATGTTGTTATATGCTAATTATGTTATACTATGCCTATTTAATTGTTGTGAAACATGATTAAAGAAATATGCATGTTTAAAATATGAATTAGGAAGAGTGAGGAAACTTTACCCCAAAACGGAATAGTATAATTCTAGGTTGTAACTAGGATTGTGGTAGAGAACCTATGGTGACAACGCTCGTGCAAGTAAGGCCGAGGCGTGTGTTTTGTGTAATCGTAACCGATTATTATTGATAGTGCGTTTCATGGGTCTCGAGCTCCTCTGAAAAATATGCACCATTACTTGGCAGGTTTGATTCCCGCATTTTTTTAGTACGAATGGAACCTATGCATTGGGTCGAGACTTGGGATGGTTAACAGGCCATGAGAAGTGACGGTTCACGGCTAACAGGCCGTTGTTCCCGAATCCATTTCGTATGTCAAGTAATTCGAGGATCCATGACTCGGATCGCCTTCTAGACGTAGAAGGGTACGGGAATAAGGGATACCTTGGTATGGTTATTGATTGTGAATTCTTGAGTTAACAGGCTCAAGAGGTACTTCGGTACTAGTGTGAGTTGCAGGCTCACCGTTGTGGATTATTTGTGTGTGTGTACTCATGGTCACTCCCCTTCCCCCTTTGACATGAGTTAGGTTTATTAGAACCCTGTAAAGCCGAGAGGACTTTAAGATAGGGAACTCACTGAGATTTGATGTATCTCACCCCACTATAGTTGCTATATTTCAGGTTCGGATTGCAGGTTGGTTTACAAGTGGAGCTATGCTTGGATGTTTCAAGAGAAGCTTAGTTAAGCTTATTTCCGCTGTGTATTTTATTGTTCTTGTACAATGAGGAATATTGTATATTGATCTTAGTTTTATTATTTTTGGCTAATTTCCAGTCTGGTACCATAGATTGTATTTGTTTTAGCAATGGTCAAGTCTGTGAATTACGCCATTAGGAACTTGTGATGGTGTCAGTACCAAATACGATGCTTGTATTGTATTATTCTAGGTATATATTATACAGGGCATTACATCTAGAAATAAGTTGTTTTAGAACTTAGGTTAGATTAAGAGAAACGCTTAATTTGCTAATCAATGGAATCTAACGGATAAAACGTGAAATAAACTGCGTAATATAGTCGGGTCACGTGTAGAAATAATCGATAATACTTATTGTGGTGTTGGTACATGTTGTGAATGAGTTTGGATGGATTTTGTATCAAGAAAAACAGGTTTTTGAGCTTCTGCAACAGGGTTAATCGATTAACCACTTTTGGTAATCGATTAACCAATAAAAAATAGGGTTTTACGTGAAAATTGAACCTGTTAACCGGTTAACCATATGCGTTAATCGATTAACAGTGTTAGTTTCAGAAAAATATTATTTTAAAAAACCCATAACTTTTGAACCGTAAGTCCGTTTTGGTCCCCGTTCGAAGCGTCGGGAAGCTAATTTTATTCTCTTTATGATAGTGGAATAGAAACATATGTTTATGCCTTGGATTGATAAGAAAAAAAATATGGAAATATAATGTATGTAGTTTGGTTTCCACCGAAACTCAAGAATCGGGAATCCGATTGATACGAGTCCAAAGCCTTTAGAAGGATGATCCAATAAGGCAGTGAATGGTAGTGTGAGACCATGAGTTAACCAAGGATGCTTGATAGGAGTTAGTGGTGGCTTGGATGCCTTAAAATGTGTGTGAACTACTATGTGAAAAGTGATGTTTTATGTGATGTGTGATATATGTGTTTACTTGTAATATTTGTGTCATACCATGTCTATCTAACTATTGTTAAGTATGAATGAGAAAATATGCATGCTTAAAATGAATTAGGAAGAGTGAGGAAACTTACCCCAAAACCTAATGATATGATTCTAGGTTGTGATTAGAAATTGATGGAAACTCTGGATGGCGACGCTCGTGCATTCATTGGCGAGCTCTGGCCTGGAGTAGATAACTTAGATGGCGATGCTTGGGCACTTGATGTAGAAAGTACATCCGTGATGAGTAATGGTCTAGGAGAGAGTAAACACTAGTATGGAACATGTGTGAACTTTTGTGATTATGATAAAAGGCGATGTGGCCTTATGATTGTCGAATACAATCATGTTTGTTGTGTGTGATCACGTAATCGTAACCGGTTATCTTTGCGAGTGCGTTTAATGGGTCTCGAGCTCCTCTGAAACATGTGCACAACTACTTGACAGGTTTGATTCCCGTGTGCAGTATGAATGGCGCTCTGGGAGCGTATGCTTGTGACGGTTTATGGCCCGTGTGAAGCGACGGTTCCTAACGGTTTATGGCCCGTAGAACCCAAATCCATTCGTATGTCAAGTAGGTTCAAGGATCCATGACTCGGGTCGTCTTCTAGACGTAGAAGCGGACGGGAAAAGGGGATACCTTGGTGTGGTTACCGATTAGTGATATTTTGAGTTGATGAACTCATGACATGTTTCCATATAGTGTGAGATTGTGAACTCAAAGTCATTTCCCTTTCCCTTGACTTGAGTTAGGATTGATAGAACCTTGTACAGCCGAGAGGATCTATAGGATAGGGAACTCACTGAGATTTGATGTATCTCACCCCACTATAGTTGCTATATTTCAGGTAATTGCAGGTTGATTTACAAGTGGAGCTATGCATGGATGTTTCAAGAGAAGCTTAGTTAAGCTTATTTCCGCTGTGTATTTTTATTGTTCTTGTACAATGAGGAATATTGTATAATGTTCTTAGTTTTTTTATTATTTTTGGCTAGTTTCCATGACTTGTGCCATGTGTTGTATTTATGTTTAGAAATGGACAAGTATGTGAACTATGCCATTAGGCACTTTTGATGTGTCAGTACCAAATAAAAATGCTTGTATGGTATTATTCTAGGTATATATTATACAGGGCATTACAAAAAGTAAAATAAAGATATTGAATTACCTATGATAAAATTTAAATTGATTATTTTTTTATTATTTCAAAAGGAAAATAGTTTACTAAATAAATATTCAAAACTTTTCATTATTTTTTTCCATGATTTACTAGTCCTATATGGAAAAATTCACTCAATGAGTAAAAAAAATAGGGTTGATATATATCTGAATTTGAACATTACCCAATGTAATGATTAATAGCTCTGAGTTTTGAATTTTTATATATAAGGGATTATAGTAAGGAAGGAACGTTTTCATATTTCTATGGATTATATAATTTTAATATAGAATGAAAAATATTATGTTATATGTTTGAACTACATATAATTAAGATATTCAGATACATTTTAAAATAAAAATTTCAAAATAAGAACAAAGAAATTTGTCCAAAAAAGAAAAAAAAAATTAACTAGGTAAAGTTCACACTATCATTTCGTCTCCACTCTCAATCAAAATACATTTAAGGTACAAATTTTGTAATAACCCAACCAGATAGAATCTAAAATGTCCTCACCAGGATATTAAAAAGGTTGTACTAATACATCAAAGTAGCATAAACTTATATAAGTATATGAAGTTACATAAGATACATCAAATGTGCATACAAGGTACAACATGTTCAAAGATACAATATAATAATAATACGCAATGAAGGACAAAATAAAAAGGAAATCCTCCCTGCATCCATTGACTTGCCTTTTCGTTTTCCAAAAACATGATCAACAGGAAAATGTAAGAAACAATATGGGGTGAGATGATAACACTTCAACGGAGTTTTACTAAAAGGTTAGGGGCATCTAACACTACAAGAGATTCAACAAGGTTCTAACACTCACATGTTTAAAAACGAAATAAAAGTGAGTCGAGGCATAACCCATCTCATACAATGTGGAAATGTCGATACACTCGCTATAACATCCATGTACAGCTCGGGAGGAATCTAGCTTCAAGGAGCCACAAATGTTGTATAGCTCTTCTCATATCAAGCGTTGTTTTTTAAAATTACTGACTTCCTACTAGTTCTTTTCTAAATTAGGGTTTTAAAATGTGAACTATAACAGTGTCTTGATTGACCATCCTGATTACGAGTTTACAAATAGGAATGCACTAATTATTTTGACATTTTTTACACGTATTTCAATAGATTCTTTCAGAACCAATTGTGATCAATTGCAGACATGTTGTAAACAGCTACAACATCATCCAAAACTCAAATAATGCAATTTTGCTTACTTGTAATTGATTACAATACTTATCAAAAGAACGCGGAATTTCATTTTTCTTACACATGTAATCGATTACAAACATAATACTATCGATTACGTACTTCCAAAATTGAATAAACATTTTTATTTTAATTTTTCATGCAACTAAACTAGTTTCTTAATTCTTCATATCCTCAAATAGCATCTCAAACACAATCCAAGCATTTTATGGGTAGTAATTTAGCATACAATCACAGTCAACAATCTTAACAAAAATGATCATTACATCAAGTAATTAAACAAGTTGTGATTAAATAAACCTTCATATTAATGAGTTGATTATAATTGTTTGCCCAAGAACCTTTGTTTGACAATTGGACTCTGATAACATATGCGAATTGGACTTAAATTAACTTAACAAAAAATGACTTGTAAGGAGATGGCTTCATCCATTTGCAAATTCATATTTTGATCTTATTACATATATTGAGAAATTTTTCACTATATTCAATTACAAGTATCTTATGTCAATCAAGGAAAAAAAACATGTCTTCATTTGTCTTAAACTCACTACTATAGCGTTAATTTTACAAGATTAATTAAAACATTTTTAGACTTATGTAATAATATTATCATTTAATTCATTATATTCCCTTTCTATATCATTATATTTCTAAGAGAAAAGGAATTACTATTGGTTTTTAATCTTGATTAAAATATTATTAAAGAAACAAATTATATGAATCATCTGCTATACAAAACATACCAGAGTTAAAAACACTTGTAAAGGTGGATATGATGAATAATAAAAAAATAGGCATAGAGAATTAAAATTTATTTAATTAGGTTTCGTGATACATTTTATTACATAGAATTTCACAATACATATGAATAACTTATTTAATATTATTCAAACTCCCCAAACATAAAGCAATATATGTATGCACGACATGCACGCACCTACAAAGTAAGAAATATTTATAAGTATCTGGATTTTTTTATTGAAAGTCTAAACAAACGATGAAGATAAAGAAAAATTAATTACCATGGCATATGTTAAGGATGATTTTTTTAGCATTTACTTCGACATTCTTTCACACACTTATCAAAATCATCACTCAGCCGCTCTCTGATACATTGTGCGTCACACTTTATTTCACAAAATGGTTCTGCTAATTTGATTGATCCATATTCTTGAGATTCGGGGATGCATTCAACTTGTACTACAACGAACATAATCATTAACATCACCATGACACTAATTTTTACGGTGCTCATTGCCATAATTTTGTTTGATGTGTATCTCTTATCAATTTTTTATGTTTAATTTTTTATGATTTTAATAAGTTCTACATATGACATTATATATAGTCATAAAATGCGTGCGTAATATCTTCAAACTTATGTTAAAGAAATGAAAAAAAAATCTTATATTCAACAAAAAAAAAACACCGTTACCTAAATCTGAATTAAAAAAGTAATTTACTTAATATATAATATGAGCATATTATTACTATTATTTTACCAATTGTTAATATTATTATTGCAATTATGTTCTTAATATAAAATTATTATTTTTTATTTAGGAAATGAAATGATAAATAGGTAAAAGTAAACGTAAAATAAAGATATTGAATTACCTATGATAAAATTTAAATTGATTATTTTTTTATTATTTCAAAAGGAAAATAGTTTACTAAATAAATATTCAAAACTTTTCATTATTTTTTTCCATGATTTACTAGTCCTACATGGAAAAATTCACTCAATGAGTAAAAAAAATAGGGTTGATATATATCTGAATTTGAACATTACCCAATGTAATGATTAATAGCTCTGAGTTTTGAATTTTTATATATAAGGGATTATAGTAAGGAAGGAACGTTTTCATATTTCTATGGATTATATAATTTTAATATAGAATGAAAAATATTATGTTATATGTTTGAACTACATATAATTAAGATATTCAGATACATTTTAAAATAAAAATTTCAAAATAAGAACAAAGAAATTTGTCCAAAAAAGAAAAAAAAAATTAACTAGGTAAAGTTCACACTATCATTTCGTCTCCACTCTCAATCAAAATACATTTAAGGTACAAATTTTGTAATAACCCAACCAGATAGAATCTAAAATGTCCTCACCAGGATATTAAAAAGGTTGTACTAATACATCAAAGTAGGATAAACTTATATAAGTATATGAAGTCACATAAGATACATCAAATGTGCATACAAGGTACAACGTGTTCAAAGATACAATATAATAATAATACGCAATGAAGGACAAAATAAAAAGGAAATCCTCCCTGCATCCATTGACTTGCCTTTTCGTTTTCCAAAAACATGATCAACTGGAAAATGTAAGAAACAATATGGGGTGAGATGATAACACTTCAACGGAGTTTTACTAAAAGGTTAGGGGCATCTAACACTACAAGAGATTCAACAAGGTTCTAACACTCACATGTTTAAAAACGAAATAAAAGTGAGTCGAGGCATAACCCGCCTCATACAATGTGGAAATGTCGATAAACTCGCTATAACGTCCATGTACAGCTCGGGAGGAATCTAGCTTCAAGGAGCCACAAATGTTGTATAGCTCTTCTCATATCAAGCGTTGTTTTTTAAAATTGCTGACTTCCTACTAGTTCTTTTCTAAATTAGGGTTTTAAAATGTGAACTATAACAGTGTCTTGATTGACCATCCTGATTACGAGTTTACAAATAGGAATGCACTAATTATTTTGACATTTTTTACACGTATTTCAATAGATTCTTTCAGAACCAATTGTGATCAATTGCAGACATGTTGTAAACAGCTACAACATCATCCAAAACTCAAATAATGCAATTTTGCTTACTTGTAATTGATTACAATACTTATCAAAAGAACGCGGAATTTCATTTTTCTTACACATGTAATCGATTACAAACATAATATTATCGATTATGTACTTCCAGAATTGAATAAACATTTTTATTTTTATTTTTCATGCAACCAAACTAGTTTCTTAATTCTTCATATCCTCAAATAGCATGTCAAACACAATCCAAGCATTTTATGGGTAGAAATTTAGCATACAATCACTGTCAACAATCTTAACAAAAATGATCATTATATCAAGTAATTAAACAAGTAGTAATTAAACAAGTAGTGATTAAATAAAACTTCATATTAATGAGTTGATTATAATTGTTTGCCCAAGAACCTTTGTTTGACAATTGGACTCTGATAACATATGCGAATTGGACTTAAATTAACTTAACAAAAATGACTTGTAAGGAGATGGCTTCATCCATTTGTAAATTCATATTTTGATCTTATTACATATATTGAGAAATTTTTCACTATATTCAATTACAAGTATCTTATGTCATTCAAAGGAAAAAAACATATCTTCATTTGACTTAAACTCACTACTATAGCGTTAATTTTACAAGATTAATTAAAACATTTTTAGACTTATGTAATACTATTATCATTTAATTCATTATATTCCCTTTCTATATCATTAGATTTCTAAGAGAAAAGGAATTACTATTGGTTTTTAATCTTGATTAAAATATTATTAAAGAAACAAATTATATGAATCATCTGCTATACAAAACATACCAGAGTTAAAAACACTTGTAAAGGTGGATATGATGAATAATAAAAAAATAGGAATAGAGAATTAAAATTTATTTATTTAGGTTTCGTGATACACTTTATTACATAGAATTTCACAATACATATGAATAACTTATTTAATATTATTCAAACTCTCCAAACATAAAGCAATATATGTATGCACGACATGCACGCACCTACAAAGTAAGAAATATTTATAAGTATCTGGATTTTTTTATTGAAAGTCTAAACAAACGATGAAGATAAAGAAAAATTAATTACCATGGCATATGTTAAGGATGATTTTTTTAGCATTTACTTCGACATTCTTTCACACACTTATCAAAATCATCACTCAGCCGCTCTCCGATACATTGTGCGTCACACTTTATTTCACAAAATGGTTCTGCTAATTTGATTGATCCATATTCTTGAGATTCGGGGATGCATTCAACTTGTACTACAACGAACATAATCATTAACATCACCACGACACTAATTTTTACGGTGCTCATTGCCATAATTTTGTTTGATTTGTATCTCTTATCAATTTTTTATGTTTAATTTTTTATGATTTTCATAAGTTCTACATATGACATTATATATAGTCATAAAATGCACGCGTAATATCTTCAAACGTATGTAAAAGAAATGAAAAAAAAATCTTATATTCAACAAAAAAAAAACACCGTTACCTAAATCCGAATTATAAAAGTAATTTAAATAATATATAATATGAGCATATTATTACTATTATTTTACCAATTGTTAATATTATTATTGCAATTATGTTCTTAATATAAAATTATTATTTTTTATTTAGGAAGTGAAATGATAAATAGGTAAAAGTAAAAGTAAAATAAAGATATTGAATTACCTATGATAAAATTTAAATTGATTATTTTTTTATTATTTCAAAAGGAAAATAGTTTACTAAATAAATATTCAAAACTTTTCATTATTTTTTTCCATGATTTACTAGTCCTACATGGAAAAATTCACTCAATGAGTAAAAAAAATAGGGTTGATATATATCTGAATTTGAACATTACCCAATGTAATGATTAATAGCTCTGAGTTTTGAATTTTTATATATAAGGGATTATAGTAAGGAAGGAACGTTTTCATATTTCTATGGATTATATTATTTTAATATAGAATGAAAAATATTATGTTATATGTTTAAACTACATATAATTAAGATATTCAGATACATTTTAAAATAAAAATTTCAAAATAAGAATAAAGAAATTTGTCCAAAAAAGAAAAAAAAAATTAACTAGGTAAAGTTCACACTATCATTTCGTCTCCACTCTCAATCAAAATACATTTAAGGTAAAAATTTTGTAATAACGCAACCAGATAGAATCTAAAATGTCCTCACCAGGATATTAAAAAGGTTGTACTAATACATCAAAGTAGCATAAACTTATATAAGTATATGAAGTCACATAAGATACATCAAATGTGCATACAAGGTACAACATGTTCAAAGATACAATATAATAATAATACGCAATGAAGGACAAAATAAAAAGGAAATCCTCCCTGCATCCATTGACTTGCCTTTTCGTTTTCCAAAAACATGATCAACTGGAAAATGTAAGAAACAATATGGGGTGAGATGATAACACTTCAACGGAGTTTTACTAAAAGGTTAGTGGCACCTAACACTACAAGATATTCAACAAGGTTCTAACACTCACATGTTTAAAAACGAAATAAAAGTGAGTCTAGGCATAACCCGCCTCATACAATGTGGAAATGTCGATACACTCGCTATAACGTCCATGTACAGCTCGGGAGGAATCTAGCTTCAAGGAGCCACAAATGTTGTATAGCTCTTCTCATATCAAGCGTTGTTCTTTAAAATTGCTGACTTCCTACTAGTTCTTTTCTAAATAAGGGTTTTAAAATGTGAACTATAACAGTGTCTTGATTGACCATCCTGATTTCGAGTTTACAAATAGGAATGCACTAATTATTTTGACATTTTTTACATGTATTTCAATAGATTCTTTCAGAACCAATTGTGATCAATTGCAGACATGTTGTAAACAACTACAACATCATCCGAAACTCAAATAATGCAATTTTGCTTACTTGTAATTGATTACAATACTTATCAAAAGAACGCGGAATTTCATTTTTCTTACACATGTAATCGATTACAAACATAATACTATCGATTACGTACTTCCAGAATTGAATAAACATTTTTATTTTTATTTTTCATGCAACCAAACTAGTTTCTTAATTCTTCATATCCTCAAATAGCATCTCAAACACAATCCAAGCATTTTATGGGTAGAAATTTAGCATACAATCACAGTCAACAATCTTAACAAAAATGATCATTATATCAAGTAATTAAACAAGTAGTGATTAAATAAAACTTCATATTAATGAGTTGATTATAATTGTTTGCCCAAGAACCTTTGTTTGGCAATTGGACTCTGATAACATATGCGAATTGGACTTAAATTAACTTAACAAAAATGACTTGTAAGGAGATGGCTTCATCCATTTGTAAATTCATATTTTGATCTTATTACATATATTGAGAAATTTTTCACTATATTCAATTACAAGTATCTTATGTCATTCAAAGAAAAAAAACATGTCTTTATTTGTCTTAAACTCACTACTATAGCGTTAATTTTACAAGATTAATTAAAACATTTTTAGACTTAGGTAATAATATTATCATTTAATTAATTATATTCCCTTTCTATATCATTAGATTTCTAATA
This sequence comes from Lathyrus tuberosus, assembly GCA_022829125.1. Classification (NCBI taxonomy): domain Eukaryota; kingdom Viridiplantae; phylum Streptophyta; class Magnoliopsida; order Fabales; family Fabaceae; genus Lathyrus; species Lathyrus tuberosus. The sequence continues at coordinate 646,002 of JALAZF010000915.1, read as the reverse complement.
GAAACGGAATTACTATTGGTTTTTAATCTTGATTAAAATATTATTAAAGAAACAAATTATATGAATCATCTGTTATACAAAACATACCAGAGTTAAAAACACTTGTAAAGGTGGATATGATGAATAATAAAAAAATAGGCATAGAGAATTAAAATTTATTTATTTAGGTTTCGTGATACATTTTATTACATAGAATTGCACAATACATATGAATAACTTATTTAATATTATTCAAACTCTCCAAACATAAAGCAATATATGTATGCACGACATGCACGCACCTACAAAGTAAGAAATATTTATAAGTATCTGGATTTTTTTATTGAAAGTCTAAACAAACGATGAAGATAAAGAAAAATTAATTACCATGGCATATGTTAAGGATGATTTTTTTAGCATTTGCTTCGACATTCTTTCACACACTTATCAAAATCATCACTCAGCCGCTCTCCGATACATTGTGCGTCACACTTTATTTCACAAAATGGTTCTGCTAATTTGATTGATCCATATTCTTGAGATTCGGGGATGCATTCAACTTGTACTACAACGAACATAATCATTAACATCACCACGACACTAATTTTTACGGTGCTCATTGCCATAATTTTGTTTGATGTGTATCTCTTATCAATTTTTTATGATTTTCATAAGTTCTACATATGACATTATATATAGTCATAAAATGCACGCGTAATATCTTCAAACGTATGTAAAAGAAATGAAAAAAAAATCTTATATTCAACAAAAAAAAACACTGTTACCTAAATCTGAATTATAAAAGTAATTTACTTAATATATAATATGAGCATATTATTACTATTATTTTACCAATTGTTAATATTATTATTGCAATTATGTTCTTAATATAAAATTATTATTTTTTATTTAGGAAATGAAAAGATAAATAGGTAAAAGTAAAAGTAAAATAAAGATATTGAATTACCTATGATAAAATTTAAATTGATTATTTTTTTATTATTTCAAAAGGAAAATAGTTTACTAAATAAATATTCAAAACTTTTCATTATTTTTTTCCATGATTTACTAGTCCTACATGGAAAAATTCACTCAATGAGTAAAAAAAATAGGGTTGATATATATCTGAATTTGAACATTACCCAATGTAATGATTAGTAGCTCTGAGTTTTGAATTTTTATATATAAGGGATTATAGTAAGGAAGGAACGTTTTCATATTTCTATGGATTATATAATTTTAATATAGAATGAAAAATATTATGTTATATGTTTGAACTACATATAATTAAGATATTCAGATACATTTTAAAATAAAAATTTCAAAATAAGAATAAAGAAATTTGTCCAAAAAAGAAAAAAAAAATTAACTAGGTAAAGTTCACACTATCATTTCGTCTCCACTCTCAATCAAAATACATTTAAGGTACACATTTTGTAATAACCCAACCAGATAGAATCTAAAATGTCCTCACCAGGATATTAAAAAGGTTGTATTAATACATCAAAGTAGCATAAACTTATATAAGTATATGAAGTCACATAAGATACATCAAATGTGCATACAAGGTACAACATGTTCAAAGATACAATATAATAATAATACGCAATGAAGGGCAAAATAAAAAGGAAATCCTCCCTGCATCCATTGACTTGCCTTTTCGTTTTCCAAAAACATGATCAACTGGAAAATGTAAGAAACAATATGGGGTGAGATGATAACACTTCAACGGAGTTTTACTAAAAGGTTAGTGGCATCTAACACTACAAGATATTCAACAAGGTTCTAACACTCACATGTTTAAAAACGAAATAAAAGTGAGTCTAGGCATAACCCGCCTCATACAATGTGGAAATGTCGATACACTCGCTATAACGTCCATGTACAGCTCGGGAGGAATCTAGCTTCAAGGAGCCACAAATGTTGTATAGCTCTTCTCATATCAAGCGTTGTTTTTTAAAATTGCTGACTTCCTACTAGTTCTTTTCAAAATTAGGGTTTTAAAATGTGAACTATAACAGTGTCTTGATTGACCATCCTGATTACGAGTTTACAAATAGGAATGCACTAATTATTTTGACATTTTTTACATGTATTTCAATAGATTCTTTCAGAACCAATTGTGATCAATTGCAGACATGTTGTAAACAACTACAACATCATCCAAAACTCAAATAATGCAATTTTGCTTACTTGTAATTGATTACAATACTTATCAAAAGAACGCGGAATTTCATTTTTCTTACACATGTAATCGATTACAAACATAATACTATCGATTACGTACTTCCCGAATTGAATAAACATTTTTATTTTTATTTTTCATGCAACCAAACTAGTTTCTTAATTCTTCATATCCTCAAATAGCATCTCAAACACAATCCAAGCATTTTATGGGTAGAAATTTAGCATACAATCACAGTCAACAATCTTAACAAAAATGATCATTATATCAAGTAATTAAACAAGTAGTAATTAAACAAGTAGTGATTAAATAAAACTTCATATTAATGAGTTGATTATAATTGTTTGCCCAAGAACCTTTGTTTGGCAATTAGACTCTGATAACATATGCGAATTGGACTTAAATTAACTTAACAAAAATGACTTGTAAGGAGATGGCTTCATCCATTTGTAAATTCATATTTTGATCTTATTACATATATTGAGAAATTTTTCACTATATTCAATTACAAGTATCTTATGTCATTCAAAGAAAAAAAACATGTCTTCATTTGTCTTAAACTCACTACTATAGCGTTAATTTTACAAGATTAATTAAAACATTTTTAGACTTAGGTAATAATATTATCATTTAATTAATTATATTCCCTTTCTATATCATTAGATTTCTAAGAGAAAAGGAATTACTATTGGTTTTTAATCTTGATTAAAATATTATTAAAGAAACAAATTATATGAATCATCTGCTATACAAAACATACCAGAGTTAAAAACACTTGTAAAGGTGGATATGATGAATAATAAAAAAATAGGCATAGAGAATTAAAATTTATTTATTTAGGTTTCGTGATACATTTTATTACATAGAATTTCACAATACATATGAATAACTTATTTAATATTATTAAAACTCTCCAAACATAAAGCAATATATGTATGCACGACATGCACGCACCTACAAAGTAAGAAATATTTATAAGTATCTGGATTTTTTTATTGAAAGTCTAAACAAACGATGAAGATAAAGAAAAATTAATTACCATGGCATATGTTAAGGATGATTTGTTTAGCATTTACTTCGACATTCTTTCACACACTTATCAAAATCATCACTCAGCCGCTCTCCGATACATTGTGCGTCACACTTTATTTCACAAAATGGTTCTGCTAATTTGATTGATCCATATTCTTGAGATTCGAGGATGCATTCAACTTGTACTACAACGAACATAATCATTAACATCACCACGACACTAATTTTTACGGTGCTCATTGCCATAATTTACGCACCTGTCCACGCTCAGCGCGCACCTGTCCACGCTCAGCGCGCAACCTACTGCCTGGAGGGGTTGCAGAAATTCAACACCGCGCTCAGCGGGCTCCTGCGCGCTGAGCGCGCTCTGCGATTTTCAGAAAAATAAATCTTTGATTCTCAACCAAATCCAACCAAACTTCATAACCATTAACAACAGAGGATTCTACACCTATTTCAATCATGCTACACAGTTTATAACACATTTCAACCGTTCGATTCTTCGATTTTTGCATAAAACCCATTTTTCCCAAAAACCCAACCTAACTCTAAACTCAAGAAAATCTACACTTGAAGCATCTATCTAGAACCCACCTGATAATCGGAGAGGAGTTTGAAGAAGATGATGAATCGATGAAGAGATGATGAAGATCCAAGCTCTCCTTCTTCCACTTTCTCCATTTTCTCTCTTTCCTTCCCTTTTTCTCTTCTTCTTCTTACTATCTTCTTTCTCTTTTTCTTTCTTCCCTTTCCAAATATATATATATATATATAACCCAATATTATATAATATAAATCCAATAGAGTAAAAATATCTCCAATTGATATTTTGTCACTTCAACCCAATTGATCAATTATTAGAGTTAACTTAAAATACTCCCTTAACTAATAAATATCACTCTGCCTTTTAATAATTGATCTCTTCTAATGTCCAATTGAGCACTTAATTAATACAGGGTATTACACTCTCCCCCCCTTAAATTGAAATTCGCCCCCGAATTTCCTTCGTTCAACAATAACCACTCCTTGCATCATTGTCTAAGTTCCACACTCACTTCACTTTCGTTAACCTTCTGTTCAATTCTGACGCATACCAATTCTAACTTGGTTTCATAGACCAAAATTCTTATTTTCCCAACTTAACAACTTCACGTCCTTAATCATACTCTTGTTCTAACATCGAGTTAACTTCCAACTTTGCTTCCCCAATTCATCTGTTGTTTCTTACTAACACACTTGGTCGCACTTTACCACGGAAAGAAGGTACCATTCTACATTCCTCTACTGAGTCACAACCCAAACCGTAATACCTTATCTCGATTCAGGATAATAAACACTCAACAAACCCTTATGAGGTAATTCGGTAATTCCTTTCCTTCGGATCACACCAAACGGTATCACACTTAGAACAAAACCTCCTTATATGCGTACTTGCAAGCAACAACCTTCAAATCCTTAATATTCTGACCGACTCTCCCATTGTCACCTTCTACTATGCAATTCAAAACCAAACAGTGGAACACCACGAATTCGTAAACACTATTAATTAGTTAACAGTCTGCGGAGAAACACACTTATCCACTGGGTTCCTTACTAACCAACGGTACAAGAACTTACTGGCGTCCTTTGGTAGAACAATTTTCTCGCCAACACACGATATAATAACATCCGTCCAACACTCTCTAGACGATAAAGATGCATGAGTTATACTGTTACAACCATAACATACACAACTCCAATTCCATTCTAAATTCGAAATCAATATACCCAAGATAGTTTAACAACTTCCGGTTCTGGTTACCACATCCCAAAACGATTCTTCTTACGGTTTCCGACTTACTCAGGGTTTCTTGCTGATTCGAGATCTAACCCAATAACAGCGTAACACCAACATAGAACTTCAATCACACGCGAGATACTACTTATCAAAACTTGAACCATTCAATTCGGAATTGTGAGTTTCCATACCACTCACAAATTCCCATACAGACCCCACACGCACATACTTCGTCGAAATCCATACCACGCTTCTCAGTTGAATCCACTTCTCTCGAATGTTTTGTTTCACATACAATCCCATTTACATGCTTAATTCTGGAACTTCCAATTCTTACTCATACTTGGAAGGGTAACTTTTCAAATTTCCTTCTTTGGGTAAAACACCACTGCACACAACTGGTACCACTCTCACGGTCTAAATCTAATGTCGTGAACTCACGGAAGATAACAATTACCAACTCGGACCAACTGTCCATACCTTATGATGGCCATAATTACACACCAAAATGTATTCCTTGCAGGATCAATACTTTGTGAGTATTCTCCAACTTCGTTCATAAGATTCTCAACCGTATTGATAACAATACTCTTTGGACTTTCTCACAAGGTCACTTCTTTAAAGTTAACTCTCTTGCTGCCTGAACAAATGGCCAACTATGCCACACTCTTCCAGAAGTCACGATTCCAAAACGCAAATCCTTCCTTCGCTTTACTTGCAATCTCGTTCTCCATTCACACAATACTCTCCACTCAAAGCAACACAAGGAAACAAAACGCAGATGATGGTTCCTAATGGATTTCACAATTTACACACACGTTAATCGATCAACCACTTGAGCTAATCGATTAACTTCTCCAAAATTCTACGTAAAGCACCCTTCACGTACGTGTTAAACGGTTAACCCCATTGTGTTAGTCAGTTAACACTGCTGCAGAACAAAACTCAGTTTCCTCTTAATTCAAAGCCATCCCTACTTAACCCATCGATCCGATTTGTTCTAACTCGAAATATCATTCTCAACTCACGGCTTCTTAATTTGTATCACATTCACCAACCATGATCCACTCAAGGCAAAACCAACAAAGTTGACAACACACTCCAACCGAGTGACAGGCAAAATTCCAAATTCTCTCACGGTCACCCTACAAATCTTCAGTGAGGTAGTTCATTTTCCTACTCAAATAACTATGCCAGTGGAAAGTCAATAATGACGACATTCTAGGGTTTTAGCCACCACTCGTACTTGATTTGTCCATAACCAACCCCCAACACCCATCCATCACACGGTACTACGAAATGATGGACATCTCATGTCAAGCATACCACCTTACCCTCTCACTTAACTCCCTGGGTGAAAAATAAAACAACAACGTTCTTAGTCCAACAAAAGGTAGATTCTGAATATTCCGATTATCCACAAATACAGAAGTTCTCTCTACACTCGTAATTAAATCAGGGTAATGCATCCTCCTGAAAAACCCGTCCATCGCTTCGTACACAGTAACCGGAATTCCTTACCTTCTACTATCCATTGCACCCCACACTTACACTTAAGTCACTCAATGAAATGCTTGCATCTGGTAATTCTCATCAACCATTTACAAAACTCTCTCGGTATAAACCGTTCCATAATTTACTCTACGTCTGTAATAAGTCCTGAATTGCTTCTCGTTGTGTTACCACAATTTTATCTCTTAGGATACAATACTAACTGCTTCACGAGATACGTCCCGTCACACTTGTCTCAAGAATAGGAATCCCTCTTATACACTTGTCCTCACGGTGCTACTACCGCACTCGTTCTTAATACCAAAGTATAACTTTCCATTTCACATCATACTTACTAGAGTTCTCATGGGCAAACCCTCTTTGGTTACACTTCCTTAACTTAAGCCTCAACAACTACTCAATAGCTCTAGTACACAATCGTCCAAAATACATCCCGTCGTCATTTCCTCGTAATATACTATTGATACCGTTTTCTATATCGCGTTCGCCTTGCTCTCCATTGTAATCCTCTTAGGTCCAAATGTAAAACCATCTTACTAAGATTCCCTTAAATCCAAGGTACTTACACAGTTTCTTAATACAGACTTTTACTGGTCCGTATCACTACACTTTTTGTTACCAACTGAAGTCCACACTTTCTGCGGCACCAAACCGTATATTGTTCCTTGGGCAAGTTAACAAATTTCAATTTCCAAATTGGTCTTGTGCCGAATACCAAAAATCCGGATGTAGCATCTCCAACTTAATCACTCTACGAACGGAAGATACACAAATCATCTTCTACTCTTCGTTCGGCGCACACTTGTTTCACTTGAAGTATGTAACACATCATTGTATTCCTTCTCACACTTCTCTATTACTGTGGGTTCCCATGAAAGCCGCACTTCCTTAACTCTCAACTTTTAACCAGTCGGAAGATATTGTTCCGAACACACTCCTTAGGGTACTCTCGTCCATTCAAGATACCTTAATGACCTTAGAAATTGAAGCACCAAAATTCATCTCACCTCCAGACCTTACGTCACACATTTACCAAACAACTTTCTCTTTTCACGGAATGAGATTACTTGAAACCCTTACTCGTAGTAGAGGTCAATCCAGCTCTACTAGCTATATATATATTTTTTTTCCATATACCCCCCACACCTTAACCAATCGTCCGGTAGCGATCCTTAACTTCCAGACTCCATCCTTTCCAAATGATTGCTTAACAACCCAATACTCTTAAATTCCATGTTACACACGCACAACTTCTACTAAAACCTCACTGAGCCGACCAAAACTCCACACTACTAACTCTTGGTTTGAGCATACTCTCCCAGCACAAGTTCCGACAACACTTTGGAGTCCTCGTGGTCGCTCAACCATGATTCTACCTATCACATACATAGTATTAGGTTGATCAGGCCCAACACTAGATAATATGATATTAAGTTTCATGGCAGCAAGACACACTTAAGAGGCAGAAATAGATTTACTTATGATGTTTCAAGGCTAGGTCGAGGACACGACCTGCTCTGATACCAACTGTAACGCCCTGTATAATATTCATCTAGAATAATACCATACAAGTGTTATATTTGGTACTGACACATCAAAAGTGCCTAATGACATAATTCACATACTTGTCCATTTCTAAAACCTAAATACAACATATGGCACAAGTCATGGAAACTAGCCAAAAAATGAAAATCTAAGAACAATATACAATATCCTCAATTGTATACAACAAAATGATACACAGCGGAATAAGCTTAACTAAGCTTCTCTTGAAACATCCAAGCATCGCTCCACTTGTAAATCAAACCTGTAAACCACACCTGAAATAAAGCAACTATAGTGGGGTGAGATACATCAAATCTCAGTGAGTTCCCTATCTTATAGTCCTCTCGGCTTTACAAGGTTCTAAAATAACCCTAACTCATGTCCAAGGGGAAAAAGGGAAAAGGACCTTGAGTTCACATATTCATTCTTGCCCTATATGGAAACATGCTCACGAGTTCTCTAACTCTAGTATCATCAAATTATACCTCTCACGAAGGCATCTTTCCCCGGCCAACCCTATCAGAGGATTCAACACGGGTCACGGATCCTTAAATTCGTAGCCAACCATTCTCGGCCAACCCTTCCAAAGAGTTTTCGACACGAGTCTTGGATGCTAAGGTAAATAACTTTCCCCGGCCATCCACAAAGGGCTCTTCAACACGGGTCACGGTTATCTACACATAGTACTTTCCCCGGCCAGCCCGCACCAGGGGCCCTTCAACACGGGTCACTAATACCATCTTCTAAGCAACCTCCCCGGTCATCCACAAAGGGGATCAAAACGCGGGTCACAGTTACTTAGGTGATGATTACTCATAGCAATCCCTCATGTTCCATACTAGGGTCTTTCACTCCTCTAGGCCAATCTCGTCACGGATGCGGCTTCCTACATCAGGTGCCCGAACCTTGCCATCTAGAGTTATCTATCACAATTCTATTCACAACCTAGAATTATAACATCTTAAATATGCCATTTGCTTTGGGATAAAGTTTCCTCACTCTACCTAATTCATATTTTAAGCATGCATATTCTCTCATTCACAATTCACAATTAGATAGACATATCATAATTTCATAATAGAACAATATACAACAATTAAACATAATCATATTGCTTTTGGAACTTCCCCGATTATTTAATCGGTCGATAAAATCAACATACTTTACTTCCATTGCGTAGTATATTCCCTCGACTTTACATCGATATAAAGAACAATCGAAACCGATAAGCGAAACTAAAGTTATGAATTTTCTCCAGAAAAGTATAAAATTCCAACTCCCAGGTCGCGCTCAGCGCGCACCTGTCTGCGCTCAGCGCGCAACCTACTGCCTGGAGGGGTTGCAGAAATTCAACACCGCGCTCAGCGGGCTCCTGCGCGCTGAGCGCGCTCTACGATTTTCAGAAAAATAAATCTTTGATTCTCAACCAAATCCAACCAAACTTCATAACCATTAACAACAGAGGATTCTACACCTATTTCAATCATGCTACACAGTTTATAACACATTTCAACCGTTCGATTCTTCGATTTTTGCATAAAACCCATTTTTCCCAAAAACCCAACCTAACTCTAAACTCAAGAAAATCTACACTTGAAGCATCTATCTAGAACCCACCTGATAATCGGAGAGGAGTTTGAAGAAGATGATGAATCGATGAAGAGATGATGAAGATCCAAGCTCTCCTTCTTCCACTTTCTCTCTTTCCTTCCCTTTTTCTCTTCTTCTTCTTACTATCTTCTTTCTCTTTTTCTTTCTTCCTTTTCCAAATATATATATATAACCCAATATTATATAATATAAATCCAATAGAGTAAAAATATCTCCAATTGATATTTTGTCACTTCAACCAAATTGATCAATTATTAGAGTTAACTTAAAATACTCCCTTAACTAATAAATATCACTCTGCGTTTTAATAATAGATCTCTTCTAATGTCCAATTGAGCACTTAATTAATACGGGGTATTACAATTTGTATTAAACACACTACTATAGCGTTAATTTTACAAGATTAATTAAAACATTTTTAGACTTATGTAATAATATTATCATTTAATTCATTATATTCCCTTTCTATATCATTAGATTTCTAAGAGAAAAGGAATTACTATTTGTTTTTAATCTTGATTAAAATATTATTAAAGAAACAAATTATATGAATCATCTGCTATACAAAACATACCAGAGTTAAAAACACTTGTAAAGGTGGATATGATGAATAATAAAAAAATAGGCATAGAGAATTAAAATTTATTTATTTAGGTTTCGTGATACATTTTATTACATAGAATTTCACAATACATATGAATAACTTATTTAATATTATTCAAACTCTCCAAACATAAAGCAATATATGTATGCATGACATGCACGCACCTACAAAGTAAGAAATATTTATAAGTATCTGGATTTTTTTATTGAAAGTCTAAACAAACGATGAAGATAAAGAAAAATTAATTACCATGGCATATGTTAAGGATGATTTTTTTAGCATTTACTTCGACATTCTTTCACACACTTATCAAAATCATCACTCAGCCGCTCTCCGATACATTGTGCGTCACACTTTATTTCACAAAATGGTTCTGCTAATTTGATTGATCCATATTCTTGAGATTCGGGGATGCATTCAACTTGTACTACAACGAACATAATCATTAACATCACCACGACACTAATTTTTACGGTGCTCATTGCCATAATTTTGTTTGATGTGTATCTCTTATCAATTTTTTATGTTTAATTTTTTATGATTTTCTTAAGTTCTACATATGACATTATATATAGTCATAAAATGCATGCGTAATATCTTCAAACGTATGTAAAAGAAATGAAAAAAAATCTTATATTCAACAAAAAAAAAACACCGTTACCTAAATCTGAATTATAAAAGTAATTTACTTAATATATAATATGAGCATATTATTACTATTATTTTACCAATTGTTAATATTATTATTGCAATTATGTTTTTAATATAAAATTATTATTTTTTATTTAGGAAATGAAATGATAAATAAGTAAAAGTAAAAGTAAAATAAAGATATTGAATTACCTATGATTAAATTTAAATTGATTATTTTTTTTGTATTTCAAAAGGAAAATAGTTTACTAAATAAATATTCAAAACTTTTCATTATTTTTTTCCATGATTTACTAGTCCTACATGGAAAAATTCACTCAATGAGTAAAAAAAATAGGGTTGATATATATCTGAATTTGAACATGACCCAATGTAATGATTAATAGCTCTGAGTTTTGAATTTTTAAATATAAGGGATTATAGTAAGGAAGGAACGTTTTCATATTTTTATGGATTATATAATTTTAATATAGAATGAAAAATATTATGTTATATGTTTGAACTACATATAATTAAGATATTCAGATACATTTTAAAATAAAAATTTCAAAATAAGAACAAAGAAATTTGTCCAAAAAAGAAAAAAAAATTAACTAGGTAAAGTTCACACTATCATTTCGTCTCCACTCTCAATAAAAATACATTTAAGGTACAAATTTTGTAATAACCCAACCAGATAGAATCTAAAATGTCCTCACCAAGATATTAAAAAGGTTGTACTAATACATCAAAGTAGCATAAACTTATATAAGTATATGAAGTCACATAAGATACATCAAATGTGCATACAAGGTACAACATGTTCAAAGATACAATATAATAATAATACGCAATGAAGGACAAAATAAAAAGGAAATCCTCCCTGCATCCATTGACTTGCCTTTTCGTTTTCCAAAAACATGATCAACTGGAAAATGTAAGAAACTATATGGGGTGAGATGATAACACTTCAACGGAGTTTTACTAAAAGGTTAGGGGCATCTAACACTACAAGAGATTCAACAAGGTTCTAACACTCACATGTTTAAAAACGAAATAAAAGTGAGTCGAGGCATAACCCGTCTCATACAATGTGGAAATGTCGATACACTCGCTATAACATCCATGTACAGCTCGGTAGGAATCTAGCTTCAAGGAGCCACAAATGTTGTATAGCTCTTCTCATATCAAGCGTTGTTTTTTAAAATTGCTGACTTCCTACTAGTTCTTTTCTAAATTAGGGTTTTAAAATGTGAACTATAGCAGTGTCTTGATTGACCATCCTGATTACGAGTTTACAAATAGGAATGCACTAATTATTTTGACATTTTTTACACGTATTTCAATAGATTCTTTCAGAACCAACTGTGATTGTAAACAGCTACAACATCATCCAAAACTCAAATAATGCAATTTTGCTTACTTGTAATTGATTACAATACTTATCAAAAGAACGCGGAATTTCATTTTTCTTACACATGTAATCGATTACAAACATAATACTATCGATTACGTACTTCCAGAATTGAATAAACATTTTTATTTTTATTTTTCATGCAACCAAACTAGTTTCTTAATTCTTCATATCCTCAAATAGCATCTCAAACCCAATCCAAGCATTTTATGGGTAGAAATTTAGCATACAATCACAGTCAACAATCTTAACAAAAATGATCATTATATCAAGTAATTAAACAAGTAGTAATTAAACAAGTAGTGATTAAATAAAACTTCATATTACTGAGTTGATTATAATTGTTTGCCCAAGAACCTTTGTTTGACAATTGGACTCTGATAACCTATGCGAATTGGACTTAAATTAACTTAACAAAAATGACTTGTAAGGAGATGGCTTCATCCATTTGTAAATTCATATTTTGATCTTATTACATATATTGAGAAATTTTTCACTATATTCAATTACAAGTATCTTATGTCATTCAAAGAAAAAAAACATGTCTTCATTTGTCTTAAACTCACTACTATAGCGTTAATTTTACAAGATTAATTAAAACATTTTTAGACTTATGTAATAATATTATCATTTAATTCATTATATTCCCTTTCTATATCATTAGATTTCTAAGAGAAAAGGAATTACTATTGGTTTTTAATCTTGATTAAAATATTATTAAAGAAACAAATTATATGAATCATCTGCTATACAAAACATACCAGAGTTAAAAACACTTGTAAAGGTGGATATGATGAATAATAAAAAAATAGGCATAGAGAATTAAAATTTATTTATTTAGGTTTCGTGATACATTTTATTACATAGAATTTCACAATACATATGAATAACTTATTTAATATTATTCAAACTCTCCAAACATAAAGTAATATATGTATGCACGACATGCACGCACCTACAAAGTAAGAAATATTTATAAGTAACTGGATTTTTTTATTGAAAGTCTAAACAAACGATGAAGATAAAGAAAAATTAATTACCATGGCATATGTTAAGGATGATTTTTTTAGCATTTACTTCGACATTCTTTCACACACTTATCAAAATCATCACTCAGCCGCTCTCCGATACATTGTGCGTCACACTTTATTTCACAAAATGGTTCTGCTAATTTGATTGATCCATATTCTTGAGATTCGGGGATGCATTCAACTTGTACTACAACGAACATAATCATTAACATCACCACGACACTAATTTTTACGGTGCTCATTGCCATAATTTTGTTTGATGTGTATCTCTTATCAATTTTTTATGTTTAATTTTTTATGATTTTCATAAGTTCTACATATGACATTATATATAGTCATAAAATGCATGCGTAATATCTTCAAACGTATGTAAAAGAAATGAAAAAAATTCTTATATTCAACAAAAAAAAAACACCGTTACCTAAATCTGAATTATAAAAGTAATTTACTTAATATATAATATGAGCATATTATTACTATTATTTTAACAAATTGTTAATATTATTATTGCAATTATGTTCTTAATATAAAATTATTATTTTTTATTTAGGAAATGAAATAATAAATAGGAAAAAGTAAAAGTAAAATAAAGATATTGAATTACCTATGATAAAATTTAAATTGATTATTTTTTTATTATATCAAAAGGAAAATAGTTTACTAAATAAATATTCAAAACTTTTCATTATTTTTTTCCATGATTTACTAGTCCTACATGGATAAATTCACTCAATGAGTAAAAAAAATAGGGTTGATATATATCTGAATTTGAACATCACCCAATGTAATGATTAATAGCTCTGAGTTTTGAATTTTTATATATAAGGGATTATAGTAAGGAAGGAACGTTTTCATATTTCTATGGATTATATAATTTTAATATAGAATGAAAAATATTATGTTATATGTTTGAACTACATATAATTAAGATATTCAGATACATTTTAAAATCAAAATTTCAAAATAAGAACAAAGAAATTTGTCCAAAAAAGAAAAAAAAAATAACTAGGTAAGGTTCACACTATCATTTCGTCTCCACTCTTAATCAAAATACATTTAAGGTACAAATTTTGTAATAACCCAACCAGATAGAATCTAAAATGTCCTCACCAGGATATTAAAAAGGTTGTACTAATACATCAAAGTAGCATAAACTTATATAAGTATATGAAGTCACATAAGATACATCAAATGTGCATACAAGGTACAACATGTTCAAAGATACAATATAATAATAATACGCAATGAAGGACAAAATAAAAAGGAAATCCTCCCTGCATCCATTGACTTGCCTTTTCGTTTTCCAAAAACATGATCAACTGGAAAATGTAAGAAACAATATGGGGTGAGATGATAACACTTCAACGGAGTTTTACTAAAAGGTTAGGGGCATCTAACACTACAAGAGATTCAACAAGGTTCTAACACTCACATGTTTAAAAACGAAATAAAAGTGAGTCGAGGCATAACCCGTCTCATACAATGTGGAAATGTCGATACACTCGCTATAACGTCCATGTACAGCTCGGGAGGAATCTAGCTTCAAGGAGCCTTAAATGTTGTATAGCTCTTCTCATATCAAGCGTTGTTTTTTAAAATTGCTGACTTCCTACTAGTTCTTTTCTAAATTAGGGTTTTAAAATGTGAACTATAACAGTGTCTTGATTGACCATCCTGATTACGAGTTTACAAATAGGAATGCACTAATTATTTTGACATTTTTTACACGTATTTCAATAGATTCTTTCAGAGCCAATTGTGATCAATTGCAGACATGTTGTAAACAGCTACAACATCATCCAAAACTCAAATAATGCAATTTTGCTTACTTGTAATTGATTACAATACTTATCAAAAGAACGCGGAATTTCATTTTTCTTACACATGTAATCGATTACAAACATAATACTATCGATTACGTAATTCCAGAATTACTATTGGTTTTTAATCTTGATTAAAATATTATTAAAGAAACAAATTATATGAATCATCTGCTATACAAAACATATTAGAGTTAAAAACACTTGTAAAGGTGGATATGATGAATAATAAAAAAATAGGCATAGAGAATTAAAATTTATTTATTTAGGTTTCGTGATACATTTTATTACATAGAATTTCACAATACATATGAATAACTTATTTAATATTATTCAAACTCTCCAAACATAAAGCAATATATGTATGCACGACATGCACGCACCTACAAAGTAAGAAATATTTATAAGTATCTGGATTTTTTTTATTGAAAGTCTAAACAAACGATGAAGATAAAGAAAAATTAATTACCATGGCATATGTTAAGGATGATTTATTTAGCATTTACTTCGACATTCTTTCACACACTTATCAAAATCATCACTCAGCCGCTCTCCGATACATTCTGCGTCACACTTTATTTCACAAAATGGTTCTGCTAATTTGATTGATCCATATTCTTGAGATTCGGGGTGTAACACCCACATATAAAATCCATACATCAAAGCATAAATTATATATATGAATCCAAGTATTTGGTATTGAAATACAATAAGTTCCTAGCTAACACATTATACACATAAATGCCTCTAATACAACACGAAAGCTAAGGCATTACATATACAAGATGTTCCAACAAGATAAAAACTAAGAAGTAGATCAAAGCAATGATCTCAAAATAGAACGTCATAGCGGAAGCCATGCCATCTCAAAAATCTACGAACCGGAAGGAAAAGTCAAACCACTTTATCCTTACCCGTCGCCGAACCTGCAGAACCTGTGATGTAAACAACAACAGTGGGGTGAGATACATCAAATCTCAGTGAGTTCCCTATCTTATGGATTCTCTCGGATTATTTATGGTTCTAACAATCCTAGCTCAAGTCCGGGGGAAGGGAAGTGACTTTGAGCACACACACACTATATGGAAACATGCTATGAGTTCATCAACCCACAATATCACTAATCGATAACCATACCAAGGTACTTCCTATTCCTGTCCGCTTCTACGTCTAGAAGGCGATTCGAGTCATAAGTCCTTGTAATCTACTTGACATACAAATGGATTCGGGTTCTACGGGCCATAAACCGTTTTGAACCGTCGCTTCACACGGGCCTTATACCGTCACAAGCCTACGCTCCATGGGCGCCATTCGTACAGCACGGGGAATCAAACCTGCCAAGTAGTTGTGCATCCATTTCAGAGGAGTCCGAGACTCGTGAAACTACACTCATATAAATAATCCGGTTACGATTACGTGATCATACACAACACCACGATTGTATTCGACAATCACAAGGCCATAATGCCTCTCGGCCTCACATGCCGGTTCAAATCCACAAAGGTTAACCACATGTTCCATACTAGTGTTTCCAACTTCTAAATTCTCTTATAGTTCCTAAGGGTTTTCCTCACTCTTACTATTTTCCTTTTTATCTTTCATGCATTTCCAATTACAACATATTCCCAACATAAAAAGAATAGTTAAACACAAATTAAAACATAGTTACATAAATCTATCAAATGATTTCCACTTCGAGTTTCCTCCGATTATTTAATCGGGCAATAAAATCGACAATCCTTATCATCATCATAAAGATCATTTCTCCAGCTTTCTATCGATATGCTGAACATCCAAAACGGACAACCGGATCAAAAGATATGGCGAAAACAAGTTAAAAAAAACAACACAGCTCGCCCCAGGTTCGCTAGGCGAACGAGCTGGCGAGCCTTCGCCTTCGCCTTCGCTAGGCGAGCAAGCTGGCGAGTAATTAAACAGAAAACTCCCAGACCCAAAACACCATAAGTTTGCTAGGCGAATGTCTGGCGAACCTTCTCCTTCACCTTCGCTAGGCGAATGTGCCAGCGAGCACCAAGGCAGTAAGTTCCCATATTCAAAACACACAAAGTTCACTAGGCGAACATGCCAGCGAACCTTTGCTAGGCGAACGTTCGGGTTCGCTAGGCGAACCCTCGATTGCTGTTCGCTGGGCTTCGCCCCAGGTTCGCTAGGCGAACCCTGCGAACCAGAACTTCTCCCAGCTGCTGTAACACCATCAAATCCACATTTTTCTTCATCAAAACATAACCCAATAGTACCCACATGATCTAAACTCAGTATAGACATGATAACAAGCATTCAACAACATTTATAACAAGATTCAACCATAAAATTCCATATTTTCATAATCTAACCTAATTCCAAAAACTCTCTAGAGCTCTCTAACAATGGTACTAACTAGAACCCACCTTCAAATAGAGCAAGATGAAGATGATTGAGAAGTTTGGATGCAGATTGGATGATGTTCTTGAGCTTTTCTTCAAATTTCCTCTTCTTCTCTTTTTCTCTCCTTCCTTTCCTTTCTTCCTTCTTTCTTTCCTCTAACTTTCTCTATGTCTTTCTATCTTTTGCAAATGGAAGGAAAAGAAATATAGTAACTTAGTATTAGAAATAATACTACTAAATGTCCAAAAAGTCTCTCAAGTCCAAATTAAATAAATGTCTCCGAAACAATTAATATTTATTGCATCAATTCTAAGCACCGAAGTTACTCTAATTATTTCATCAAATAATTTCTCAGAGTAACTTGACTCAGTTAATCACAATGAAATATTATTCGGTGTAATAAAAATACGGGGTATTACATCCTCCCCCCCTTAAATAGAAATTCGCCCTCGAATTTAAAATTTACCTGAACAGATGAGGGTAAGCATCTCGCATTTCCGATTCAAGTTCCCAAGTTGCATCTCCTGGATGCGTTACATCCCACTGCACCTTAACGAGAGGAATATCCTTGTTCCTTAATACCTTCGTTTCTCTTCCCACAATGCGGCTCGGTTGAGGTTCAAACGTCAAATCCGCTTCTATTTCAATAGTATCCGGTAGAATCGGCTGAAGAGGATTTGGAACAAATCTCCGAAGCTGAGATACATGAAAAACATCATGCGTTTCCGACAAAGAAGGCGGTAAGGCCAACCTGTACGCTACGTCACCAATCCTTTCTAAGATCTGATACGGTCCTACGTATCTCGGGCTTAACTTGTGTGACTTAAATGGTCCTTTCAATCTCAATCTAGGAGTAACTTTCAAAAACACATGGTCACCTTCTTCAAATTCTAAAGGTCTCCTTCGATTGTCTGCATAACTCTTTTGTCGATCTTGGGCTTGCTTAATTTTCTCGCGAATCATTCGAATCTTTTCTGTAGTCTCTTGGATGATTTCGGGTCCTAAGATTCTATCTTCCCCAACTTCCGCCCAACACAAGGGTGTTCTACATTTTCGCCCATACAACGCTTCATACGGAGCCATACCGATACTAGCATGATAACTATTGTTATAGGAAAACTCAATCAATGGTAGAAGTTCTTTCCAATTCCCTTTACTTTCTAACACACAAGCTCTCAACATATCTTCCATCGTTTGTATCGTTCGCTCAGTCTGTCCATCCGTCTGCGGATGATTAGACGTGCTCAAACGCAACTCCGTCCCCATAGCTTGTTGAAAGACTTTCCAAAACCTTGAGGTAAACTTCGGATCTCTGTCCGACACAATATTAGAAGGAATACCGTGCAATCTTACAATTTCCGCAATAAACAACCTCGCAAGATGACTTGCCTCGAAAGTAGTCTTCACGGCCAAGAAGTGCGCAGATTTCGTTAGTCGATCCACAATCACCCAAATTGAATCATAACCACCTTGCGTACGGGGCAAACCTACTGCAAAGTCCATAGAAATGCTATCCCATTTCCAAACTGGGATTTCTAAAGGGTGCAACATACCGCCCGGTCTTTGGTGTTCAATCTTAACCTGTTGGCATACTGCACATTCTGACACATACATCGCAACATCCTTTTTCATTCCGGTCCACCAATAGTCCTTCTTCAAATCTTGATACATCTTCGAAGAACCAGGATGTATCGTAAAAGTACCTTTATGAGCTTCATCCAAAATCTTTCTTCTTAACATTGCATCATTCGGAACACAAATTCTTTGGTCGAACATAATAATTCCGTCGGTAGCCTGAATAAAACCCGGTAGAAGTAACACTTCTTGCAACTTCTCGTCTGCCATTTGACCTTGGTGAATCTCAACTTTCAAGGTAGAATTGACATTCAAATTTCCCATAATCACACCATCTTGGGTCCATACAAACTGAAGATTAAGATCTCTAAAATTCTCTAACAATGAATACTCCAAAACCATCAATTTCGCGCCATGCACTAATTTCCGACTTAACACATCTGCTACCTTATTCGCTTTTCCTGGATGATACTTCAAATCTAAATCATAATCTTTTAAGTACTCCATCCATCTTCGTTGTCGCATATTTAACTCCTTTTGGTCAAATAAATATTTCAAACTCTTATGGTCACTGAACATTTCAAAACGTACCCCATACAAATAATGCCGCCACACCTTTAGTGGAAAAACAACCGCCGCCAATTCCAAATCGTGAGTTGGATAATTCTGTTAATGAACTTTCAATTGTCGGGAGGCATAAGCTACTACTTGACCACCTTGCATCAGGACACCTCCCAATCCCATTTTAGAAGCATCACAAAACACTTCATAAGAGTTGTTAGGATCAGGAATGATTAACACCGGAGCCGTTGTCAATCTCTCCTTCAACTTCATGAAACTTTGATCACAACCTGAATCCCACTCAAAAGCAAAATCCTTACGAGTAAGTTTCGTCATCGGTAAAGCTAACTTAGAGAAACCTTCAATGAACCTCCTATAGTAACCTGCCAGCCCTAAGAAACTTCTGACTTCTGAGGCATTTCTCGGCCTTTCCCAATTTATCACTGCTTCTACCTTCGAGGGATCCACCGCTACACCACCCTGGGATATAACGTGACCAAGAAACTTAACTTCAGCCATACAAAATTCACACTTACTTAATTTAGCAAAAAGTTGCTTCTCTTGCAACACAGATAACACAATTCTCAGATGTTCCTCGTGCTCTTGTGAAGTACGAGAATAAATAAGAATATCGTCAATGAAGATTACCACGAACTGGTCCAAGTAAGCTTGAAATATTCGGTTCATGTAATCCATAAAAATGGCTGGAGCATTTGTCACACCGAAAGGCATCACTAAGAATTCGTAATGGCCATAACGGGTCCTAAATGCAGTCTTAGGTACATCGGAACTCTTCACTCGGATTTGGTGATAACCCGACCTCAAATCAATCTTCGAGAACACGCAGGCTCCTTTCAATTGATCCAAAAGGTCGTCTATCCTGGGGAAGGGATACTTGTTCTTAATGGTGACTTTATTCAACTGACGATAATCGATGCACATCCGCATCCCACCGTCCTTCTTCTTCACCAGCAAAACAGGGGCTCCCCACGGAGAAACACTAGGCCGCACAAAATGTTTCGCCATGAGTTCTTCTAACAGATATTTTAATTCCCTTAACTCCTTCGGTGCCATCCGATACGGAGAAACGGATATAGGAGCCGTTCCCGGTACCAGGTCAATAGAAAATTCCACTTCCCTCTCCGGAGGAAGAGAAGTGACATCTTCGGGGAAAACTTCAGAAAATTCGCAAACTACGGGAATGTCCATAACTTGAAGGTCGTTACTCCCTTCCTTAGTGAGAACCAACATAACCGAATTCTCTTCTTCAAACAAGAGATTTATCATACCAACCGTACCTTCTAGAATAGTTGTTAAAACATCCTTTAGTGTAGCCTCAATAGACGGAATGATGATAAGCTTCTCCTTACACCCAATAAATACCGAATTAGCAGAAAGCCAATCCATTCCCAACACGACATCCACTTTCTTAAGCGGTAGACAAATAAGGTCAATCTGAAAAACTCTATCATTCACAGATAGCACACAATTTTCACACATCAAAGGCGTATCAACCATTTCATCCATGGCGGTAGTGACCACCATAGGAGGAGACAAAGGAACGGACCGCAACCCAAGTTGCTTCATACATTGCACCGATACAAAAGAATGTGTAGCTCCGCAATCAAATAAAACAAAGCAAGGAAATCCGTTAACTAGGCACGTACCAGCAATTAATGAATTGTCGCTCTTCTTCTTCCTTGCATCTAAGGTGTAAATGGTACCTTGTGGTTGAATCTTATTCTGAGGACAATCTTTCTTCAGATGACCCATCTTCTGACATTGGTAACACTTCACACCTTCGATACCACACCGTCCGAAATGATTCCGTCCACAAGTACGACACACCGGAGGTGTACTCGCCCTTGTATCATGCACCTGCTTCCCCTTGGAGGATTGTGGCCTAGGTCTAAATGATTGATTAGACCTTCCACGATCACCTTGAGTTACCCGACTTGCTACACCTTCATCTCGAACCTTTTTCAAACTATGTTCTGCCATATAGCATTGTCTTAACACTTCAGCATAAGTAGTGAACTCCCTCTGAGAGACACTATGGGATATTTCAGCTCGAAGTCCAAAAATAAATTGGTCTATTTTCCATTTTTCATCAGGAGCATACATAGCCTGCCTAGAATAAGCAGCCATGTCTTCAAACTTCTCAGCATAACTGGCCACAGTCATGCCACCTTGTCTTAACTGCTGAAATTCAAATTCCTTCTGAGTCCTTAATGAGCTCAGAAAATATTTCTCCATGAAGATAACTTTGAACTATTCCCAAACCTTAGGCACTTCCTGAACAGTCATCAAAGCCGAAGCGCTCTCCCACCATCTCATAGCGGGACCCTTTAGAGAATGAGAAGCAAACAACACCTTGTTCTCCTCGCTACACTGGACTATCAAGAAAATCCTTTCCATACTTGAAATCCATTCGTGAGCCTTCACGGGATCTAATCCACCCTGAAATTCCGGAGGATTCATGCGGATAAAGTCCTAGAAATTCCGACCTACAGCTTCGGGAACCACTACTTGAGGATGCGGACCTCCATTCATTTACTGCACCATCTGCTGCATGAATATATTCTGTTGTTGTTGCATCTGCTGCATGAACTGATACAATGGAGCATTACCATCACCAACCGGCGGAGTCGTCCCTTGAGGAGTGGTGCGGGGCCTACCACGAGGGTTTCTATGTCCATCAGCCATGTTCCTAAAGGTCATACAAATAGAATTAAGTTGATCAGGCTCAATGCCATAAATATAACGCTTAAGACCCACGGCGACACAACGTATATGAAACAGAAAGAAACACTTATACTATTTCATGGCTAGGTCGAGGATACGACCTGCTTTGATACCAACTGTAACACCCACATATAAAATCCATACATCAAAGCATAAATTATATATATAAATCCAAGTATTTGGTATTGAAATACAATAAGTTCCTAGCTAACACATTATACACATAAATACCTCTAATACAACACGAAAACTAAGGCATTACATATAGAAGATGTTCCAACAAGATAAAAACTAAGAACTAGATCAAAGCAATGATCTCAAAATAGAACGTCATAGCGGAAGCCATGCCATCTCAAAAATCTACGAACCCGAAGGAAAAGTCAAACCACTTTATCCTTACCCGTCGCCGAACTTGCAGAACCTGTGATGTAAACAACAACAGTGGGGTGAGATACATCAAATCTCAGTGAGTTCCCTATCTTATGGATTCTCTCAGATTATTTATGGTTCTAACAATCCTAGCTCAAGTCCGGGGGAAGGGAAGTGACTTTGAGCACACACACACTATATGGAAACATGCTATGAGTTCATCAACCCACAATATCACTAATCGATAACCATACCAAGGTACTTCCTATTCCCGTCCGCTTCTACGTCTAGAAGGAGATTCGAGTCATAAGTCCTTGTAATCTACTTGACATACAAATGGATTAAGGTTCTACGGGCCATAAACCGTTATGAACCGTCGCTTCACACGGGCCTTATATCGTCACAAGCCTACGCTCCATGGGCGTCATTCGTACAGCACGGGGAATAAAACCTGCCAAGTAGTTGTGCATCCATTTCAGAGGAGTCCGAGACTCATGAAACTACACTCATATAAATAATCCGGTTACGATTACGTGATCATACACAACACCACGATTGTATTCGACAATCACAAGGCCATAATGCCTCTCGGCCTCACATGCCGGTTCAAATCCACAAAGGTTAACCACATGTTCCATACTAGTGTTTCCAACTTCTAAATTCTCTTATAGTTCATAAGGGTTTTCCTCACTCTTACTATTTTCCTTTTTATCTTTCATGCATTTCCAATTACAACATATTCCCAACATAAAAAGAATAGTTAAACACGAATTAAAACATAGTTACATAAATCTATCAAATTTTTACACTTCGAGTTTCCTCCGATTATTTAATCATGCAATAAAATCGACAATCCTTATCATCATCATAAAGATCATTTCTCCAGCTTTCTATCGATATGCTGAATATCCAAAACGGACAACCGGATCAAAAGATATGGCGAAAACAAGTTAAGAAAAACAACACAGCTCGCCCCAGGTTCGCTAGGCGAACGAGCTGGCGAGCCTTCGCCTTCGCCTTCGCTAGGCGAGCAAGCTGGCGAGTAATTAAACAGAAAACTCCCAGACCCAAAACACCATAAGTTCGCTAGGCGAACGTCTGGCGAACCTTCGCCTTCACCTTCGCTAGGCGAATGTGCCAGCGAGCACCAAGGCAGTAAGTTCCCATATTCAAAACACACAAAGTTCGCTAGGCGAACATGCCAGCGAACCTTCGCTAGGCGAACGTTCGGGTTCGCTAGGCGAACCCTCGATTGCTGTTCGCTGGGCTTCGCCCCAGGTTCGCTAGGCGAACCCTGCGAACCAGAACTTCTCCCAGCTGCTGTAACACCATCAAATCCACATTTTTCTTCATCAAAACATAACCCAATAGTACCCACATGATCTAAACTCAGTATAGACATGATAACAAGCATTCAACAACATTTATAACAAGATTCAACCATAAAATTCCATATTTTCATAATCTAACCTAATTCCAAAAACTCTCTAGAGCTCTCTAACAATGGTACTAACTAGAACCCACCTTCAAATAGAGCAAGATGAAGATGATTGAGAAGTTTGGATGCAGATTGGATGATGTTCTTGAGCTTTTCTTCAAATTTCCTCTTCTTCTCTTTTTCTCTCCTTCCTTTCCTTTCTTCCTTCTTTCTTTCCTCTAACTTTCTCTATGTCTTTCTATCTTTTGGAAATGGAAGGAAAAGAAATATAGTAACTTAGTATTAGAAATAATACTACTAAATGTCCAAAAAGTCTCTCAAGTCCAAATTAAATAAATGTCTCCGAAACAATTAATATTTATTGGATCAATTCTAAGTACCGAAGTTACTCTAATTATTTCATCAAATAATTTCTCAGAGTAACCTGACTCAGTTAATCACAATGCAATATTATTCGGTGTAATAAAAATACGGGGTATTACACGGGGATGCATTCAACTTGTACTACAACGAACATAATCATTAACATCACCACGACACTAATTTTTACGGTGCTCATTGCCATAATTTTGTTTGATGTGTATCTCTTATCAACTTTTTATGTTTAATTTTTTATGATTTTCATAAGTTCTACATATGACATTATATATAGTCATAAAATGCATGCGTAATATCTTCAAACGTATGTAAAAGAAATGAAAAAAAAATCTTATATTCAACAAAAAAAAAAACACCGTTACCTAAATCTGAATTATAAAAGTAATTTATTTAATATATAATATGAGCATATTATTACTATTATTTTACCAATTGTTAATATTATTATTGCAATTATGTTCTTAATATAAAATTATTATTTTTTATTTAGGAAATGAAATGATAAATAGGTAAAAGTAAAAGTAAAATAAAGATATTGAATTACCTATGATAAAATTTAAATTGATTATTTTTTTATTATTTCAAAAGGAAAATAGTTTACTAAATAAATATTCAAAACTTTTCATTATTTTTTTTCCATGATTTACTAGTCCTACATGGAAAAATTCACTCAATGAGTAAAAAAAATAGGGTTGATATATATCTGAATTTGAACATTACCCAATGTAATGATTAATAGCTCTGAGTTTTGAATTTTTATATATAAGGGATTATAGTAAGGAAGGAACGTTTTCATATTTCTATGGATTATATAATTTTAATATAGAATGAAAAATTTTATGTTATATGTTTGAACTACATATAATTAAGATATTCAGATACATTTTAAAATAAAAATTTCAAAATAAGAACAAAGAAATTTGTCCAAAAAAGAAAAAAAAAATTAACTAGGTAAAGTTCACACTATCATTTCGTCTCCACTCTCAATCAAAATACATTTAAGGTACAAATTTTGTAATAACCCAACCAGATAGAATCTAAAATGTCCTCACCAGGATATTAAAAAGGTTGTACTAATACATCAAAGTAGCATAAACTTATATAAGTATATGAAGTCACATAAGATACATCAAATGTGCATACAAGGTACAACATGTTCAAAGATACAATATAATATTAATACGCAATGAAGGACAAAATAAAAAGGAAATCCTCCCTGCATCCATTGACTTTCCTTTTCATTTTCCAAAACATGATCAACTGGAAAATGTAAGAAACAATATGGGGTGAGATGATAACAATTCAACGGAGTTTTACTAAAAGGTAAGGGGCATCTAACACTACAAGAGATTCAACAAGGTTCTAACACTCACATGTTTAAAAACGAAATAAAAGTGAGTCGAGGCATAACCCGCCTCATACAATGTGGAAATGTCGATACACTCGTTATAACGTCCATGTACAGCTCGGGAGGAATCTAGCTTCAAGGAGCCACAAATGTTGTATAGCTCTTCTCATATCAAGCGTTGTTTTTTAAAATTGCTGACTTCCTACTAGTTCTTTTCTAAATTAGGGTTTTAAAATGTGAACTATAACAGTGTCTTGATTGACCATCCTGATTACGAGTTTACAAATAGGAATGCACTAATTATTTTGACATTTTTTACACGTATTTCAATAGATTCTTTCAGAACCAATTGTGATCAATTGCAGACATGTTGTAAACAACTACAACTTCATCCAAAATTCAAATAATGCAATTTTGTTTACTTGTAATTGATTACAATACTTATCAAAAGAACGCGGAATTTCATTTTTCTTACACATGTAATCGATTACAAACATAATACTATCGATTACGTACTTCCAGAATTGAATAAACATTTTTATTTTTATTTTTCATGCAACCAAACTAGTTTCTTAATTCTTCATATCCTCAAATAGCATCTCAAACACAATCCAAGCCATTTATGGGTAGAAATTTAGCATACAATCACAGTCAACAATCTTAACAAAAATGATCATTATATCAAGTAATTAAACAAGTAGTAATTAAACAAGTAGTGATTAAATATAACGTCATATTAATGACTTGATTATAATTGTTCTCCCAAGAACCTTTGTTTGACAATTGGACTCTGATAACATATGCGAATTGGACTTAAATTAACTTAACAAAAATGACTTGTAAGGATTTGGCTACATCCATTTGTAAATTCATATTTTGATCTTATTACATATATTGAGAAATTTTTCACTATATTCAATTACAAGTATCTTTTGTCATTCAAAGAAAAAAAACATGTCTTCATTTGTCTTAAACCCACTACTATAGCGTTAATTTTACAAGATTAATTAAAACATTTTTATTCTTATGTAATAATATTATCATTTAATTCATTATATTTCCTTTCTATATCATTAGATTTCTAAGAGAAAAGGAATTACAATTGGTTTTTAATCTTGATTAAAATATTATTAAAGAAACAAATTATATGAATCATCTGCTATACAAAACATACCAGAGTTAAAAACACTTGTAAAGGTGGATATGATGAATAATAAAAAAATAGGCATAGAGAATTAAAATTTATTTATTTAGGTTTCGTGTTACATTTTATTACATAGAATTTCACAATACATATGAATAACTTATTTAATATTATTCAAACTCTCCAAACATAAAGCAATATATGTATGCACGACATGCACGCACCTACAAAGTAAGAAATATTTATAAGTATCTGGATTTTTTTATTGAAAGTCTAAACAAACGATGAAGATAAAGAAAAATTAATTACCATGGCATATGTTAAGGATGATTTTTTTAGCATTTACTTCGACATTCTTTCACACACTTATCAAAATCATCACTCAGCCGTTCTCCGATACATTGTGCGTGACACTTTATTTCACAAAATGGTTCTGCTAATTTGATTGATCCATATTCTTGAGATTCGGGGATGCATTCAACTTGTACTACAACGAACATAATCATTAACATCACCACGACACTAATTTTTACGGTGCTCATTGCCACAATTTTGTTTGATGTGTATCTCTTAACAATTTTTTATGTTTAATTTTTTATGATTTTCATAAGTTCTACATATGACATTATATATAGTCATAAAATGCATGCGTAATATCTTCAAACGTATGTAAAAGAAATGAAAAAAAAATCTTATATTCAACAAAAACAAAACACCGTTACCTAAATCTGAATTATAAAAGTAATTTACTTAATATATAATATGAGCATATTATTACTATTTGTAACACCCCGTATTTTATGGCACCGAATAATATTGCATTGTGATTAATTGAGTCCGGTTGCTCTGAGAAATTATTTGATAAAATAATCAGAGTAACTTCGGTACTTAGAATTGATCCAATAAATGTAAATTGTTTCGGAAACATTTATCTAATTTGGACTTAAGAGACTTTTTGGACTTTTAGTAGTATTAATTCTAATACTAAGTTACTATATTTTCCTCCCATTTGCCAAAGATAGTAAGACATAGAGAAAGTTAGAGGAAAGAAAGAAGGAAGAAGGAAAGGAAGGAGAGAAAAAGAGTAGAAGAAGAACTTTGAAGAAAAGCTCAAGAGCATCATCCAATCTTCATCCAAACTCCTCAATCATCTTCATCTTGCTCTATCTCAAGGTGGGTTCTAGTTAGTACCATTGTTAGAGAACTCTAGAGAGTTTTTGGATTTAGGTTAGATTATGAAAACTTGGAAATTTATGGTTGAATCTTGCTATAAATGTTGTTATAAGCTTGTTATCATGTTTGCATTATGTCTTGACTGTTGTGGGATGTTGGGTTATGTTTTGTTGGAGGAAAATGTGGATTTGATGGAGTTACAGCAGCTGGGAGAAGTTCTGTTTCGCTTGCTTCGCCTAGCGAACCTGGGGCGAGTCCCAGCGAACAGCAATCGAGGGTTCGCCTAGCGAACCCGAACGTTCGCCTAGCGAATGTTCGCTGGCATGTTCACCTAGCGAACTTAGTGTGTTTTGAATATGGGAACTTACTGACTAGGTGTTCGCTGGCACATTCGCCTAGCGAAGGTGAAGGCGAAGGTTCGCCAGTTGTTCGCCTAGCGAACTTATGGTGTTTTGGGTCTGGGAGTATTCTGTTTAATTACTCGCCAGCTTGCTCGCGAAGCGAAGGGCGAGGCGAAGGTTCGCCAGCTTGTTCGCGAAGCGAACTTTATGTCTGTTTTGTTCTGTTTGTTCATTCTCCAGAGGCTTCGCCTAGCGAAGGCGGAAGCGAACGCTCGCTGGGAGGTTCGCCTAACGAACATGTCTGTTTGGGCAGTTTTGTTTCCTTCATAACTTTTGATCCGTAACTCGGATCGGGGCGTTCTTGGTACCGTTAGAAAGCCACGACGACCCTCTACCCAATAAAAAGTGGAAATTAGGAGTATAATGTAGGACAAATTATTTAGAGGCAAATGAATGAAAGTATTGATTTATGATATGTTGTTATGTGATTCTATTACGCAATTGACTTATGTTTACCTATTGTTCTCTTGTTGTTAAACATGTTTGAATATGTATGCATGTTAAAATATGAAATAGTAAGAGTGAGGAAAACCCTTATGAACTATAGAAGAATTTAGAAGTTGGAAACACTAGTATGGAACATGTGGTTAACCTTGTGGATTTGAACCGGCATGTGAGGCCGAGAGGCATTATAGCCTTGTGATTGTCGAATACAATCGTGGTGTTGTGTATGATCACGTAATCGTAACCGAATTATTTATATTGAGTGTAGTTTCACGAGTCTCGGACTCCTCTGAAATAGATGCACAACTACTTGGCAGGTTTGATTCCCCGTGCTGTACGATGGCGCCCGTTGGGTGAATGCTTCTGACGGTAAATGGCCCGTGTAAAGTGACGGTTCATAACGGTAAAAAGCCCGTAGAACCCGAATCCATTCGTATGTCAAGTAGGTTGCAAGGATCCATGACCCGGGTCGACTTCTAGACGTAGAAGAGGACGGGAATAGGGGATACCTTGGCATGGTTACCGATTAGTGATATTGTGGGTTGTTGAACTCGTGGCATGTTTCCATATAGTGTGTGTGTGCTCAAAGTCAATTCCCTTCCCCGGACTTGAGTTAGGATTGTTAGAACCATAAATATTCCGAGAGAATCCATAAGATAGGGAACTCACTGAGATTTGATGTATCTCACCCCACTGTTGTTGTTTACATCACAGGTCCTGCAGGTTCGGCGACGGGTAAGGATAAAGTGGTTTGACTTTTCCTTCCGGTTCATGGTTTTTGAGATGGCATGGCTTCCGCTATGACGTTTTATTTTGAGATCATTGCATTGATCTAGTTCTTAGTTTTTATCGTTGTTGGAACATCTTGTATATGTAATGCCTTAGATTTTGTGTTGTATTAGGGGCATTTATGTGTATAATGTGTTAACTAGGAACTTATTGTATTTCAATACCAAATACTTGGATTCATATATATAATTTATGCTTTGATGTATGGATTCTATATGTGGGTGTTACACTATTATTTTACCAATTGTTAATATTATTATTGCAATTATGTTCTTAATATAAAATTATTATTTTTTATTTAGGAAATGAAATGATAAATAGGTAAAAGTAAAAGTAAAATAAAGATATTGAATTACCTATGATAAAACTTAAATTGATTATTTTTTTATTATTTCAAAAGGAAAATAGTTTACTAAATAAATATTTAAAACTTTTCATTATTTTTTTCCATGATTTACTAGTCCTACATGGAAAAATTCACTCAATGAGTAAAAAAAATAGGGTTGATATATATCTGAATTTGAACATTACCCAATGTAATGATTAATAGCTCTGAGTTTTGAATTTTTATATATAAGGGATTATAGTAAGGAAGGAACGTTTTCATATTTCTATGGATTATATAATTTTAATATAGAATGAAAAATATTATGTTATATGTTTGAACTACATATAATTAAGATATTAAGATACATTTTAAAATAAAAATTTCAAAATAAGAACAAAGAAATTTGTCCAAAAAAGAAAAAAAAAATTAACTAGGTAAAGTTCACACTATCATTTCGTCTCCACTCTCAATCAAAATACATTTAAGGTACAAATTTTGTAATAACCCAACCAGATAGAATCTATAATGTCCTCACCAGGATATTAAAAAGGTTGTACTAATACATCAAAGTAGCATAAACTTATATAAGTATATGAAGTCACATAAGATACATCAAATGTGCATACAAGGTACAACATGTTCAAAGATACAATATAATAATAATACGCAATGAAGGACAAAATAAAAAGGAAATCCTCCCTGCATCCATTGACTTGCCTTTTCGTTTTCCAAAAACGTGATCAACTGGAAAATGTAAGAAACAATATGGGGTGAGATGATAATACTTCAACGGAGTTTTACTAAAAGGTTAGGGGCATCTAACACTACAAGAGATTCAACAAGGTTCTAACACTCACATGTTTAAAAACGAAATAAAAGTGAGTCGAGGCATAACCCGCCTCATACAATGTGGAAATGTCGATACACTCGTTATAACGTCCATGTACAGCTCGGGAGGAATCTAGCTTCAAGGAGCCCCAAATGTTGTATAGCTCTTCTCATATCAAGCGTTGTTTTTTAAAATTGCTGACTTCCTACTAGTTCTTTTCTAAATTAGGGTTTTAAAATGTGAACTATAACAGTGTCTTGATTGACCATCCTGATTACGAGTTTACAAATAGGAATGCACTAATTATTTTGACATTTTTTACATGTATTTCAATAGATTCTTTCAGAACCAATTGTGATCAATTGCAGACATGTGGTAAACAGCTACAACATCATCCAAAACTCAAATAATGCAATTTTGCTTACTTGTAATTGATTACAATACTTATCAAAAGAACGCGGAATTTCATTTTTCTTACACATGTAATCGATTACAAACATAATACTATCGATTACGTACTTCCAGATTTGAATAAACATTTTTATTTTTATTTTTCATGCAACCAAACTAGTTTCTTAATTCTTCATATCCTCAAATAGCATCTCAAACACAATCCAAGCATTTTATGGTTAGAAATTTAGCATACAATCACAGTCAACAATCTTAACAAAAATGACCATTATATCAAGTAATTAAACAAGTAGTATTTAAACAAGTAGTGATTAAATAAAACTTCATATTAATGAGTTGATTATAATTGTTTGCCCAAGAACCTTTGTTTGACAATTGGACTCTGATAACATATGCGAATTGGACTTAAATTAACTTAACAAAAATGACTTGTAAGGAGATGGCTTCATCCATTTGTAAATTCATATTTTGATCTTATTACATATATTGAGAAATTTTTCACTATATTCAATTACAAGTATCTTATGTCATTCAAAGAAAAAAAACATGTCTTCATTTGTCTTAAACTCACTACTATAGCGTTAATTTTACAAGATTAATTAAAACATTTTTAGACTTATGTAATAATATTATCATTTAATTCATTATATTCCCTTTCTATATCATTAGATTTCTAAGAGAAAAGGAATTACTGTTGGTTTTTAATCTTGATTAAAATATTATTAAAGAAACAAATTATATGAATC
Source organism: Lathyrus tuberosus (assembly GCA_022829125.1). Lineage (NCBI taxonomy): Eukaryota > Viridiplantae > Streptophyta > Magnoliopsida > Fabales > Fabaceae > Lathyrus > Lathyrus tuberosus. The sequence goes on along the minus strand of JALAZF010000915.1, from coordinate 613,798 downwards.
ATCTGCTATACAAAACATACCAGAGTTAAAAACACTTGTAAAGGTGGATATGATGAATAATAAAAAAATAGGCATAGAGAATTAAAATTTATTTATTTAGGTTTCTTGATACATTTTATTACATAGAATTTCACAATACATATGAATAACTTATTTAATATTATTCAAACTCTCCAAACATAAAGCAATATATGTATGCACGACATGCACGCACCTACAAAGTAAGAAATATTTATAAGTATCTGGATTTTTTTATTGAAAGTCTAAACAAACGATGAAGATAAAGAAAAATTAATTACCATGGCATATGTTAAGGATGATTTTTTTAGCATTTACTTCGACATTCTTTCACACACTTATCAAAATCATCACTCAGACGCTCTCCGATACATTCTGCGTCACACTTTATTTCACAAAATGGTTATGCTAATTTGATTGATCCATATTCTTGAGATTCGGGGATGCATTCAACTTGTACTACAACGAACATAATCATTAACATTACCACGACACTAATTTTTACGGTGCTCATTGCCATAATTTTGTTTGATGTGTATCTCTTATCAATTTTTTATGATTTTCATAAGTTCTACATATGACATTATATATAGTCTTAAAATGCATGCGTAATATCTTCAAACGTATGTAAAAGAAATGAAAAAAAATCTTATATTCAACAAAAAAAAAACACCGTTACCTAAATCTGAATTATAAAAGTAATTTACTTAATATATAATATGAGCATATTATTACTATTATTTTACCAATTGTTAATATTATTATTGCAATTATGTTCTTAATATAAAATTATTATTTTTTATTTAGGAAATGAAATGATAAATAGGTAAAAGTAAAAGTAAAATAAAGATATTGAATTACCTATGATAAAATTTAAATTGATTATTTTTTTATTATTTCAAAAGGAAAATAGTTTACTAAATAAATATTCAAAACTTTTCATTATTTTTTTCCATGATTTACTAGTCCTACATGGAAAAATTCACTCAATGAGTAAAAAAATAGGGTTGATATATATCTGAATTTGAACGTTACCCAAGGTAATGATTAATAGCTCTGAGTTTTGAATTTTTATATATAAGGGATTATAGTAAGGAAGGAACGTTTTCATATTTCTATGGATTATATAATTTTAATATAGAATGAAAAATATTATGTTATATGTTTGAACTACATATAATTAAGATATTCAGATACATTTTAAAATAAAAATTTCAAAATAAGAACAAAGAAATTTGTCTAAAAAAGAAAAAAAAATTAACTAGGTAAAGTTCACACTATCATTTCGTCTCCACTCTCAATCAAAATACATTTAAGGTACAAATTTTGTAATAACCCAACCAGATAGAATCTAAAATGTCCTCACCAGGATATTAAAAAGGTTGTACTAATACATCAAAGTAGCATAAACTTATATAAGTATATGAAGTCACATAAGATACATCAAATGTGCATACAAGGTACAACATGTTCAAAGATACAATATAATAATAATACGCAATGAAGGACAAAATAAAAAGGAAATCCTCCCTGCATCCATTGACTTGCCTTTTCGTTTTCCAAAAACATGATCAACTGGAAAATGTAAGAAACAATATGGGGTGAGATGATAACACTTCAACGGAGTTTTACTAAAAGGTTAGGGGCATCTAACACTACAAGAGATTCAACAAGGTTCTAACACTCACATGTTTAAAAACGAAATAAAAGTGAGTCGAGGCATAACCCGCCTCATACAATGTGGAAATGTCGATACACTCGCTCTAACGTCCATGTACAGCTCGGGAGGAATCTAGCTTCAAGGAGCCACAAATGTTGTATAGCTCTTCTCATATCAAGCGTTGTTTTTTAAAATTGCTGACTTCCTACTAGTTCTTTTCTAAATTAGGGTTTTAAAATGTGAACTATAACAGTGTCTTGATTGACCATCCTGATTACGAGTTTACAAATAGGAATGCACTAATTATTTTGACATTTTTTACACGTATTTCAATAGATTCTTTCAGAACCAATTGTGATCAATTGCAGACATGTTGTAAACAGCTACAACATCATCCAAAACTCAAATAATGCAATTTTGCTTACTTGTAATTGATTACAATACTTATCAAAAGAATGCGGAATTTCATTTTTCTTACACATGTAATCGATTACAAACATAATACTATCGATTACGTACTTCCAGAATTGAATAAACATTTTTATTTTTATTTTTCATGCAACCAAACTAGTTTCTTAATTCTTCATATCCTCAAATAGCATCTCAAACACAATCCAAGCATTTTATGGGTAGAAATTTAGCATACAATCACAGTCAACAATCTTAACAAAAATGATCATTATATCAAGTAATTAAACAAGTAGTAATTAAACAAGTAGTGATTAAATAAAACTTCATATTAATGAGTTGATTATAATTGTTTGCCCAAGAATCTTTGTTTGACAATTGGACTCTGATAACATATGCGAATTGGACTTAAATTAACTTAACAAAAATGACTTGTAAGGAGATGGCTTCATCCATTTGTAAATTCATATTTTGATCTTATTACATATGTTGAGAAATTTTTCACTATATTCAATTACAAGTATCTTATGTCATTCAAAGAAAAAAAACATGTCTTCATTTGTCTTAAACTCACTACTATAGCGTTAATTTTACAAGATTAATTAAAACATTTTTAGACTTATGTAATAATATTATCATTTAATTCATTATATTCCCTTTCTATATCATTAGATTTCTAAGAGAAAAGGAATTACTATTGGTTTTTAATCTTGATTAAAATATTATTAAAGAAACAAATTATATGAATCATCTGCTATACAAAACATACCAGAGTTAAAAACACTTGTAAAGGTGGATGTGATGAATAATAAAAAAATAGGCATAGAGAATTAAAATTTATTTATTTAGGTTTCGTGATACATTTTATTACATAGAATTTCACAATACATATGAATAACTTATTTAATATTATTCAAACTCTCTAAACATTAAGCAATATATGTATGCACGACATGCAAGCACCTACAAAGTAAGAAATATTTATAAGTATCTGGATTTTTTTATTGAAAGTCTAAACAAACGATGAAGATAAAGAAAAATTAATTACCATGGCATATGTTAAGGATGATTTTTTTAGCATTTACTTCGACATCCTTTCACACACTTATCAAAATCATCACTCAGTCGCTCTCCGATACATTGTGCGTCACACTTTATTTCACAAAATGGTTCTGCTAATTTGATTGATCCATATTCTTGAGATTCGGGGATGCATTCAACTTGTACAACAATGAACATAATCATTAACATCACCACGACACTAATTTTTACGGTGCTCATTGCCATAATTTTGTTTGATGTGTATCTCTTATCAATTTTTTATGTTTAAGTTTTTATGATTTTCATAAGTTCTACATATGACATTATATATAGTCATAAAATGCATGCGTAATATCTTCAAACATATGTAAAAGAAATGATAAAAAATCTTATATTCAACAAAAAAAAAACACCGTTACCTAAATCTGAATTATAAAAGTAATTTACTTAATATATAATATGAGCATATTATTATTATTATTTTACCAATTGTTAATATTATTATTGCAATTATGTTCTTAATATAAAATTATTATTTTTTATTTAGGAAATGAAATGATAAATAGGTAAAAGTAAAAGTAAAATAAAGATATTGAATTACCTATGATAAAATTTAAATTGATTATTTTTTTATTATTTCAAAAGGAAAATAGTTTACTAAATAAATATTCAAAACTTTTCATTATTTTTTTCCATGATTTACTAGTCCTACATGGAAAAATTCACTCAATGAGTAAAAAAATAGGGTTGATATATATCTGAATTTGAACATTACCCAAGGTAATGATTAATAGCTCTGAGTTTTGAATTTTTATATATAAGGGATTATAGTAAGGAAGGAACGTTTTCATATTTCTATGGATTATATAATTTTAATATAGAATGAAAAATATTATGTTATATGTTTGAACTACATATAATTAAGATATTCAGATACATTTTAAAATAAAAATTTCAAAATAAGAACAAAGAAATTTGTCCAAAAAAGAAAAAAAAAATTAACTAGGTAAAGTTCACACTATCATTTCGTCTCCACTCTCAATCAAAATACATTTAAGGTACAAATTTTGTAATAACCCAACCAGATAGAATCTAAAATGTCCTCACCAGGATATTAAAAAGGTTGTACTAATACATCAAAGTAGCATAAACTTATATAAGTATATGAATTCACATAAGATACATCAAATGTGCATACAAGGTACAACATGTTCAAAGATACAATATAATAATAATACGCAATGAAGGACAAAATAAAAAGGAAATCCTCCCTGCATCCATTGACTTGCCTTTTCGTTTTCCAAAAACATGATCAACTGGAAAATGTAAGAAACAATATGGGGTGAGATGATAACACTTCAACGGAGTTTTACTAAAAGGTTAGGGGCATCTAACACTACAAGAGATTCAACAAGGTTCTAACACTCACATGTTTAAAAACGAAATAAAAGTGAGTCGAGGCATAACCCGCCTCATACAATGTGGAAATGTCGATACACTCGCTATAACGTCCATGTACAGCTCGGGAGGAATCTAGCTTCAAGGAGCCACAAATGTTGTATAGCTCTTCTCATATCAAGCGTTGTTTTTTAAAATTGCTGACTTCCTACTAGTTCTTTTCTAAATTAGGGTTTTAAAATGTGAACTATAACAGTGTCTTGATTGACCATCCTGATTACGAGTTTACAAATAGGAATGCACTAATTATTTTGACATTTTTTACACGTATTTCAATAGATTCTTTCAGAACCAATTGTGATCAATTGCAGACATGTTGTAAACAGCTACAACATCATCCAAAACTCAAATAATGCAATTTTGCTTACTTGTAATTGATTACAATACTTATCAAAAGAATGCGGAATTTCATTTTTCTTACACATGTAATCGATTACAAACATAATACTATCGATTACGTACTTCCAGAATTGAATAAACATTTTTATTTTTATTTTTCATGCAACCAAACTAGTTTCTTAATTCTTCATATCCTCAAATAGCATCTCAAACACAATCCAAGCATTTTATGGGTAGAAATTTAGCATACAATCACAGTCAACAATCTTAACAAAAATGATCATTATATCAAGTAATTAAACAAGTAGTGATTAAATAAAACTTCATATTAATGAGTTGATTATAATTGTTTTCCCAAGAACCTTTGTTTGACAATTGGACTCTGATAACATATGCGAATTGGACTTAAATTAACTTAACAAAAATGACTTGTAAGGAGATGGCTTCATCCATTTGTAAATTCATATTTTGATCTTATTACATATGTTGAGAAATATTTCACTATATTCAATTACAAGTATCTTATGTCATTCAAATAAAAAAAAACATGTCTTCATTTGTCTTAAACTCACTACTACAGCGTTAATTTTACAAGATTAATTAAAACATTTTTAGACTTATGTAATAATATTATCATTTAATTCATTATATTCCCTTTCTATATCATTAGATTTCTAAGAGAAAAGGAATTACTATTGGTTTTTAATCTTGATTAAAATATTATTAAAGAAACAAATTATATGAATCATCTGCTATACAAAACATACCAGAGTTAAAAACACTTGTAAAGGTGGATGTGATGAATAATAAAAAAATAGGCATAGAGAATTAAAATTTATTTATTTAGGTTTCGTGATACATTTTATTACATAGAATTTCACAATACATATGAATAACTTATTTAATATTATTCAAACTCTCTAAACATTAAGCAATATATGTATGCACGACATGCAAGCACCTACAAAGTAAGAAATATTTATAAGTATCTGGATTTTTTTATTGAAAGTGTAAACAAAAGATGAAGATAAAGAAAAATTAATTACCATGGCATATGTTAAGGATGATTTTTTTAGCATTTACTTCGACATTCTTTCACACACTTATCAAAATCATCACTCAGCCGCTCTCCGATACATTGTGCGTCACACTTTATTTCACAAAATGGTTCTGCTAATTTGATTGATCCATATTCTTGAGATTCGGGGATGCATTCAACTTGTACTACAATGAACATAATCATTAACATCACCACGACACTAATTTTTACGGTGCTCATTGCCATAATTTTGTTTGATGTGTATCTCTTATCAATTTTTTATGTTTAAGTTTTTATGATTTTCATAAGTTCTACATATGACATTATATATAGTCATAAAATGCATGCGTAATATCTTCAAACGTATGTAAAAGAAATGATAAAAAATCGTATATTCAACAAAAAAAAAACACCGTTACCTAAATCTGAATTATAAAAGTAATTTACTTAATATATAATATGAGCATATTATTACTATTATTTTACCAATTGTTAATATTATTATTGCAATTATGTTCTTAATATAAAATTATTATTTTTTATTTAGGAAATGAAATGATAAATAGGTAAAAGTAAAAGTAAAATAAAGATATTGAATTACCTATGATAAAATTTAAATTGATTATTTTTTTATTATTTCAAAAGGAAAATAGTTTACTAAATAAATATTCAAAACTTTTCATTATTTTTATCCATGATTTACTAGTCCTACATGGAAAAATTCACTCAATGAGTAAAAAAATAGGGTTGATATATATCTGAATTTGAACATTACCCAAGGTAATGATTAATAGCTCTGAGTTTTGAATTTTTATATATAAGGGATTATAGTAAGGAAGGAACGTTTTCATATTTCTATGGATTATATAATTTTAATATAGAATGAAAAATATTATGTTATATGTTTGAACTACATATAATTAAGATATTCAGATACATTTTAAAATAAAAATTTCAAAATAAGAACAAAGAAATTTGTCCAAAAAAGAAAAAAAAAATTAACTAGGTAAAGTTCACACTATCATTTCGTCTCCACTCTCAATCAAAATACATTTAAGGTACAAATTTTGTAATAACCCAACCAGATAGAATCTAAAATGTCCTCACCAGGATATTAAAAAGGTTGTACTAATACATCAAAGTAGCATAAACTTATATAAGTATATGAAGTCACATAAGATACATCAAATGTGCATACAAGGTACAACATGTTCAAAGATACAATATAATAATAATACGCAATGAAGGACAAAATAAAAAGGAAATCCTCCCTGCATCCATTGACTTGCCTTTTCGTTTTCCAAAAACATGATCAACTGGAAAATGTAAGAAACAATATGGGGTGAGATGATAACACTTCAACGGAGTTTTACTAAAAGGTTAGGGGCATCTAACACTACAAGAGATTCAACAAGGTTCTAACACTCACATGTTTAAAAACGAAATAAAAGTGAGTCGAGGCATAACCCGCCTCATACAATGTGGAAATGTCGATACACTCGCTATAACGTCCATGTACAGCTCGGGAGGAATCTAGCTTCAGGGAGCCACAAATGTTGTATAGCTCTTCTCATATCAAGCGTTGTTTTTTAAAATTGCTGACTTCCTACTAGTTCTTTTCTAAATTAGGGTTTTAAAATGTGAACTATAACAGTGTCTTGATTGACCATCCTGATTACGAGTTTACAAATAGGAATACACTAATTATTTTGATATTTTTTACACGTATTTCAATAGATTCTTTCAGAACCAATTGTGATCAATTGCAGACATGTTGTAAACAACTACAACATCATCCAAAACTCAAATAATGCAATTTTGCTTACTTGTAATTGATTACAATACTTATCAAAAGAATGCGGAATTTCATTTTTCTTACACATGTAATCGATTACAAACATAATACTATCGATTACGTACTTCCAGAATTGAATAAACATTTTTATTTTTATTTTTCATGCAACCAAACTAGTTTCTTAATTCTTCATATCCTCAAATAGCATCTCAAACACAATCCAAGCATTTTATGGGTAGAAATTTAGCATACAATCACAGTCAACAATCTTAACAAAAATGATCATTATATCAAGTAATTAAACAAGTAGTAATTAAACAAGTAGTGATTAAATAAAACTTCATATTAATGAGTTGATTATAATTGTTTGCCCAAGAACCTTTGTTTGACAATTGGACTCTGATAACATATGCGAATTGGACTTAAATTAACTTAACAAAAATGACTTGTAAGGAGATGGCTTCATCCATTTGTAAATTCATATTTTGATCTTATTACATATGTTGAGAAATTTTTCACTATATTCAATTACAAGTATCTTATGTCATTCAAATAAAAAAAACATGTCTTCACTTGTCTTAAACTCACTACTATAGCGTTAATTTTACAAGATTAATTAAAACATTTTTAGACTTATGTAATAATATTATCATTTAATTCATTATATTCCCTTTCTATATCATTAGATTTCTAAGAGAAAAGGAATTACTATTGGTTTTTAATCTTGATTAAAATATTATTAAAGAAACAAATTATATGAATCATCTGCTATACAAAACATACCAGAGTTAAAAACACTTGTAAAGGTGGATGTGATGAATAATAAAAAAATAGGCATAGAGAATTAAAATTAATTTATTTAGGTTTCGTGATACATTTTATTACATAGAATTTCACAATACATATGAATAACTTATTTAATATTATTCAAACTCTCTAAACATTAAGCAATATATGTATGCACGACATGCAAGCACCTACAAAGTAAGAAATATTTATAAGTATCTGGATTTTTTTATTGAAAGTCTAAACAAACGATGAAGATAAAGAAAAATTAATTACCATGGCATATGTTAAGGATGATTTTTTTAGCATTTACTTCGACATTCTTTCACACACTTATCAAAATCATCACTCAGCCGCTCTCCGATACATTGTGCGTCACACTTTATTTCACAAAATGGTTCTGCTAATTTGATTGATCCATATTCTTGAGATTCGGGGATGCATTCAACTTGTACTACAATGAACATAATCATTAACATCACCACGACACTAAGTTTTACGGTGCTCATTGCCATAATTTTGTTTGATGTGTATCTCTTATCAATTTTTTATGTTTAAGTTTTTATGATTTTCATAAGTTCTACATATGACATTATATATAGTCATAAAATGCATGCGTAATATCTTCAAACATATGTAAAAGAAATGATAAAAATCTTATATTCAACAAAAAAAAAACACCGTTACCTAAATCTGAATTATAAAAGTAATTTACTTAATATATAATATGAGCATATTATTACTATTATTTTACCAATTGTTAATATTATTATTGCAATTATGTTCTTAATATAAAATTATTATTTTTTATTTAGGAAATGAAATGATAAATAGGTAAAAGTAAAAGTAAAATAAAGATATTGAATTACCTATGATAAAATTTAAATTGATTATTTTTTTATTATTTCAAAAGGAAAATAGTTTACTAAATAAATATTCAAAACTTTTCATTATTTTTTTCCATGATTTACTAGTCCTACATGGAAAAATTCACTCAATGAGTAAAAAAATAGGGTTGATATATATCTGAATTTGAACATTACCCAAGGTAATGATTAATAGCTCTGAGTTTTGAATCTTTATATATAAGGGATTATAGTAAGGAAGGAACGTCTTCATATTTCTATGGATTATATAATTTTAATATAGAATGAAAAATATTACGTTATATGTTTGAACTACATATAATTAAGATATTCAGATACATTTTAAAATAAAAATTTCAAAATAAGAACAAAGAAATTTGTCCAAAAAAGAAAAAAAAAATTAACTAGGTAAAGTTCACACTATCATTTCGTCTCCACTCTCAATCAAAATACATTTAAGGTACAAATTTTGTAATAACCCAACCAGATAGAATCTAAAATGTCCTCACCAGGATATTAAAAAGGTTGTACTAATACATCAAAGTAGCATAAACTTATATAAGTATATGAAGTCACATAAGATACATCAAATGTGCATACAAGGTACAACATGTTCAAAGATACAATATAATAATAATACGCAATGAAGGACAAAATAAAAAGGAAATCCTCCCTGCATCCATTGACTTGCCTTTTCGTTTTCCAAAAACATGATCAACTGGAAAATGTAAGAAACAATATGGGGTGAGATGATAACACTTCAACGGAGTTTTACTAAAAGGTTAGGGGCATCTAACACTACAAGAGATTCAACAAGGTTCTAACACTCACATGTTTAAAAACGAAATAAAAGTGAGTCGAGGCATAACCCGCCTCATACAATGTGGAAATGTCGATACACTCGCTATAACGTCCATGTACAGCTCGGGAGGAATCTAGCTTCAGGGAGCCACAAATGTTGTATAGCTCTTCTCATATCAAGCGTTGTTTTTTAAAATTGCTGACTTCCTACTAGTTCTTTTCTAAATTAGGGTTTTAAAATGTGAACTATAACAGTGTCTTGATTGACCATCCTGATTACGAGTTTACAAATAGGAATGCACTAATTATTTTGACATTTTTTACACGTATTTCAATAGATTCTTTCAGAACCAATTGTGATCAATTGCAGACATGTTGTAAACAACTACAACATCATCCAAAACTCAAATAATGCAATTTTGCTTACTTGTAATTGATTACAATACTTATCAAAAGAATGCGGAATTTCATTTTTCTTACACATGTAATCGATTACAAACATAATACTATCGATTACGTACTTCCAGAATTGAATAAACATTTTTATTTTTATTTTTCATGCAACCAAACTAGTTTCTTAATTCTTCATATCCTCAAATAGCATCTCAAACACAATCCAAGCATTTTATGGGTAGAAATTTAGCATACAATCACAGTCAACAATCTTAACAAAAATGATCATTATATCAAGTAATTAAACAAGTAGTAATTAAACAAGTAGTGATTAAATAAAACTTCATATTAATGAGTTGATTATAATTGTTTGCCCAAGAACCTTTGTTTGACAATTGGACTCTGATAACATATGCGAATTGGACTTAAATTAACTTAACAAAAATGACTTGTAAGGAGATGGCTTCATCCATTTGTAAATTCATATTTTGATCTTATTACATATGTTGAGAAATTTTTCACTATATTCAATTACAAGTATCTTATGTCATTCAAATAAAAAAAACATGTCTTCACTTGTCTTAAACTCACTACTATAGCGTTAATTTTACAAGATTAATTAAAACATTTTTAGACTTATGTAATAATATTATCATTTAATTCATTATATTCCCTTTCTATATCATTAGATTTCTAAGAGAAAAGGAATTACTATTGGTTTTTAATCTTGATTAAAATATTATTAAAGAAACAAATTATATGAATCATCTGCTATACAAAACATACCAGAGTTAAAAACACTTGTAAAGGTGGATGTGATGAATAATAAAAAAATAGGCATAGAGAATTAAAATTAATTTATTTAGGTTTCGTGATACATTTTATTACATAGAATTTCACAATACATATGAATAACTTATTTAATATTATTCAAACTCTCTAAACATTAAGCAATATATGTATGCACGACATGCAAGCACCTACAAAGTAAGAAATATTTATAAGTATCTGGATTTTTTTATTGAAAGTCTAAACAAACGATGAAGATAAAGAAAAATTAATTACCATGGCATATGTTAAGGATGATTTTTTTAGCATTTACTTCGACATTCTTTCACACACTTATCAAAATCATCACTCAGCCGCTCTCCGATACATTGTGCGTCACACTTTATTTCACAAAATGGTTCTGCTAATTTGATTGATCCATATTCTTGAGATTCGGGGATGCATTCAACTTGTACTACAATGAACATAATCATTAACATCACCACGACACTAATTTTTACGGTGCTCATTGCCATAATTTTGTTTGATGTGTATCTCTTATCAATTTTTTATGTTTAAGTTTTTATGATTTTCATAAGTTCTACATATGACATTATATATAGTCATAAAATGCATGCGTAATATCTTCAAACATATGTAAAAGAAATGATAAAAATCTTATATTCAACAAAAAAAAAACACCGTTACCTAAATCTGAATTATAAAAGTAATTTACTTAATATATAATATGAGCATATTATTACTATTATTTTACCAATTGTTAATATTATTATTGCAATTATGTTCTTAATACAAAATTATTATTTTTTATTTAGGAAATGAAATGATAAATAGGTAAAAGTAAAAGTAAAATAAAGATATTGAATTACCTATGATAAAATTTAAATTGATTATTTTTTTATTATTTCAAAAGGAAAATAGTTTACTAAATAAATATTCAAAACTTTTCATTATTTTTTTCCATGATTTACTAGTCCTACATGGAAAAATTCACTCAATGAGTAAAAAAATAGGGTTGATATATATCTGAATTTGAACATTACCCAAGGTAATGATTAATAGCTCTGAGTTTTGAATCTTTATATATAAGGGATTATAGTAAGGAAGGAACGTCTTCATATTTCTATGGATTATATAATTTTAATATAGAATGAAAAATATTACGTTATATGTTTGAACTACATATAATTAAGATATTCAGATACATTTTAAAATAAAAATTTCAAAATAAGAACAAAGAAATTTGTCCAAAAAAGAAAAAAAAAATTAACTAGGTAAAGTTCACACTATCATTTCGTCTCCACTCTCAATCAAAATACATTTAAGGTACAAATTTTGTAATAACCCAACCAGATAGAATCTAAAATGTCCTCACCAGGATATTAAAAAGGTTGTACTAATACATCAAAGTAGCATAAACTTATATAAGTATATGAAGTCACATAAGATACATCAAATGTGCATACAAGGTACAACATGTTCAAAGATACAATATAATAATAATACGCAATGAAGGACAAAATAAAAAGGAAATCCTCCCTGCATCCATTGACTTGCCTTTTCGTTTTCCAAAAACATGATCAACTGGAAAATGTAAGAAACAATATGGGGTGAGATGATAACACTTCAACGGAGTTTTACTAAAAGGTTAGGGGCATCTAACACTACAAGAGATTCAACAAGGTTCTAACACTCACATGTTTAAAAACGAAATAAAAGTGAGTCGAGGCATAACCCGCCTCATACAATGTGGAAATGTCGATACACTCGCTATAACGTCCATGTACAGCTCGGGAGGAATCTAGCTTCAGGGAGCCACAAATGTTGTATAGCTCTTCTCATATCAAGCGTTGTTTTTTAAAATTGCTGACTTCCTACTAGTTCTTTTCTAAATTAGGGTTTTAAAATGTGAACTATAACAGTGTCTTGATTGACCATCCTGATTACGAGTTTACAAATAGGAATGCACTAATTATTTTGACATTTTTTACACGTATTTCAATAGATTCTTTCAGAACCAATTGTGATCAATTGCAGACATGTTGTAAACAACTACAACATCATCCAAAACTCAAATAATGCAATTTTGCTTACTTGTAATTGATTACAATACTTATCAAAAGAATGCGGAATTTCATTTTTCTTACACATGTAATCGATTACAAACATAATACTATCGATTACGTACTTCCAGAATTGAATAAACATTTTTATTTTTATTTTTCATGCAACCAAACTAGTTCTTAATTCTTCATATCCTCAAATAGCATCTCAAACACAATCCAAGCATTTTATGGGTAGAAATTTAGCATACAATCACAGTCAACAATCTTAACAAAAATGATCATTATATCAAGTAATTAAACAAGTAGTAATTAAACAAGTAGTGATTAAATAAAACTTCA